>CM029596.1:93955130-94555130 GCA_017311375.1 Mytilus coruscus | reverse complement strand
AAGAATGGGGCGATTTTTAGAAAGTGGCGATTTAGTGTGGGCCGATTGGCCATTGAGGCGAGTTGACATGGTTTCATGTCTAAACATCGTGTTCGGGGGTCATATATATTATATAGTAATATATAACGTATATTATAATGGTTGTGTGTGGCGTTCTAAACTAGATTTTATGAATTGTAAATGGTTTTTCGTCTAATCTAAAACAGCTGGGATGTAAAATAGTTATCCCATTCGGACTTGGTGTGTCAGTGTTAGATCACCCTCGGGGTGATCTTACACTGACACACCGCGTCCTCATAGGATAACTATTACTCAGGAACTACTTTCTAGGTAAATTTTGACATTATTATCCACGGATCAGGCACAATTTGCTGAATCAGCAATTTTCACTCGAAAGGGTGCAATTTAACTAGTTGTCCTTAATCAATTTTTTATTGATAACTTACAAATTGAAAAGATAAAAAAAATACCTTAATTAATTTAGTGTACATCATATACATACCAGTAAATATTAGAACAAACTTCCATATTTTCAGAATACATCCTGATCCAGGCATGTTTATTGACACAACATGGTCGTGAACCAAAAATAGATTAGCAGCGACATCTAATCATGATAGAAACAGACATTTTCATTCAAAATTGATAAAGCCTTTCGTTAGTGAACAATCGAATTCACCCTTCCTTAACACAACAAATTCTACTCTTTTTTATGTTTGGTTTTTACCAATTATTTATCTATGCCTTATGGAATACACACATTATCTTGTCATATACAGATAACAGGCATTTCTGGAGCATGCATGTACTTAATTTCTATAGAGAGCAAAGTGATAGGTTGATATTAATTTTGAACAGTCTGTATATTTTACAAATGGGCAGTTTTTAGGTATTATATGTGTAGCAATTCATGTACTTAGGGAACGACCATTTAACTCTCAAGGGGGTTTATGGTTTTTTCCTAAAAAAAATATTCTGATCCCCAATTTGATGAAAAAAAATATTGTGGTCAAGCAGATGACAAAAAATTCTGAATCCAGATTTTCCCCATACCTAAGTTTGGTTGATAGCGTCGAAAAACAAAAAAAAAAGCGCGAAAAATGTTCTGCCTCAGACAAAAACCATTACCCCCCTCCCCCTTCTCCCCTTTTGTAGTTAAATGGTTGCTCCTTATGAACATAGATAAAAATCCTATACTGTGAATGCCCATCTATGGTTACTATGTTTTGAAATCTACCATTTATTATACCACTTGTTTATAATTGTTGTTGTATTAAAAAATGTAATGACATAGAGACAAACACTGAGCCCGACAGAACCAGTTATTCAATTCAAAACATACAAATAGGTGGTATGAATGTCAACTCTCTACGTCATAAGACTGACCTTATTTATACTGAACTAGGTAACTGTGATGTGATTGGAGTAACAGAAACAAAACTGGACGACAAGGTAAAAAGTGAAATCTCCTACTAGATAACTTTTAGAACCCCAAAACCTTTTAGAAAAGATCGTTGTACAGATCGGGGAGGGGAGGTATTTTGATTTACACCAGAGAAGGACTTTTATCCAAACGTCGCAGAGAGTTTAGAAATTACTGAAATTGAATGTTTATGTGTAGAAATTATCACAAAAAATGGGAAATCTATTGTGGCTTACTTTTAAAGACGTCACATCATGGGACCATTTTGATAGTTTAGTAGTAATGTTATTGATACTAATTGTAATATAATCTTACTAGGTGATATAGATTTTGATTTACTCAGGTCTGGTCCAGATAGCAGTATATCAAGAATTTGTGAAAGGTATGGTATTGAGAATGTTGTTCGGGAATCTACCCGAACCACATCCTTAACATCAACTCTGTTAGACCCAGTCTTCATTAATAAACATTATTACGCTCATAGAAATAAACTTTTCTACAACACGTGAAAAGGCTTATTCAAAGACAGTCTATTATGACTTTGACAGCGGAGACTATGCTTCAGCAACGAGACACCTACAAGATATTGATTGGAATAGTCACTTTCAAAACTATAATGACATAAATGAGCTTTATCATATACTGAACAGTAAAGTTTACCATGTCATGGATAAATATATTCCAAAGAAAGTTGTATTAGTTAGACCCAGGGACAAGCCCTGGATCTCAGCTGATATAAAAAGAAAAATACGTAAACGTAACCGTGCTCATAAGAAAGCCACACCACGAAACTTAGAATCTGACTGGATTAAATATAGACAACTAAGAAATGAGGTTGTGGATGCTGTCCGCCAAGCTAAGAGACAGTATCTAATCCAGCTTCATAACTCCTTAGTTGATAAGTTAGTCCCACCAGGAAAATGGTGGCAAATAGCAAAAAATACAACTACTAGTAGCCCTATCAAATTAAATGGGGAAATTTTAGTGCATTCTATTGAAAAAGCTACAGCTTTTAATGAAGTTTTCTGTTTTGTGTCAACATTCGATACAGAACCAGACTTACCGCAGGTTCCTCAATTGACGTCCCGTGAGCTGTCCGACATTCTGGTCTCTGAGCAATATGTGATTGATCACTTCCAAATTCTTAACATTGATAAACTAGCAGGTCCTGACAAACTTCCACCAAAATTTCTTACAGCAATTTTCCCATCGCTGGTTATCTTTAATTATGTTGTAAAATAAGATCTTACAGTCAGGAATAGTACCAAGTGATTGGAAACTAGCTAATATATCTGCCATTTTCAAGGGGAAAGGTGAACAAGATAATGTCATAAATCATAGACCGATATCAGTTACAAATTGTTTTAGTAAAATCTTGGTAAAGATTTTTTCAAATACTTACATAACTATATACATGATAATGATATTTTGACCGATCACCGGTCGGGTTTCAGAAAGAAAGACTCGATTATTAACCAACTGCTTCTCATCTATGATGAAATAGTAAAAATTCTTGACCAAGGTAAAGATGTACGATTTGTGTTTTGTGATATTTCAAAAGCATTTGATAGTGTTTGGCACAAGGGACTATTGTATAAACTTAGAAAATATGGGATAACGGGAAATCTTATAATGTATAAAGAACTTGGATGGCATTCCCTTCAGAGTAGACGACAAAAAAATAAATTACTATATTTTCATAAAGTCTTATCTGGAGAGATCCCAGAATACATAGCTGCAGAGATCACACCATTTACAAATAATAGTACACAATACAATCTACGACATCTGAGAGAATGTACAACAATATATTGAAAACACAAGGAGATTTCATTGATATTAAAATGACTTTTCTTATTTTGATATTGCACCCTATTATATACCCCCAATGCTCCTCATTACTCCAAATTATGTTAACTTTAAATTATACATTCCACTTTTTATTCTGAACTAATATATAGATTATACCACTATAATTAGTTCCTTATTTAAACACACTCATTATAAAAAACATTTAAAAAAATATATTTATTAAATAAAATATATATCCAAGTAAATGGCATGAATGTTGGTGGTATACATCAAATAGCTGTAATGAAATTTATCTTACCGCCTATACATTTCTTTGAATATGATTGGTTAAAAGCAACCGCGTGGAGACCGTGTATATTTCATATGGGGTTAGTAGGTATCATATAACTCAGTGTAGCATGGTAGATATGTTTAATGATATAAAAAGAAGATGTGGTATGATTGCCAATGAGACAACTGTCCACAAGAGACCAAAATGACACAGAAATTAACAACTATAGGTCACCGTACGGCCTTCAACAATGAGCAAAGCCCATACCGCAAAGTCAGCTATAAAAGGCCCCGAAATGACAATGTAAAACAATTCAAACGAAAAACTAACGGCCTCATTTATGTACAAAAATGAACGAAAACAAATATGTAACACATAAACAAACGACAACCACTGAACTACAGGCTCCTGACTTGGGACAGGCACATACATACATAATGTGGCGGGGTTAAACATGTTAGCGGGATCCCAACCCTCCCCCTAACCTGGGACAGTGATATAACAGTACAACATAAGAACGAACTATAAAATCATTTGAAAAAGGCTTAACTCATCAGATGGACAAAATACAAGTGGACGTGGCAGGGTACTTGTACATCCAAACAACAAAAGACACTAGGAACAGATCTGAGAGTACTCGCAGTTATCTGACAGCTAGTTCAAAGCCACTAACAACTAATAAAAAATCATGCATCTAAGACTAAATTATCAATCCGTACACATCCAACATCCAATGGATTTAGTGTAAAGACGTCATAAAAGTCAGAGAAAACATGACCTTGTGCAATGCCAAGATACAGGTATCGACAGATTGTAGATCCATGAATGTGTATATGTATAAAACATACTAGTAGTATTTAGTTTGCTTTTAATTTACTGATAACAAAATCAATATTTATACCAATAAAACAATATTCAATGATCTTATTACAGTGTTGAATTGGTAACCTTTAGAATAAGTTTATTTAAAGGAGCGATAAGTTTACAAGGATCATTTCTAAATTTCCGGGCGCGGTTAACAACATTTCGTAAAATGAGGATGTGCTATCCCGTTTGAAATAAGTTTTCTACAGGTACAACCAAACTTCAAAACTAAATCTTTATATCTATGGAAAAATTTAGTAAAGGTTTTAAGTAATTTATGGTAACGATATCCCTGGTTTAATAATTTACCAGTAATACATAGATTACGTTCGTTAAAATCAAAAACGTCACAACAGACACGGGAATAGCGAACGAGCTGTGAAATATAAACACCGTAAGATGGTGCCAAAGGATCATCACCATCTAAAATGGAAAATTAACAATAGGGAACGAAAATCGTCCCTTTTGTCGTAAATTTTAGTGTGGAGTTTCCCGTTCACATAAGAGAGCACAACATACAGATACATCTAATAAACCAATACAATATAAGACCAATACATGACACCCCTTTTTTGAAAAGAGTTATTTGTAAGTTTGCTGTTCAACTCAAATTAAATCAAATTACAGTTCTCTCTTTAAGAATAAAGTCGGATTCAATGTATGCAATATAGATAAAGTTCTACTGGATTTCACTGTTAAAGTTTAAGTTGTCACATCTTAATCATTGTTAATAAAGTTCTAATGGATTTCACTCATAGTATAAATTGTCACTTCTTACAATGTCTTAAATCTTTGTTTTTTTGTTTCATCAATTGTCTCCTTTAAAGCAATGTTAATACTGATATCAATCATAATAATTAACTATTAATTTTATTATTGTTCTTAACCATGTCTATTTTTCAAGATAAAACAACTATTCTACTGAGTATTGAATAAAAAAAATGACTAGATCTACTGACTAGAATTACTAAATAATATGACAACAATATTTCAGAACTTTCACTAATTTGACATTTGATATCTTAGATTTTCACTTGATATCTTAGATTTTCACTTGATATCTTACATTTCACTTGATATCTTAGATTTTCACTAGATATCTTAGATTTTCACTAGATATTATAGATTTTCACTTGATATCTTAGATTTCACTAGATATCTTAAATTTTCACTTTCTTGACAACCTTATTGACATTTCTATATATTTGATTATATTTTATATGCACATATTTTTGCTATTTTGCTTTCACTTAGATTTCACATATTTTCTAAACATAAATTTCCTTTCCTTCTGAATTTACACTGATTGAAATATATACATAATCATTATATTTGATCGGCACTTTAACGGATCTTCCTGATCTTGTGCTACAAGTTGGTACAACGGATTTCCTTTCGATTTGAGTTTCCTGATTTTGAACGGGTTTGTTTACTTCTGTTGCTTGTTTGAAATTTTCAGTGATAGGATCATTTCGGATTTCTTGTTGAGGTGTATTTACATCCAAATGTTGTTCAATTCCTATTTCTGGTTGAAATGTTGCTTTTGTTGTTTTAAGATGTTTACGGTTTCTTCTTAGGCGGATACCTCCAAGAGTTTCAACTATATAGGATCTAGGTATTTCATGTTTACGGACAACCTTTCCTGGTGTAAACTGATTGTTGTGTTGAATCATAACTGTTTCGTTGTCTTTTAGTTCTCTCAACGATTTTCCACTGTGTTTGTTGAAATAGTATTCTTGAGTTTGTTGTATTTTGTTATATAGTTTTTTAACTTTCTGTTCATTTACAAAAGTTGGTTTCAACAGTGGCGCTGATGTTGGAAGATTTGATTTTAAACGTCGTCCAATGTGCAATTGTGCTGGTGATAGTTCGATTTCATCTAACGGTGTGTTCCTGTAATCCAACATAGCTTTGTATGGATCTTTGCTCTTCTTTTTTCACGGTTTGTACAAATCTTTCTGCTTGTCCATTTGCTTGTGGATAATGTGGTCTAGTTGTGGTATGGACAAATCCATATTCTTTTGCAAACTGTGCAAATTCTCTGCTGATCAACTGATCAATGTATCCAATTCTAGATATTTGCTTTTTTAAGTAGCAAATTGTATTTGATGAACTTAATTCATCCAGTTTATCGATTTCTGGCCATTTTGAATAATAATCAACTGTTAGTAAATGATGTTCTCCTTTGTATTGAAACAAATCAGCTGCTAGTTTAGATGAAGGTCTATCTGGAAGCTTTGACGTTATCATAGGTTCCTTGTTGTTAGTGTTTTTGTTGTGTACTGTGCATGTTTCACATTTTTCTACAATGTCTTGTATAGCGGACATCATTCCAGGCCAATACATGAACTCTCTGGCTCTGGTTTTGCATTTAACGATTCCCATATGTGTTTCATGGATTAGTTGTAACATTTCTTTACGTAAACTTGTTGGTATTATCAGCTTTAATCCTTTGTACAATAGGTTATCGATGCAGGTAATTTCATTTCTAAACTGCCAATACATTTTGAGATCTTCTGGTAACTCTTCTTTTTTCAGTGGCCATCCTTCTTCATTTATTTTCTTCATTTTTTGCAAAATTTCATTACTCTCTGTTTGTTTCTTAAGCAGTTCATATTTCTCAGGTGATATTGGAAGATGAGCATTTAACTGAATTTCATTAATTTCTATATCTGGTACCAGTTTTTCTACTGTTTCCTGTAAGTACATTCTTGACAATGTATCTGATACATACATAGATTTTCCTGGCTTATATCTTACGACAATGTCATACTTCTGAAGCTGTTATACAAATCTTTGTATTCTTGGTGGTGCCTCATTTAGTGGTTTACTAAATATGTTTTCTAGTGGCTTATGGTCACTTTCTACTTCTACTTGTCTACCGTATACATAATGGTGGAACTTTTGACATCCAAAAACAATAGCCAAAGTCTCTTTATCAATTTGAGTATATCTTTGTTGAGTTGGAGTAAGTGCTCTCGATGCATAGGCAATAGGCTTGTCATTTTGGAGTAACACAGCACCTAAGCCTCTTGAGCTAGCATCAACGTTCAATGTTAGTGGCTGTTTTGGATCATAGTAGGATAGAATAGGCGCATTAGTGGCCATGTCTTTGAGTTTATTAAAACTAGTGTCTTGTTCTTTTTCCCAACACCACTCATTCTTTTCTTCTAAAAGTACCCTTAATGGAGCACTGACATCTGACATATTTGACAGAAATTTACTAAGATACGTAATAAAACCAAGAAATGTTTGTAGTTCTTTCTTGTTTTCTGGTTTTTTCATCTTTTGGACTGCACGCACCTTTTCAGGGTCTGGTTTCAACCCATCTTTACTGATAATGTGTCCAACATATTCAACTTCATTTTTTACGGAATTGACATTTTGATTTACTAAGTTTTAACTTGCATTGTCTTGCTCGATCTAAAACTTTTTGCAGTCTCTCATCATGTGTTTGGATTGTAGATCCCCAAATGAGTATATCATCAACGATAACTTCTGCTCCTTCAATATTTTCCATGATTTCAGTCATTACTCTTTGAAATATTTCCGGAATTGACTTTATTCCAAACGGAGCTCTCAGGAAGCGATACCTTCCAAACGGTGTATTAAAACATGTCAGTTTGCTGCTGTCTTCATCTAGTTTGAGATGCCAAAATCCTGACGTTGCATCAATTTTACTAAATACTTTAGCATTCGGGATATTAGCTACTACTTCTTCTACAGTCTTCATAGGGTAGTGTTCCCTACTAATCGCTTTATTTAAGTCCTTCGGATCAATGCATATTCTTACATCTCCATTCGACTTAACTACAGTTACCATACTATTGACCCATGCAGTAGGTTCTTTCTGTCTAACGATTACTCCTAGTTTCAACATTCGGTCTAGTTCAGTTTTGATTCTAACTTTCAGTGAAACTGGCACCAACAAATAATGTGTCTGAGTCACTTGAGTCATAGTAATTAGAACATTCTTCTCGGTCTATCTCATGTACCTTTTTTTCTTTTCTGGTTTTGCACATTTTAGCAAAATGATCTTTCTTGTCGCACTTTTTGCATTGTTTACCTTTGGCTGGGCAATAACTTCCTGCTTTATGGTCATAACCACACCTCTGACATATGTGTAGTTTTGATTTGTCTTGTTTATATTTAGGTTTAGCACCTTGTTCATATTTGTGCGGATAACTTTTTTTGGAGTTTGTTTTGAGTATATGTTCTTTCTGTTTATACTGTTGACATTTGGGTCTTCCCCAATATTCATTGTTTGTAATTGTCTTTGAGAAAGCTCATAAGTTCTTGCTATATCTAAGGCTTTCTCTAATGTAAGTTCTGACCCTTCATTAATTAATTTTTCTCTAACTTCAGATGATTTTGTTCCAAAAACAATCCTGTCTCTGACCATTCTATCCGGGTTTGCATACTGACAATCTTTTACCAAAACTTTTAGATCTGTTACAAATTCTTCGCAAGTTTCATTTGTTTTTTGTAGTCTACATTGGAATTTATAGCTTGAGAAAACTTGGTTGGATTTGGGTTTAACATAAGCTTCAAAGTTTTCATAATATTTATCAAGTTTTTTCTGGTCTTCAGCTGACATATCCCAAGTACTGTACACATTCCTGCCCTTTTCGCCAACCCATATCATAAGATAAGCGCATTTCTCGTCTCCCTGTTTCTTTTTTAACGGCCCTTGGAACATAAATTCACAATGCGTTTTAAATGCTTTCCAGGTCCCTGGGAGGTCGCCACTGCCCCAGTTCATACAGGGTGTTCTAGCGTTTATACCGTCTGCCATTTCACCTCGATGCATTCATTTGACACAAATCTAAGTGTTTATACTAATGACTAGGTTTTTCGCTTCTTCTTGGTCCTTATTTCATGATTTTCGTGGACCGACATCTGACACCATATCATATAACTCAGTGTAGCATGGTAGATATGTTTAATGACTTCACATAAGAGAGTACAACATACAGATACATCTAATAACCCAATACAATATAAGACCAATACATGACAGTAGGCGGGGCTTATTTCAATACACGGTTAGTAGTGGTGTTACGTCCCTTTGTAAAAACAACACGGTGTTAATGAAAAATCTGAAAGGTTTCAACAGACGAAGAAATTGATGATGAACGATTGAAATAAATTCATAAAACAAATTTAAAGCTAACAAGTTGTTATTGTTGGCATTTGTTTATGTATAGACAAATGGAAGTAGGTTCTTAATACTAAGTATTGAAGACTTGATCACTTTGATAGGCCACTAGTCTAAATACCACATGTTAAGATAGTCGGTAAGATAAATTCGTTACATAGTGTGCTAGTGACCTAATACGATATATATGGGGTCAGTAAATTCCATATGGGGATTCGAACTTCAATTTCAGATAGTCGGTAAGATAAATTCGTTACACAGTGTGCTAGTGACCTAATACGATACATATGGGGTCAGTAAATTCCATATGGGGATTCGAGCTTCGCTCTCATCCCATATTGAATTTACTGACCCCATATATATCGTATTTGGTCACTAGCACACTATGTAACTAATAATATTGATATTGTGTGAACATGTAGATAAGTTATAAAGATAGATAATTTTTGTCACAGTGAGTCTGATAATATCATGAAAAAATCACTATACATTCCTCTTTAATAGAGTGCTACTTTTTATTTTTAGAAACATATATATGATCTCTCCGAGAGCATTCTTTTCACTAGTGTACCGACTGAGGGTCTACTAAACTTTACAAACTGTTTTTGAAGTATAATCTAGGCATTGTTAGATGAGGGAGAGTTACCCAGACTCACTGTGAGACTATACGATGTATGAATTAACGTTATATGCAAAAGACGATTATTATTCTATCCATCTTGTATGGGAAAGAATTTATATAGACTGAGCATTTATCCAATCCCTTTGTTTGAACATAATTGATTTAAACAATAAAATCTTTGAATTGAAAAAATGAAATTAACGGCATATATTTAAGAATATGTTTTGCTAGGTAGTTTATTTCGTACATGTGGAAACTTGTAACGCATCGATATGTATGTGACGAAGCAAAAAGATGCTTCTCTTATTATTTTTGACTGATTCACAATTTTGACATTTTGGACTTAAATTCATTGTGTTTAATAATTTATTTTATATTTTGGTTTCTATTTACATTTCTTATCCATATCTTTTAATCAACATGTTTTGATGTGTTAATTTGAAATTCTCAGTTTGGACATTAAGTGACATGTTTTTAATCTGTTACATAATTAGTGACCATTTACCTTCATAAATGTATGTTGTTAGTATATGCAAGAGAATGATAATCCCTTTCTTCATGATTAAGAACGAGCGTTAGCGAGTACTTGTCATGAAACAAGGGATTATCATTCTCTTAAAAACGTAGAATATTGTAAAGTGCTCAAGGCTCAACTGATCTCTTGATTGGTTGTATTCAAGAATTAGTTTCATTGCCAGTGCGATGTTTATCATCAATGCATGACTTCCTTTTTCGGATTAGTTTAAATGATGTAAGGACTTTCTTTTAACTTTGGAAATTGTAATAAATTATGTTTTAGACATTAGTAGAAACAACAGTACAATGAAATGGAAGGAATTGTATATGTGTCCTTATTGTTATTGTGAGTATGAATGTAAATCATGTAATATTTTAGTAAGGAATTATCTTACAGGTCAAATAAAAAAATTCAATTAAATTTTATTTCACAGCCAATATTTTTATTGTCCAGCTCTTTACATCAAACACTACTTCATTATGCCAGGGAATGGATTAAATACAATGCCTTTAAAAGTTTTGAATGTATTCAAAAGTTGAAATAAATTCCCGTTTTTTTATCGGAATATTGGAAATTACTATTCTTTCCAACCGTGGATCCAGTAATCTGAGTTTTGGTAAGCGTATTAGCTAAAGATTTAGGTTACATCTAATTTCAAAACCTTTTTGTTTTTTGCATTGCTATCATATTGTTTATTCTTTTGGTAATTTGAAGTTATTAATATTTTAATAATAACATTAACGGTACCAATTTTACAGCACCAGTAAACTTCAACTTATTTTGATTTTTTGGTTATTTCAAAATAAAACTTTTTTAGTCAGTTTCAATCACAAATCCTTTCAAGCTGATAAATGTGATTCGGGACAGTTGTAACTCTTCGTTTTGAACTGCAAATAAACCAAAACAATAGGATAATCCCTTACCAAGAACATGATTTTACATTCATTCTTCACAATTGAAAAACACCAAATCCTACAATTTCTTCGGTCGAGAGCACTTTGCTATATCATAATCATATTATCAATTCACATTTAGAATATAGCAAAGTGCTCTCGACCAATGAAATTGTAGGAATTGATGTGCCTTTATTGTGAAGAAGAAATGTAAATCATGTTCTTAGTAAGAAATTGTCCTATTGTTTAGGCCTACTAACAGTTCAAAACAAAGAATTTCTATAAATGAAAGACAACTGTTAAACAAACAAAAAAAATCAAAATAAGTTGAAGTTTACTGGTGCAGTACAAATTAAAGTGGAACCAATAAAGTATATTTGAATATAAATAACTTCAAAATTATTTAAAAAAATGTTAACTTTATCAAAGCAATGCAAAAGAAAAGAAAGAAAACAAAACTCTAAATCGAATATAACTCAAATCTTTAACTACTAAGCTTACAAAATTTCAGATTACTGGATCTGCGGTTGGTAAAAAAGGTATTTTCAAATATTCCGATACAATTGAAACAGGAGGTTAATTTAACCTTTAGTTAGATTTTCATTAAAAAAAGGCATTTTATTTAAAAAATTCAAATTTTAGGTAATTACCTCACTTAATGATATCGTATTATAGTGTTATTAACTGGCTGTTTCTGTATTGGCCCTGTTATAGATTCGAGGTTAGCTGTATTGGACCCGAGACTCGAAGAGTCGAGGGCCAATACAGCTGATCGAGAATCTATAACAGGGCCAATACAGAAACAGCCAGTTCATAACACTTTTATTAAATGATTATAAGAAAATTAAAAACCGGAAGTGAACGTCCCGTATTAGCCCATGGGCCAATACGGCTTTTTTCCATATTGGCCCTGTTTTTTCCGTTTCAAGACTTTAAGACGTTACAAAACATTGCACATCATTTAACCTGTTTATTTTATGATTTTAATTTAAAAAATATAATACAAATGTTTTTATGCATAACGATACCACCAAAGTTAAGTAATGGCGTAAGAAAATTGAAACCGGAAGTGAACGTCCCGTATTAGCCCATGGACCAATACGGCTTTTTTTCGTATTGGCACTGTTTTTTTCCGTATTGGCCCTGTCCGAAAAGCAAAATAAACTCTTGATTTATATCGACAGTTGAATGTTTTCAGTATTGCACATGCTGATTTATCCGTATTAGGGCTTATTTGCTCAGATGAATGTCATTTAATAATTAATGGAAAGAGCTGGAATCAAATATTGGCTGTGGAATAAAATAATGTTGTAACTCAAATTTAAAATTTATTGATATGAACTGTAAATAAACAAAAGATACTTTCTTACTTAAAGGTTACATGATTTACATTCACACTCACAATAAGGTAACTTATGCAATTCCTACAATTTCATCGTATTTGTCGTGTCATCTAATGTTTAAAACACAATTTATTAAAATATCTCCATATTGTACATGTTATAGGAAAGTCCCTACATAACCAAGACCTATCCATGTTAAATAAAATGCCTAAAAAGGAAGTCAAGCATTAGTTATAAACATTGCACTGACAATGAAACGAATTATTATAGCCTTGAACACTTTACAATATTCAAAGTTTGTAAGAGAATGATAATCCCTTTCTTCATGATAAGTACTCGCTAACGCTCGTACTTAATCATGAAGATGGGATTATCTATATCTGTATCTGTAACTGTATGAGTACGTTGTGGATACCAATACTGGTTTTAATACAACGGTAGAGAGAGCGCCGTCGATTTATTGACGGTGCACGAGAGCAGTTTTAAAGCTCTCAACGCTCGATGCACGCACTACAGTGTCGTCAAGGTGGTTCCACTCGATCACTGCTTTTTACAAAATTGAATTTGAATATTGTGGTGTTTTGTACGTTGGAATTTCAAAACACTTCGTATTGTTCTTAACTTGTTTTTCCACAATATTTGTTGTCTGATAATTTTCAAATTTCTTGGCAGTTATTGTTTTTCTAGGACGTGCTTTTTCTAAATATTCGTCTGGTTCTATAGCAGGAACCAGCCCCTCAACCACCTTGTACAGAAATATTAGCTTCTGGCTTGAGCGTGTTGTCTGTAGATCTTGTAATTCGAGTTTGGCGAGCATGTTTGAGACTCACCCATCATCTCTGGATTAATAGTCTCCTGTTATAAATCTCGCAGCTTGTCGCTGTATTTTTTCAAGCTTGTTGATGTTCGTAGATGTGTAGGGGTCCCATACTATTGCATCATACTCCATTGTTGATCTGACCAGTGAAATATATGCGGTTTTCTTGCATTCTGGTGGGCAATATCTCAAATTCCTTCTCAGGAAGCCTAGTGTTGAGTTTGCCTTCTTCGCTACGTTGGAAATATGGGTAGTCCATTTTAAGTCCTCTGAAATTTGTAGGCCCAGGTATGGGTTATGTTGGACCTGTTGAAGAATATGTCCGTTTAAACTGTAGAAGTTTTGGCTCTTGTTTTTTATGCTTAGGATTTAGCATTTCTTTGAGTTGAATCTCATTCCTCAGTTGTTTGCCCATACTTCTAGGTTCTTGAGATCTTCTTGGAGGATGTCATGGTCTTTCTGTGTCTTTATTGATCTGTATAGTAGGCAGTCATCTGCAAAGAGTCGGACTGAAGATTTGACTGCGTCTGGGAGGTCATTTATATGACAAAGGAAGAGTAAAGGTCCTAGGACTGTGCCTTGTGGTACACCAGAGTCGACTGTCACTTCTTCAGATTGTTTTCCTTCTACTACTACTTTCATTTTTCTGTTTGTCAAGAACATATTTAGCCAGTTGTTTATTGGCCCTTTTATTCCGTATTCGCCCATCTTTGATAGTAGTTTCTTATGGGGTACTGTGTCAAAGGCTTTGGAGAAGACTAGGATGGCAATATCAGTTTGTAGACCGGCATCATATGCTTTCATGGAGTCATTCAGTGTGACTAGTAATTATCATTCTCTTACATATACTTATTCTTCCAAGTTCTAAAAATAGTATAATCCTTTGACAGTGAATAATATCACTCAGATTTATTTATATTTGTTATGTTTATTCTTCTCAATTCAATGTTGTATAAATACTTGTTTATAGTTTTGATGAATCAGATTGGACTCAGGACTTTACACTGAACATAGTTCATCCGTAATAAAAGTGTTCCATTTTGAATTATTGAATTATTCATCGCGTGTTCCAGAGTCTCAAGTGTTAGTTTGCACCAGAGTTTCAGTCCCAGAGTTGTCATTGTCATTAAGAGTATTTGTTTGTTGTGTGATCAGGTGCATCACACAGTTTCAGTAACATTCAACCATTTCCCCCGGTGACATGTACAGCATATCACCCTTGTTATTATCTATATAGTTTTTAATATCATCTTTACATTATATTGCAAGACGCCGTACAGAAAACTTGTTGTTTTGCAATTCGCGGTACAGTAAACAATAGCTCTTTAGGTCCATATTCTTTAGAAAACATCTTCTTGAAAACGAATTTCAGTAAATATGAATTCACACTATCATAATCTATTTAAAAATTTGTCTGGAAAGAGAAGGAAAACAGTTGAATATATGGCAAGCGGGACGTCGGAGGGTGATCGACCTCGAAATTTTTTGGTATCAAGTGCACCGTTTTTCTGTATACCGGTAACACACAATCTTGTTTTTGTTTGCTACTTGTTGGCGTTAAAGCACTACATATCAGAAAATCGTTTCATAAGCGGTAATCTCATCAAAACGGTAGAAATGGTTTAAATTAATGGAATTCTTAACCAGACTCAAGCTGGCAGCCACTTTTAGCAGCCAATCAAGATAGCAGCCACTCTTTTCCAGCAGCCAATTTTAATGATGTGTATAAAAACCAATAAAAAACGTATAAGACTCAAACGTTCCAAAATCTCAAAATCTTAGTTAAATACAATAACACCTCTTTTGACAGCGGAATTCGCCATTTTCACTTTTTGTCGTGGTTCTCAAAAGATGACAATCTGTTTATATACCAATGATGCCAGCAGCCAGTTTTTTCTGAGTACACTGTTTGTTTAATAAAAAAAAAATGTACTTCCGTTCTTTTTCTCGTTTTTAATTCATTATGATTAGGAGGAACAGACACAATGTAGGAATAGAAAATTAAAAAAAATCTAAGTACAACAACCATTGTTAATAATTGTTTTAAGTAAGTCGTGATGAATCGTACTATATATATATTTTCCCATTGATCTCTAAAAGAAAGATGCAATATACGACATAAAAACTACGTACAGGCTTTCCATACACTCGGCATCCTCAAATATCCAGAACTTCAGTCCAAACCATTTTAATATCTATTTCTCTATACACGAAATGAAAATATTTCGATATACATGTTTTGTGAATCTGTTTTTTTAATGTGAACAAGTATTTTCTATTTTGTACGGCATGCAACATTATCAATTTATTAATTCAAAATTAAAATGACCATCTCAAATATGCCAGTACAAATAAGTGACATATAACTAAACATGTGGTGACTAGACGGTCCCGGATCCCAGAAAATATTTAAGTGGCGAATCAGACCTAGCTCATTTCAAAGGTGTTGACCGAGGCTATTCGCCACTTAAATATTTTTCTGGGATCCGGGCCAGTCTGGACACCACAGATTTAGTTAAATGTCAATTATTTGTATTGGCACGTTTGACAAGGAAAATTCCAGATTTAGATTAATAAATTGTCAATGTTGCATGCCGTACTAAATAGTCCACATAGGGATTTTATAGAAAATACTTGTTCACATTAAAAAACTGATTCACATTACATGTATATCGAAATGTTTTCATTTCATATATACAGAAATAGATATTGATAATGGTTTAAACTGAATTACTGGATATTTGAGGATGCCGAGTGTATGGAAAGCCTGTGTGTAGTTTTTTCTGTCGTACACTGCATCTTTTTTATTCAGTTCAGTGGAAATATATATATATAACCCGATTCCTAACAACTTACTTAAATCAATTATTAACAATGGTAGTTGTACTTTGATCTTTTTATTTTCTATTCCTACATTGTTTCTGTACCTCCTAATCATAAGGAATAAAAAAAAACGAGAAAAAGAACGGAACAAAACGATTTTAAATTGTACATTTTTTATTAAACAAACAGTGTCCTCAGAAAAAAGTGGCTCCTAGCATCATTGGTATATTGAACGGATTGTCACCTTTTGAGAATGACGACAAGACGTGAAAAGGTCGAATTCCGCTGTCAAAGGAGGTGCCATCATATTTAACTAAGATTTTGAGATTTTTATAACGTTTGTGTCTTATACAGTTTTATGGTTTTTAGACATATCATTTAAATTGGCTGCTGGAAAAAAGTGGCTGCTATCTTGATTGGCTGCTAAAAGTGGCTGCCAGCTTAAGTCTGGTGAATTCTTACCTTGTTTATTTTTATTTTTTTTCTCTTTTCTCTCCGCTTCGTTGGTACTCAATTTCCGGTGGCGATGATACGCAGTGAATTGACGATGATGCAAACAATTATAGGTGACATTTGGCTGATCCCATCTGTAGTTCCATGATTTTATTTTTTAATATATTTTCAAAAGTCGAATTTTACATTTTGGCAAAACGCAATTTACTACAAATTTCAGGTTTGATCGGTTTTGCATACATCTTTGAACCTCTTTGAATATTAAGTTCCTCGTCGATAAATACACACTTTTACACGCGTTTGCTTCTGAGCGTTCCTGAAAAAAGGTAAATCCAGGAAAGCACCCCTAATGTGGCAAATTCAGTATGTCTTATAGTTGAATGGTCCCGTCTGTTCTTCATCTACATGTATTCGGCTTATTAGAAATACACAAGCAAGGCAAAAATGGCAGTGGAGGGAACCAGACTGTTTGATTCTGGAAATTTAGTCCTCATTATTGTCTATATTCTTTTTTTTTAAATTCTTTTTCGACGTTTAAATATATATTCAATAGGCTTCCGAACGATGACTACAGGCAACTTGAACACCACAGTTTCCCCCATACCCTCTCTCAAACTGGATTATATTTTAAAGTTAAAAGTACACGGCGAGAAAAACTGTCGGCAGTTGAATTCCATCAGATTTTTTTCTTTGACAAATTGTTCGGTTTTCTTCATAATAATAATCTTCGGCAAATCAATGAAGGCAGATTATTTCAAAACAAAAACTACGGCCTAACAAGTCTGCAGATTATCATTTTTGACAAAATGTTCTGATATCTTTCAAAAAACAAACAATTATACCTAAAATCGGACTTACACCTGTCGAATGATGAAGCAAAATTATTATAATGCAACTACCTAGCGGTTCAGTAGATGTAAATTTTGTAAACAAAGATGTTTTAACAGTCAAGGTGTTCACAACCATCACTCGGTTATCAGACTTATTCAAGTAGTGTTTGGACAACCCCCTTTGACATAGCGGAGTGTCTTTAATTTACTACCCGAATATTTATTTAGATGATATGAAAATAAGAAGATAGTTTGTATTGCCTGTATGTGGTTAAACGGGATTATCAATATTTATGAATACTGGTTTAGCTTACGGGCAAATATTGAAGAATATAAATATTTCTTTGATCTTCTTATATAGATAGTTATATACCTTTTTAAAATTGGCCAATGATACAGCTTCTTTGAATCTTCTTGCTTCAAATGTTTTACGAACTGTTCTATGACTCAGGCAATTGCACATCTCAAGATAATATATTGCTTTTATATATAAAAAGTTGAATCACAAAAATACTGAACTCCGAGGAAAATTCAAACGTAAAGTCCCTAATCAAATGGCAAAATCAAAAGCACAAACACATCAAACGAATGGACAACAACTCTCATATTCCCGACTTGGTACAGGCATTTTCTTATGTAGAAAATGGTGGATTGAACCTGGTTTTATATATTATTGCTTCCTCTTCATTTCCCAAATCTTATTGGCATTTTCTACAGAACCAGTACACACTATTGTATCTATGATATAGCGTTAATTCTTCTGTAAGGGCTGTTTGTATGAAATTACATATACACAATTCCTGAATATACACTAGTAAATTCATACTTTGTATATGACGGTCTTAAAGATCTGACCAAAAACTGATCAAACATATTTGTTATTGTTGTTCCTCTTTCGTTTTGGTTTTCAAGATTATCTTTTCTTAGATCACTAAAGATGAACAGATCCATGATGTATAGACTCCATTTTTGGTCTCAAAATAACAGTTTTCTACTTCTTTTACATCAACAAATATTTTCGGTGTCTAAATTTCAGTCCTTAGAATCGCATTTGAGCAGGATTCTTCGTTATACTGATTCCATAGCTCGACAATTTGGCCACTTTTTGTTTGATTTGACAACAAATCAATTCATCAAACACAGATTTACAAGGATAACATTTATATCTCGGGTTTTGTGGTGATTTTCAATTTCTAGGCTTAATTTTGTAATTGTGGAAAATCAGATGTTATACCACTGAAAGTTCACAAGCGTGTTAAAGATATGCTGAAAAATAACATGTAGCAATGTATTTTCAACACCGGTTTCTATCGAGTTTCGAGAATGCTACGTCTGTCTATCCATCGAAATCTCTGTTATCTGTAATAAAACTATGGCCTTACAATGTTTAATATATTTTTCATTGGATTCGCTTTGGTACGCTTCTAGTAGTCATCATCCTTATTTCGTTAGAAATTATTTCCTATACAATGTGTACTTGGACCTATTGTCCCATTTCCTTTACTATTATAAACCAATTCAACTGGTTTTATTTGACATCGAACAAGTAGCAATGAAAGAAGCAAGCAATAATCTGCGACTCTTTTCACGAAAAATCTTACGATTAAAATTGATCGTAAGTTGTACTGAAATGTGTATGACTTACAGTATTTTACTCTTAAGATTTTTGTGAAAAGAGCCGCTGTACTTCTGTACTTTCGTCAATGGTTTTACGGTTGGTAACTGTGTCATTGGTTATTCAACCATAATCGCCTTATTTTTGTAAGTACAATGTATACGAAAACCACTAGAATATATTTTTGTCTTTTGATTGTTTATGTGCTTATGGCTGTTCAATTTGAAAATACATTATACCCAGGAAGGCACTTTCAAAAGCGGGTAACCATCTACAAAAAATAAAATGTTACTTACATTTTCGCTGTAGTTGTTGAGATTTCAATTGCCTTCCTGGGTCCCATGTATGTTTAATTGCCTTCCCTGGGTCACATGTATGTTTTAAAAGAACAGCCCTAAGTACTTATCGGATGGTTCAAGCCTTTCCAACTGATTTTTACTTTTTTCTTCTAAATGTAGCAGAGTGATTTTAGAACTATTTTGTATATTGTAAAATCATCTATTTAATTACTATATTTATAATAAAAATATTAAATCTGAGTTTAAATTATTACTTACAAACTTGTTGATAAACGACTTAGAAATAATAGGTCTCATGGTAAACGCAAAACCGTAATCAACGTATTAAACATCGTATAAATTATACACTTGCTGATCTGTTATCTATAATAAAGAATAATGGTAGACATCAAGTATTATGCAAACTGGGTCAGATACCTATAAGTAAATTATATGCTATTTTTCTGGAGTGTGATAAAATTTCTTTTTAGCCCGTTTTATGAATACACCCGTATTATTACAGCCTTTTGTCATCACAGGCTATTTCCTAGTATTGATAAACCTGAAAATCATAAACGACATTTTCTTAAATTAAAATATATAAATAGAGGTATTGATTTTATTAATTTGTCTAGCATATTCAATGACTCTTCCGTATATAGCTTAATACCTCCATATTTTGATAATATAGAACAACCCATTATTTCGTATTCTTATAAAAACCGAGCAGAAATTTGATTTTAATTATACGTCAATTACATCAGACGTCAATATAGAAAATAATGTTCCTTCCACTTGAGACTGCGAAACATCTAGTTTTATATATGTTCCCTATGGTCATGTTATTACAGGAGACCTCAACATCGTCGAAGACCGTGAGGTCATAACTTTTCTAAAGAAAGGACCGAAATACCGTCCTCCATCTATAATAGATTGGAAACAGTGTCGTCAGGTCATTAAAGACGCTCTGTCTGCCTACTGTAAAATTGGTGCAAACGTGAAAAATCGAATAAAAATCTTTAGACAGTTATTTGAATAAAATTATGAATACTGTTAATATTCGAATATCTCATTTAGAAAACAATTCTGAAATTAATAATAGGATCCATGATATTCCCATTTCAAGAATAAAAATAAACTCAAGGTACTCGCAGAGCGGTTTGTGTTCGTACCGGCAGACAAGGCAGCCAATAATGTAGTGGTGGTGTGACGCATATACTACACGGAAGTTCTTCAAAACGAAATTATCAATTCCTCTACATTCAGGTCCGTTCGCACCACAGAGAGTCAAATCGTTAACAAGCATACCACTGCCACTACCCAACTTAAAGCATCTTCCGAACATTTGAAAGTCCCTACCATGTACTGGTTACCGAAATTACACAAAAACCATTTAAATTCCGTTTCATCTCCGCATCGAGTAAGTGTTCTACTACTAATCTATCAGTTCTTCTAACTACCTCCTTACTACTATCAAAGAACTGGTTATTAACTTTGTAATAAAGCTTATGAAAATAATGGTATTAATTATTTTGGAGTGTTAAAAATTCTTTAGAGGTTTTAGATAAAATACATGCTTTTGATGGTCCTTATAATTCTGTTGACAGTTATGATTTTCTACTCTGTACACTACACTTCCACACAATCTTATAAAGAAAAAGTTTTGTATTTGATAAAATGGTCTTTCGAAAAATCTCATTGTAATTTTATTTGCTGTAACTCGTTTAAAGCCTTTTCTGTAACGAAAAGGAAAGTATGCTAGATACACTTACTGGAAATGTGAGGATATGATTGAAGCTTTAAATTTTCTGCTAGATAACATTTATGTACGTTTCGGCGATAAAGTGTATCGTCAGGTAGTAGGTATTCCTATGGGCACTAACTGTGCCCCTTTAATAGCAGATTTATTTCTATATTGCTATGAATCTCAGTTTATGACCAAACTCAGTAAAGACCCATCATTGTTATATTTAGTTGATACATTCAACAATACCTACCGTTATCTGGATGATATTTTTCGTTAAATAATCCAGAGTTCTCTAAATATACTTCCGAAATTTACCCAAAAGAACTTACTTTAACTAAATCTAACATAAACAGCAGCAGTTGCCCTTTTCTAGATTTAGACATTTCAATTTCTAACGGAAACTACATACTAAAATTTACGACAAAAGAGACGATTTTCATTTCCTATTGTTAATTTTCCATTTTAGACGGCGATGTGCCTTTGGCTCCATCATACGGTGTTTATATATCCCAACTCGTTCGGTATGCCCGTGTGTGTTCTGATGTCATAGATTTTAACGAACGTAATCAATGCATCACTGGGAAATTATTGTGTCAGGGATTTCGATACCATAAATTACTTAAAACGTTTACTAAATTCTTTCATAGATACAAAGATTTGATTAGTAAATTTGGCTGTACCTGTAGAAAACTTATTAAAATGGTATTTCACATCCTAAATTTTACGGTAATATTGTACTTAAAGCGAGGAAATCACTATGTGATCCGTGTAAACTCGAACCTTTAAACAAACTTATAAGTAAGGGTTATCGTACCAATATTGTAATTAGATCTCTGAATATAGTTTACATTGGCACTAATATCGATTTTGTCATTAGCAAATTAAAACATAACTAAGTTGTATCTTCTTTTGAGGCGGGATGTTTAGAGACACACATACTTTAATTTTTATCTCTTAAGAAGTAGCTCCTCACTATCCTACTACCTGTCGATACATTTATTTTGGCATTGCACAAGTCATGTCTTCTCTGACTGTTCATGACGTTAAAATACTAAATCCCTGGGATGTGTTTTAGTTGATTTTAGTCTCTGATGCATGATTTTTATCATTAATTGTTTTTGGCTTTTAACTAGCTGTCAGTAACTGCGAGTACTCTCAAATCGTACTTTCTTTTAATTCGACCTGTTGATACTATTTTTAATACTTTTTGTTATTTTATATTAATATGGATCTTGTCTGTATACCAGCTTTGATTATTTGGAATATCTACTAATTTTCACTTCTTCATACTACATTTGTATGAACATCAAGATTATTCTCCTTTAATCTGTACAGGAAGTTTTATTGTTGATATTTACCCTTATGTATCTAGTGTTAAATTAGGTATTTATATTTAGTCCTCATTATTGTCTATATTCTTTTTTTAAATTCTTTTCGACGTTTAAATATATATTCAATAGGCTTCCGAACGATGACTACAGGCAACTTGAACACCACAGTTTCCATACCCTCTCTCAAACTGGATTATATTTTAAAGTTAAAAGTACACGGCGAGAAAAACTGTCGGCAGTTGAATTCCAGCAGATTTTTTCTTTGACAAATTGTTCGGTTTTCTTCATAATAATAATCTTCGGCAAATCAATGAAGGCAGATTATTTCAAAACAAAACTACGGCCTAACAAGTCTGCAGATTATCATTTTGACAAAATGTTCTGATATCTTTCAAAAACAAACAATTATACCTAAAATCGGACTTATACCTGTAGAATGATGAAGCAAAATTATTATAATGCAACTACCTAGCGGTTCAGTAGATGTAAATTTTGTAAACAATGATGTTTTAACAGTCAAGGTGTTCACAACCATCACTCGGTTATCAGACTTATTCAAGTAGTGTTTGGACAACCCCTTTGACATAGCGGAGTGTCTTTAATTTACTACCTGAATATTTATTTAGATGATATGAAAATAAGAAGATAGTTTGTATTGCCTGTATGTGGTTAAACGGGATTATCAATATTTATGAATACTGGTTTAGCTTATGGGCAAATATTGAAGAATATAAATATTTCTTTGATCTTCTTATATAGATAGTTATATACCTTTTAAAATTGGCCAATGATACAGCTTCTTTGAATCATCTTGCTTCAAATGTTTTACGAACTGTTCTATGACTCAGGTAATTGCATATCTCAAGATAATATATTGCTTTTATATATAAAAGTTAAATCACAAAATACTGAACTCCGAGGAAAATTCAAACGTAAAGTCCCTAATCAAATGGCAAAATCAAAAGCACAAACACATCAAACGAATGGACAACAACTCTCATATTCCCGACTTGGTACAGGCATTTTCTTATGTAGAAAATGGTGGATTGAACCTGGTTTTATATATTATTGCTTCCTCTTCATTTCCAAATCTTATTGGCATTTTCTACAGAACCAGTACACACTATTGTATATATGGTATGGCGTTAATTCCTCTGTAAGGGCTGTCTGTATGAAATTACATATACACAATTCCTGAATATACACTAGTAAATTCATACTTTGTATATGACGGTCTTAAAGATCTGACCAAAAACTGATCAAACATATTTGTTATTGTTGTTCCTCTTTCGTTTTGGTTTTCAAGATTATCTTTTCTTAGATCACTAAAGATGAACAGATCCATGATGTATAGACTCCATTTTTTGGTCTCAAAATAACAGTTTTCTACTTCTTTTACCACAACAAATATTTTCGATGTCTAAATTTCAGTCCTTAGAATCGCATTTGAGCAGGATTCTTTGTTATACTGATTCCATAGCTCGACAATTTGGCCACTTTTTGTTTGATTTGACAACAAATCAATTCATCAAACACAGATTTACAAGGATAACATTTATATCTCGGGTTTTGTGGTGATTTTCAATTTCTAGGCTTAATTTTGTAATTGTGGAAAATCAGATGTTATACCACTGAAAGTTCACAAGCGTGTTAAAGATATGCTGAAAAATAACATGTAGCAATGTATTTTCAACACCGGTTTCTATCGAGTTTCGAGAATGCTACGTCTGTCTATCCATCGAAATCTCTGTTATCTGTAATAAAACTATGGCCTTACAATGTTTAATATATTTTTCATTGGATTCGCTTTGGTACGCTTCTAGTAGTCATCATCCTTATTTCGTTAGAAATTATTTCCTATACAATGTGTACTTGGACCTATTGTCCCATTTCCTTTACTATTATAAACCAATTCAACTGGTTTTATTTGACATCGAACAAGTAGCAATGAAAGAAGCAAGCAATAATCTGCGACTCTTTTCACGAAAAATCTTACGATTAAAATTGATCGTAAGTTGTACTGAAATGTGTATGACTTACGAGTATTTTTACTCTTAAGATTTTTTGTGAAAAGAGCCGCTGTACTTCTGTACTTTCGTCAATGGTTTTTACGGTTGGTAACTGTGTCATTGGTTATTCAACCATAATCGCCTTATTTTTGTAAGTACAATGTATACGAAAAACCACTAGAATATATTTTTTGTCTTTTTGATTGTTTATGTGCTTATGGCTGTTCAATTTGAAAATACATTATACCCAGGGAAGGCACTTTCAAAAACGGGTAACCATCTACAAAACAATAAAAATGTTACTTACATTTTCGCTGTAGTTGTTGAGATTTCAATTGCCGTCCCTGGGTCCCATGTATGTTTAATTGCCTTCCCTGGGTCACATGTATGTTTTAAAAGAACAGCCCTAAGTACTTATCGGATGGTTCAAGCTTTCCAACTGATTTTACATTTTTTTCTAAATGTAGCAGAGTGATTTTTAGAACTATTTTGTATATTGTAAAAATCATCTATTTAATTACTATATTTATAATAAAAATATTAAATCTGAGTTTAAATTATTACTTACAAACTTGTTGATAAACGACTTAGAAATAATAGGTCTCATGGTAAACGCAAAACCGTAATCAACGTATTAAACATCGTATAAATTATACACTTGCTGATCTGTTATCTATAATAAAGAATAATGGTAGACATCAAGTATTATGCAAACTGGGTCAGATACCTATAAGTAAATTATATGCTATTTTTCTGGAGTGTGATAAAATTTCTTTTTAGCCCGTTTTATGAATACACCCGTATTATTACAGCCTTTTGTCATCACAGGCTATTTCCTAGTATTGATAAACCTGAAAATCATAAACGACATTTTCTTAAATTAAAATATATAAATAGAGGTATTGATTTTATTAATTTGTCTAGCATATTCAATGACTCTTCCGTATATAGCTTAATACCTCCATATTTTGATAATATAGAACAACCCATTATTTCGTATTCTTATAAAAACCGAGCAGAAATTTGATTTTAATTATACGTCAATTACATCAGACGTCAATATAGAAAATAATGTTCCTTCCACTTGAGACTGCGAAACATCTAGTTTTATATATGTTCCCTATGGTCATGTTATTACAGGAGACCTCAACATCGTCGAAGACCGTGAGGTCATAACTTTTCTAAAGAAAGGACCGAAATACCGTCCTCCATCTATAATAGATTGGAAACAGTGTCGTCAGGTCATTAAAGACGCTCTGTCTGCCTACTGTAAAAATTGGTGCAAACGTGAAAAATCGGATAAAAAATCTTTAGACAGTTATTTGAATAAAATTATGAATACTGTTAATATTCGAATATCTCATTTAGAAAACAATTCTGAAATTAATAATAGGATCCATGATATTCCCATCTCAAGAATAAAAATAAACTCAAGGTACTCGCAGAGCGGTTTGTGTTCGTACCGGCAGACAAGGCAGCCAATAATGTAGTGGTGGTGTGACGCATATACTACACGGAAGTTCTTCAAAACGAAATTATCAATTCCTCTACATTCAGGTCCGTTCGCACCACAGAGAGTCAAATCGTTAACAAGCATACCACTGCCACTACCCAACTTAAAGCATCTTCCGAACATTTGAAAGTCCCTACCATGTACTGGTTACCGAAATTACACAAAAACATTTAAATTCCGTTTCATCTCCGCATCGAGTAAGTGTTCTACTACTAATCTATCAGTTCTTCTAACTACCTCCTTACTACTATCAAAGAACTGGTTATTAACTTTGTAATAAAGCTTATGAAAATAATGGTATTAAATATTTTTGGAGTGTTAAAATTCTTTAGAGGTTTTAGATAAAATACATGCTTTTGATGGTCCTTATAATTCTGTTGACAGTTATGATTTTTCTACTCTGTACACTACACTTCCACACAATCTTATAAAGAAAAGTTTTGTATTTGATAAAATGGTCTTTCGAAAATCTCATTGTAATTTTATTTGCTGTAACTCGTTTAAAGCCTTTTTCTGTAACGAAAAGGAAAGTATGCTAGATACACTTACTGGAAATGTGAGGATATGATTGAAGCTTTAAATTTTCTGCTAGATAACATTTATGTACGTTTCGGCGATAAAGTGTATCGTCAGGTAGTAGGTATTCCTATGGGCACTAACTGTGCCCCTTTAATAGCAGATTTATTTCTATATTGCTATGAATCTCAGTTTATGACCAAACTCAGTAAAGACCCATCATTGTTATATTTAGTTGATACATTCAACAATACCTACCGTTATCTGGATGATATTTTTTCGTTAAATAATCCAGAGTTCTCTAAATATACTTCCGAAATTTACCCAAAAGAACTTACTTTAACTAAATCTAACATAAACAGCAGCAGTTGCCCTTTTCTAGATTTAGACATTTCAATTTCTAACGGAAACTACATACTAAAATTTACGACAAAAGAGACGATTTTTCATTTCCTATTGTTAATTTTCCATTTTAGACGGCGATGTGCCTTTGGCTCCATCATACGGTGTTTATATATCCCAACTCGTTCGGTATGCCCGTGTGTGTTCTGATGTCATAGATTTTAACGAACGTAATCAATGCATCACTGGGAAATTATTGTGTCAGGGATTTCGATACCATAAATTACTTAAAACGTTTACTAAATTCTTTCATAGATACAAAGATTTGATTAGTAAATTTGGCTGTACCTGTAGAAAACTTATTAAAATGGTATTTCACATCCTAAATTTTACGGTAATATTGTACTTAAAGCGAGGAAATCACTATGTGATCCGTGTAAACTCATCGAACCTTTAAACAAACTTATAAGTAAGGGTTATCGTACCAATATTGTAATTAGATCTCTGAATATAGTTTACATTGGCACTAATATCGATTTTGTCATAAGCAAATTAAAACATAACTAAGTTGTATCTTCTTTTGAGGCGGGATGTTTAGAGACACACACACGTTAATTTTATCTCTTAAGAAGTAGCTCCTCACTATCCTACTACCTGTCGATACATTTATTTTTGGCATTGCACAAGTCATGTCTTCTCTGACTGTTCATGACGTTAAAATACTAAATCCCTGGGATGTGTTTTAGTTGATTTTAGTCTCTGATGCATGATTTTTTATCATTAATTGTTTTGGCTTTTAACTAGCTGTCAGTAACTGCGAGTACTCTCAAATCGTACTTTCTTTTAATTCGACCTGTTGATACTATTTTTAATACTTTTTTGTTATTTTATATTAATATGGATCTTGTCTGTATACCAGCTTTGATTATTTGGAATATCTACTAATTTTCACTTCTTCATACTACATTTGTATGAACATCAAGATTATTCTCCTTTAATCTGTACAGGGAAGTTTTATTGTTGATATTTACCCCTTATGTATCTAGTGTTAAATTAGGTATTTATATGACAGACCTTTCTTGGTATTCCTAATTATTGGAAGATTTTATATAGACAGAAAAAGTATACCTAAAACGACAAAGTTATTTTTCATTTACCTGTATATATTATGAAAACCGGTTTTTTCAAAAGTGATTATTTTCTAAGGGTTAAATATTTCGCGGTGGTGTCTTGCCATGGCTTTATTTGGACTTGTTTGTTTGCTTTTGGCCTTGTATGTTTGTCCCTAATATTTTATTAACTATGTATTTACTTTCAGGTATCACAGATCGAATTTATTCATTCATAGTGTGTTAATTTACGTTTTTGATTGAGTTAAGCCTTCCAATTGATGTTTTATCGTGTGTTTTTCTATGTTGTGATGTTATACTATTGTTTCAGAAAAAGGGAGAAGGTTTGGTACCATTAAAACGTTTAATCCCGCTGCAAATGTTTGCACCTGTCCTAAGTCAGGAATCTGATGTACAGTAGTTGTCGTTTGTTTATGTAATTTATACGTGTTTCTCGTTTCTCGTTTTTTATATAGACTAGACCGTTGGTTTTACCGTTTGAATGGTTTTACACTAGTACTTTTGGGACCCTTTATAGCTTGTTGTTCGGTGTGAGCCAAGGCTCCGTGTTGAAGGCCGTACATTGACCTATAATGGTTTACTTTTATAAATTGTTATTTGGATGGAGAGTTGTCTCATTGGCACTCACACCACATCTGCCTATATCTATTAAGTTTGTATATAGTAATATATACTTTAATTTTTATGAATATTCATGGGGTTTTACTTGAATCGTTGTATCTGATATATATTGCTTCAATGTTTTATGCCAACAAGAAGCAATCAAAGACAAGATTTTGTGATATATTTCAAAACTGTGCACTTGGTACAGGAAAATATCGAGGTCGATCGTTCTCCGTCGCCCCGTTGACCAGATATTCAACTGTTTTTCATTCTTTTTCCAGACAAATCTTTAAATTATGGTAGGTTGAACTCATATTTACTGAAATTCGCTATCAAAAGATGAGTTATAAAGAATATGGGCGAAAACAGTAAGTGTTTACTGTTCGCGAATTGCATGGCGTTGTACGGCGAATTACAAAATATCAACATGTTTTCTGTACGGCGTCTTGCAATATACTGTAATGTAAAAATGATATTTATCACTATATAGATAATAATATATGATATGATGTACATATCGATGCGTCACCAGCTTGCAAATAAACGAAGTAAACTACATATAGCAAATATCATAAACTACATGCCGTTAATTTTATTCAAATTCAAGCATTGCATACCCTTATTGGAATTTGTGTTTTGAAAGATAAAAATGATTTCTTCAATCTGATTATCCTAAATACATTCATATATCGTTATACTACTAACAACTGTTGATTTATTTGTCGTGAGGACGAATTTTCGAAAGTTCAATAAAATACCTATCATTCATCTTTTGTGGGCTGTTTTTTTAACGAATTGTTTGATTTAAATTTCTTGAATAAAAAATTTAATTAATTCATTGTTTAGAAGGAAAAAGGAAAATGAACAATATTTTGTTTCCATTTAAAAGTAGGGTGGCTATAAATAAAACATTGCGCTTTGAACCAATTTTCTAGTTTCTGTATGCTATTGAAAAAGCTTGTTTTTTTTATTTAAGTCTAAAGAAAATGTACGTCGTGAGGTTCGTCGTGAGAAAAAAATCCATGCCCCCTCAAAAGATGAACTGTTGATGCCTTGAATTTCATTCTATCAAAAAAATTCCGCAAAGGAACCGCTAGCTTAGAGAATATAGTACTTCCGTAGGACGTTAAGGTAGCTGGGGGTGTCTTACTCCATCTTGGATTTTGAAATAGCAGATAACAATCAGTCTAGATCTTTAATGAAATGCGCAAATTTCGAGAGTAGTATGTCATTCATGTGTAAGACTTTTCATGCTAATATAGAAAATGATGTGTTTTGTAATATTTACGGCTGTATTTTACAAAAAAACAGAATATTTTTGTTTTGATTCATTTTTTCCCACTTTGCTACATAAGGGGAGATAACTCAGATATAAAGGGAAATAACTCAGATAATGTAATTTTTATAATAGAATGTGTTGTGAATCTACCTATTTTAATATGTAGCAAGAAAACCCCATTTTTTCTTTTTCTTATCTGAAAGCATATTATTAGAGCTATCTTCTAATATTTTATCTTAAATTCTATGGTGTAGTTTTCTTTTATCACACAAAATTTGGTTTTCCATGCATTATCTATACAAAATCTGACAATTTTGCTCAACCTGTAGCGTGAAAAAAACTCTCGGTGACCTATTCTTTTTATTATATTTGGGAAAAAAGCATGATATAAACTACATTTTGACAAATTATTAAAAAATTCTATGGATTTGAATTTAGACCCCCATCTACCTTAAACATCCAAACTACTATTACGGCAGACTGTAAATGTGTGGTAACCAAAGACAAATAGGTACAGATAAAAAAAATTACAACATTTTATTTTTAAGATAAAAAAAGACTGTTGTTAACGCTGCCTTGCCTACATTAAAAGGTGGATGGATGGGTAGTGTGTGTGCGTGGGGTATTGCCCGACTTTCTTTTGTAGTGCTTTTTCACGAATAAGTTAAATATTTCTAAATTTTACTTTTATATTGTGTCAAATGAAATGATATATAACAAGTAAAACTTGCAATTGCATTAACAGTTATATATAGCAGCATGTGGTTATTTTGTTATCAAACACACCTTCTCTATTTATAAAGGTATGGAACTCGACCTTTATATTTAGTGTTATAGAGTTGTGAATTTATAGTGTTTAAAATCAACATTTAGCCTTCAGAGATATGAAAATAATCAAATCTAAGCACTCTATCACTTTTATATTGCATTTAAAACCTATTTTATTAATTTGTAAATTTGAAGTTATTACTTGTCAAATTTAAACAATCTATAAAGACATTTCTATGTGTTTCTATAACCTTCTTGTAACATGAATGGTAATGTTTCCTTTGATCTTCGAGTGAGTTAACTTCGGTTATTTTTAGCTCACCTGGCCCAAAGGGCCAAGTGAGCTTTCTCATCACTTGGCGTCCGTCGTCCGTCGTCGTCCGTCGTCGTCCGTCGTCGTCCGTCGTCCGTTAACTTTACAAAAATCTTCTCCTCTGAAACTACTAGGCCAAATTTAACCAAACTTGGCCACAATCATCATTGGGGTATCTAGTTTAAAATTGTGTCCGGTGACCCGGCCAACCAACCAAGATGGCCGCCATGGCTAAAAATAGAACATAGGGTAAAATGTAGATTTTGGCTTATATCTCTGAAACCAAAGCATTTAGAGCAAATCTGACATGGGGTAAAATTGTTGATCAAGTCAAGATCTATCTGCCCTGAAATTTTCAGATGAATCGGACAATGGGTTGTTGGGTTGCTGCCCTGAATTAGTAATTTTAAGGATTTTTTCCGATTTCGGTTATTATCTTGAAAATTATTATAGATAGAGATAAACTGTAAACAGCAATAATGTTCAGCAAAGTAAGATCTTCAAATAAGTCAACATGATCAAAATGGTCAGTTGACCCCTTAAGGAGTTACTGCCCTTTAAAGTAATTTTTATCAATTTTTGTAAATTTTGTAATCTTTTACAAAAATCTTCTCCTCTGAAACTACTGGACCAAATTCAACCAAACTTAGCCACAATCATTATTAGGGTATTTAGTTTAAAAATGTGTGGTGACCCAGCCAACCAACCAAGATGGCTGCCATGGCTAAAAGTAGAACATAGGGTAAAATGTAGATTTTGGCTTGTAACTCTGAAACCAAAGCATTTAAAGCAAATCTTACAGGGATTAACTTGTTTATCAAGTAAATATCTATCTGCCCTCAAATTTTCAGATGAATTGGACAACTGGTTGTTGGGTTGCTGCCCTGAATTGGTAATTTTAAGGAAATTTTGCCGTTTTTGGTTATTATCTTGAAAATTATTACAGATAGAGATAAACTGTAAACAGCAATAATGTTCAGCAAAGTAAGATCTTCAAATAAGTCAACATGATTAAAATGGTCAGTTGACCCTTAAGGAGTTATTGCCCTTTAAAGTAATTTTTACCAATTTTTGTAAATTTTGTAATCTTTACAAAATCTTCTCCTCTGAAACTACTGGACCAAATTCAACCAAACTTAGCCACAATCATTATTAGGGTATTTAGTATAAAAATGTGTGCGGTGACCCAGCCAACCAACCAAGATGGCTGCCATGGCTAAAAATAGAACATAGGGTAAAATGTAGATTTTGGCTTGTAACTCTGAAACCAAAGCATTTAAAGCAAATCTTACAGGGATTAACTTGTTTATCAAGTAAATATCTATCTGCCCTCAAATTTTCAGATGAATTGGACAACTGGTTGTTGGGTTGCTGCCCTGAATTGGTAATTTTAAGGAAATTTTGCCGTTTTTGGTTATTATCTTGAAAATTATTACAGATAGAGATAAACTGTAAACAGCAATAATGTTCAGCAAAGTAAGATCTTCAAATAAGTCAACATGATTAAAATGGTCAGATGACCCCTTAAGGAGTTATTGCCCTTTAAAGTAATTTTTACCAATTTTTGTAAATTTTGTAATCTTTACAAAATCTTCTCCTCTGAAACTACTGGACCAAATTCAACCAAACTTAGCCACAATCATTATTAGGGTATTTAGTATAAAAATGTGTGTGGTGACCCAGCCAACCAACCAAGATGGCTGCCATGGCTAAAAATAGAACATAGGGTAAAATGTAGATTTTGGCTTGTAACTCTGAAACCAAAGCATTTAAAGCAAATCTTACAGGGATTAACTTGTTTATCAAGTAAATATCTATCTGCCCTCAAATTTTCAGATGAATTGGACAACTGGTTGTTGGGTTGCTGCCCCTGAATTGGTAATTTTTGTGGAAATTTTGCCGTTTTTGGTTATTATCTTGAAAATTATTACAGATAGAGATAAACTGTAAACAGCAATAATGTTCAGCAAAGTAAGATCTTCAAATAAGTCAACATGACCAAAATGGTCAATTGACCCTTAAGGAGTTATTGCCCTTTATAGTCAATTTTAACAATTTTCATTAATTTGGTAAATTTTGGTAAGTTTTACAAAATGTTTTCCTTTGTAATCTTCTTTTCTGAAACTGCAGTAGAAAATCAATATAGAAAACAATCTACTAATGTACTGGCAGTAAAAATAATTGATAATTCTATAACATGAAAAAACCAACCACATTAATACCTGATGATGGTGTTTCTTTCTTTACATTGAAAATGATGTCACAACTATAATCCCAAACAATAGGTCGAATGTCAGATATGTTTCAGTACTTTGGCTTCATTTTCTACAGATTCCGAAGTGCAAATGATGCTTGAATTCCTACACTGATTTATACAGACTTCATCCCTTTCACAGGTAATGCCTGCCTCATATTATATTTAAAACTTTAATAGAATATCAGAAATTTTGAGAGAAAATTAATCAACCATGCAAGATCTAAAACTTAATTAATATTGTTCAAATTATCAATTAACTATTAAAAAAAAAATTCTCATTAAAAAAATATAGTTCTTCATTTTATATTTTATCAGAAATTTAGGGAAAAAATTGAATTTAATTGTGTCCCTTGTTCTCATTTCCTGGGATAAATCCAATACAAATTAAAGTATTGGTATTGAATTAATATTTAAGAAATATTTCAAACCTTACCATTTTCTTCACAAGAATGAAGACCATATTTTCAGTGTCATGAGTATCAGTCATCATATTTGTTGTACTTTGTTGTTTAAAAGTTGAATACAAAAAAAGATCAACAAAGCAATTCAAAAACCACTTGAATTTTGCAACAACAAATGAGAGTTTTTAACGACCTCAGCTGGCTATACAACCCTTGCACAATCAACTGAATTTTGCAGAAATCATTAATAGGAAAGATTGTCCTTAAACGATAATTTTTATTACCTTTTGTTTTTTTGGAGTGGAGTGGGGGGTGTTGCGCAACAACAAAACTTCACAACAAACTTTCTCATCACTTCGCATTTCTCGTTAGATAAATTTTACAAAATTCTCCCTGAAACTACTGTCAAATTAAACCAAACTTGGTTTAAATCACCACTAGGATATCCAGGGACCACTGTGTATGATGACCCTGCCTGCCAACATGGCACACATGGCTGAAATAAAACGCACTTTTAGTCTTATATCTCTGAAACTAAACGACAGTACAACAGTTGCATTTATCATGCATCAATTGTAAATAAAAATATCAGGTGAGCGACACAGGGTCCTTGGAGCCTCTAGTTAGAGGAGTGCGTTAATTGAATGATTTTTAGTTATTGCACTCTCCAGTCCCGCCGAGTGTCGCTTGTCATAGGAAAAGTGAAGAATGGAGGAGCTTAGGCCAGTGCTCTAACTTCCATCTCAAAAGTTGTTATTTCACTGTCTAGCTCCGCCTGCTTGACCTAATAATTTATGAAATCAATGACCATAAAATGTCCTAATAAATGTAAACAAAATGTTGACACAATATGCAGGAAACAATTGTGAACAAAAATTATAAAAAGTACGCGGAAAAAATAAGCATGCGTAGCAAAGGATGAAAATAAATGTTCGATCCGCAAAAATCATACTGTCCCCTACCCCAGCCTCAGAATATCAAATTTTAGTCTCCTACAATATAAATATTGACATGGCAATACTTTAACATGTTAACTATGCAAAACATTCAAGGTCAATGAACAATGAATGAATATGCTGAGTCAAATATGGCTACGTGTAAATGAGAGCTTTTATTGAACTTCAAACCAAATATCGTGACCCTTAAGGATTGTGTACCCTTTTGTTGTTGCAATGCAATGACAGTATTATAAAGTCCTTGGATTTTCTGCAAAATCATGGTTTGATTTCCGCAAAATCTCCTTTTGCTTTGATCGACTTTTTCCCAATGGTATATGTACAAAATGGCTCATCACTTTTATACTGCATTTTTGCTGTTTTGATAATATAGCACTTTGAAAATTTCGTAATACATAGGCCCCCATTCAATGTTTATTGACTTCATAAATATAAGAAGATGTGGTATGAGTGCCAACGAGACAACTCTCCATCCAAGTCAAAATTTATAAAAGTAAACCATTATAGGTCAAAGTACGGTCTTCAACACGGAGCCTTGGCTCACACCGAACAGTACGTTATAAATGGCCCCAAAATTACTAGTGTTAAACCATTCAAACGGGAAAACCAACGGTCTTATCTATATGAAAAACGAGAAATGAGAAACACTTATGAACCACATCAACAAACGACAACTACTGAACATCAGATTCCTGACTTAGGACAGGTGCAAACAAATGCATGTACATCACACTGCATCATCACGCGAACTCGGATATATAAGAGATGTAATGTAATCTATAAAACAAAAGAACACTAAAAGTTAGTAACAATTCAAAGAGTTTTATTTATGGACACTTTATGGAATGTTTGTTTATGTTAAGTACGTGTAAAATATCGACATTAAATGGATACATGTCGTACATCTGAAACACATGGTTTTTTTTGTATGCTGCTAGAGATCCTATTAGGTTGTGTAGCCTAATATTGTGTATACCATGATCTACAATGCCGTCAAGCGAATTGTTTTTTTTTTTATCCAATGTGTTATTGGGTATTTGAACTCATTCATAGCACTATTTCTTGAAATGGACGGCATACAAATATTATGAAACTAGCAAGTTGCCATACAGTTGGAAAACAAGTTGTCGTACTGTAAATCTGTCAACACGAGCAAGTTGCCGTACCCTAGGCTTGATTAGTTTTACTGATATTATATTATTTTTAATAACAGTGTTTAACAAATAATTTCTTTAAAATGTACAATTGTTGTTTAGAAATAACTTTTGATCAGTATCGTCAACGGTATTGTTTTATTATGGATTTTCTCGACTTTTTCATAAGAAGAGTGAATTTTCAATTGTTTTCGTTCACTAGATTTCCACTATTATTAAGCTACGTGTATATGATTTTATAATCTACGGTTTATTTGTCACGGTAGAAATAAATTGTTAATTTGCAAAGAATAAGACGAGGTCCATATACGCTTCCGTACTCACGAGCCAGACAAATTTAGATTTATAAGTAAATGTTTAAATTTTGCACTCTTAAAGTTCTACATTATCTAAAAATTGCTTGCGCTCTTTGATGTGTTTAGGACATTTAAGTAAAACATGTATTTCATCTTTAATGTCATTTTTGCAATTGTACATCTTTCAACTAAGGTTAGCTAAGATGTTATAACGAGTTACTAAATCGTTATAACGACTTAGCTAAGTTGTTATAACGAGTTATCTAAGTCGTTATAACGAATTACTTAGTTGTTATAATAAGTAAGCTAAGTCGTTATAACGAGTTAAAATATATAAAAAACAATTCCCATGACACTTACTGGCTTCCGTACACATCATTGTATCTATACTACTAAAGTAACGAGGTCCAATTTGTTAGCCGGGATGACGTAAAACGACGAATCAAAGAATTCAACTCTTTATATAACTAAAATAGGACAATGGTGTTGACTAAAATTACACCATTCCAGGCACTTCCGTTTTCGACTCAATTAATTTTGCCAATAATCAACAAGTTCCGGGTCGAATCCAACACCGATACCAATATGTATTCTTCTTCTTCTTAAATTCCTCCGTTATTGGAGCACCCGTGTCACACGGTATTAAAGGCCCTTAATTTTAATACTACTTATTTAAAAATTTTTAAAATAAGAATTAAAAACAAAAAGGGTGTATAAATTCGTCATAAAATATTATTGTCCTAAAATATACAGAAAACCGTAATTGAATACTATTTACACCTATTAGTGCAAGTGAATTATTTACATAAAGCATATATAAACACTGGACACTTTTAATTTGCAAAACACTCATTTGCAAATCCGCATACTCAAATAAGAGCTACAGTGTCATGTATATAACCAAAATGTGCAGAATTACATGGGATTCAATAATTTCATTGGTTTTCTACTGTTACTATTATATTTATTTTGCTATTTGATTTATAAAAACATGGGATTTTCAATATCCCATGGGACAGGGCAAAATCCATGGGATTGACCATTATCCCATGGGATTTTGGTTAAATCCCATGGGATTTTTGGTCCCATGGGATAATTCTAGTCCCATGGGATATTTGTTGTCCCATGGGACAAAAAAATCCCATGGGACTATAATTATCCCATGGGATTTTTAATATCCCATGGGACAAAATAAAATCCTATGGGATTCAAATTATAAATATATAGATATAAATATACAGTAATGTGTATGTTACAATGAATGCTGTTTGGTAGTAAAAGTTTTAAATGTATACGAGTTTTTATATTTTTTATATATATATATATATATATATATATATATATATATATATATATATATATATATATATATATATATATATATATTTTTTTTTTCATTTTGCCACAAAATGGTTTTTTTTGTTTATATGACAATAAAGATTATTCTTATTTTGCAATTTGGAATGCATAACAATATTTATGGTCAAAGAGTAAAGTCCTTTTTCACTGAAACAAAATGATGACATGTCTAAAAAATGAAAAATATTGTTTTGAAATCTTTGTCTTGTTTATTTTATTATGAAAAATAGAACTGAAAAAAATATTTCATATTCTGACTGACAAGTTTACTCTTTTCATGAGGTAAGGTTTTCTTTGTTATAGTTTCATTGCAATTCATGAATATGCAAACAATTTGAATTATATACCTTTGTGGTGTACATAATATTAAGCTTATATTTGCAAATTTATAATATAAACACTTTTTCTGTTAAAGTTTTAGTTTTCTTTTTCACTGCTTGCTAACGTACAATTATTCAGTCCACTATATAAGAGTCAAGTCAATAAATTATTTCATCCACTAGAATATTCCTGCAATTCTTAGACAACACATTTTTTCAATCTGTTCTTCAAAGATCTTCCTCCGTACATCTTTATTGGTTGGAGCGATTCAAATGAGAAGACAAAGCAAGTTTATTTGGACAACAACATACTAATATTTTTTTCATTCGTTCCTTCTTTCAATTGATAATTACATTGTTGCATTTACATGATCAAGTTCTTGTGCATCTATGATCGTGATGATATGACTCCTTTTGTTTAAAGTCATTATGTTGAAATTTCCTCTTTCTAATAAATGTAGGAAAAACATGTTCCATTTCAAATTAATAAAAAAGTCGCACTATGGAGAAAAGATCAACTTTAAGTTTTCTGTTCAGTATTGATCTGTTGAATGATGACCATGAAAACTGAGATGTCTGACCTACAAATACACAAAACTCAAAATTATCAGTGAAGAGAAATACAGCAATAAAATGGCTATTTTATCATGTTTATGAACATTTTGATAAACTTTCATTTGAATATTCATTGTTAGTACTCTTATTTCAGTGCTTTGTGTCTATGATTTACATATTACCGGTTGTTGTTTGGTTCCTTGTTGCAGTCTTTTGAGTTAAGCCCATTGCAACAAATGTTTACAATTTGTTCAAATGTTGTGCTGTTATTAAAACCACTGTCGGGTATAGGATTTGCTCATTGTCAAAGGCTATACAGTGAACTATTTTGTTAAAATAAGGGGCTCGCAGGTCTAAATCAAATTTTTTCTTAATATAGGATTTCGCTATATTTTTCTATAAATGAACTTTATCTTATACTTAATAGAAAATAAAATAAAAAAACAGGTCACCGCTCATTTACGCTCACAATCCGCCTTGAAAGAAGCATACATTTTGTAAAGGTACTTTTTTCTGTTGAACTAATAGGACAAATAGAGGTAATATCGAAATAAAAAGAACTAAATTACAGAAATCGCTTAAATTTTACGATAGTTTAGTTTAAGTACAGCTTATTTGAAAATGATAATAAAAATATAGGTCACCGATGAGTTAAAAAGATATTATAATTCTAATGTCAAAATGGCATTTTTGCACCAAAGGGAGATAATTTGGAGCTTTTTCAATGATATAAACATTTTAAAAGTCATCTGGGGCCAAAAGGAATAGATGATTTTGAATGATTTTGTACCATATGATAAAGTAACAACAATAAAGTTATAAATAAAATTAGTTATGAAAATTTTTTTTTTAATATTTTCTGAAATTTTATACCCTCAAGCCTCCTTAAACACATGTTAAATGTCATTTGATCTCTATTGGAGAAAAGTCTCATTGAAATCAGACTGCTTCTTATTTTATATCAACCCAGCCATATTATGCCTGTCCAATATCAGGAGCTTGTATATAGTTCAGTGGTTGATGTTGGTTCATATCCGTTATTTTTGTTCTTCATAATTTTTGTTTTTATAAATTAGTCTGGTATATTTGAAGTTTGAATTGATGTTTTGTTTCAAATGTTGTTAGTGTTGTCTTTATAGATTACTATATCATGTATAGGGTATGGGTTTTCTCATTACTTACAGGTCATCATTGGCCTCTAATAAGTAATTACAATGCTTACATCCACAAGTTTAATTGAACTCTGATGGATAAATTTCTCATTTATCATACCACATCTTATTTTAATAAATATTTACTCATTATTCAAGGGCAAAACTTTTATAACAGTGGACTTACCATTTAGGCTTTATTGACCTCTGTAAATCTATTTTGTTGATAATTTCTTCTGTTTATAGTTTCCTTTATCTTTAATGTTCTTGCCCTACACATAAAAGGGTAAACATTATCATTTAATGACAAAAGTAACTACTATTACATAATTAGTAGGCAACTGAAAATTTTGCCTCATTTGTATATAATGTCGACTTGCTCATCATTCTTGCTGTTTAATATAATTATCATTATTCTATGAAAATGAGGTCACAGTAAAATTAACCTTGGCAGACAGACATCTTTTATTCTTATATGACACCTTGCAGTCATTCCGTACAACAACAAGTAGACCTATGCTTATAATATCTGATAAAATGACAAAACCAAGAAAACTTAGCATTGACCAAAGAACCATAAAATGCGGTCATGGTTATATGAATCTTCCAGACAGACATGCACACCTTACAATTGTTACATATCCACCAAATATAATCTACCTGTAACTTTAAGCATATGATAAACTGACAAAACAATGCAGTGTTTCATTGACCAATGAACCATGAAAATGAGGTCAATGTCATATAGAATATGGCTGACAGATATGTGCATCTTACAATCATTCCATTCACTAAATAAAGGGGCCTTATTGCTTACACTATCCGGAAAATAGACCAAACCTCAAAACTAAACATTTTCATAGTTCCTTATACCCTGCCACATTCGTTATGTATGTGCCTGTTCCAAGTCAGGAGCCTATAATTCAGTGATTGTCGTTTGTTTATGTGTAACATATCTGTTTTCCATTTTTGTACCTAAATTAGGTCGTTAGTTTTCTTGTTTGAATTGTTTTACATTGTCATTTCTGGACCTTTATAGCTGACTATGCAGCATGGGCTTTGTTCATTGTTGAAGGCTTTACAGTGACCTTGAGTTGTTAATTTCTGTTTCATTTGGTCTCTTGTGGAGAGTTGTCCAATCATATCCCATCTTTTTATATTGTCCAATGTACTATGAAAATAAAGTAAGATGAAGCTTCTCAGTCAGACATATGTACCTAGTTGACCTTTGCTAATTTGAAAATAAGAAAATAGAAAACTGGCCAAAAAACAAAAAGGTAACATCAAGCAATGAACCATAAAATGAGGTCAAGATTGAATAAAACATGTCAGACCAACATGTACATCCCTAAAAATTTTATACAACGAATATACTTGACATGTTGCATACAATATTAGAAAACCGACCAAAACACAAAAACTTAACAATAACCACTGAACCATGAAAATGAGGTCAAGGTCAGATGAAACTTGCCAGTTGGACATGCATACCTTACAATCATTCCATACAATAATTAAAAGTAAATATAGTAGACACATTGTTTATGGTATCTGAGATATGGACGTGACCACAAAAGCTTAACTTGTTCACTGATCCATGAAATAAGGTCAAACCAAGTGAAAACTGTCTGGCGAACATGAAGACTTTGCAAGGTATGCACATATCAAATATGGTTATCCTTTAATTTTTAGTATTCTTGATTTCTCTTATAATGAGTAATAGAATCCTATTACTCATTATAATCATGATAATAGAAATTAAGGATACTAAAACACCTTAACTTTTTTCAATGCAGTCACTTAGCCATAAAAGAGGTCACTCAAGGTCAATGAACATATGACAGACGAAAACTTCATAACATAAGGCATGTATATACAAAGTATAAATGGTCCAGGTCTTCTGCCTTCTTAATATTAGGCTTTAATTAAGAAGTAAGTTAACATTTTATCACTAGTATTTTGGGGTTCGTGAGGATAGAAAACCAGAAAAATTGACACAAATCCCTATGGTACGACAATATGTGCCATAATATTAGTCCAAATGATAATGACGTCTTGCATGGCTATTTCAACTTTTTATGGGACGCCATCATGGTAAAAAAAAGCCTTGCAAGACGTCTTAATTGTTTGTATTACAAAAGAAGTAACCTAATTCTTACTCGTTAGTTGTTAGGGCTAGCAAAAGATTTATTTAAAGTCGGTTATACATATAACAATACAACATAAGCTCTGTAGAGCTTTTATCCGACATACATATATGACAAGCACAATACATAAAACATAAAGCTCATCACTGAGATGGTAGTCTCATATAGAGGAGACGGGTCAACCAAACCCTATTCAATCTGAATGTAGGACAGAAAGTCACAGGACAAAAAGTCACGGTCAAAAGTCACAGGACAAAAGTCACAATTAAGTTTTGAGATTATTTTCTTTGAACATGTTGAACAAGAAAACACTTTTTTTGTATTTTCTTGAAGTTTTATACATGAAGCAACTTTGAAATTGAAATGTATTCAATAAATATCAATAATGATCAAATAATTGTTATGAAAACAAAATGTCAAAGTGGCTTGGTACTTAAAAGGCTTCAATTTGCCAATAAATATATCCTTTGCATGATTAAAACTAATACATTTTCATTTATCAAGGTTTATGACATGTATGAGCAATTTCCTTAAATTAAAAATGAATATATGTAATAAAAGAAAATATTTCAAGATCTTTTCATATATATTCAAACAATTGTCAACAAATTGTTTGTGACTTTTTGTCCTGTGACTTTTGCAGTGGCTGATCCAGAGTGGTGGTTCCGGGTTGGAACCCCCTTTTTGGACGATCAATGCATTTGAATGGTGACATATAGTTGGAACCCCTTTACAATGGATTGAAACCCCCTTTTTAAATGGATGTTTTGTCCTATCAAATTTGTGACTTTATGTCCTTTGACTTTTGTCCTGTGACTTTCTGTCCTTTTACCTTCCATCTAAATCAGTGAACTGAATAATTGTTTTTGCAGAGTCCGGTAGCGAGTCGATATCTGTTATTAATCATGCAAATTGAGAGTCAACACTTACACAATACCTTTTTAAAAACAAAGAATCACTGATGATAGGGAGTGTAACCGATGAATTGATCCTGAATCAGATAAGATTTCAAGTAACGGAGAACCTCTTAATTGAGCACAGTCGCCTGAAGATTTAATAATGCTACTAAAAATATTTTATTTCCCCCATTTGTCGCTATTTTTTCGCTATAATTTTCGCTATAATTATTAAATCTCCAGGCGACTGTGCTTTGAGTGAATATAAATAATGACGAGGGCCTCACGAATAAATATAAATCTGAAATACTGGAACATCGATTAGCAGAGCTCGAGCAGCAGAGTAAACTTACACATAAATCTCGAAGTTATTTACGATTAACAGACTGTGCTCCTGAATAAAGCTGTTAAATACATTAATTTGTGTTTTAACTGCTACAAGATATTTGAATCAAATGCTAATTAAGCACCAGTTGCTGAGCAGAGAATCATTCTGAGTCAGGAACAGTCTATTACTAACTGTTAACAGTAAGAATAGAAAGTCCCTGTAAAAGGCAGTCAAATCCTAACAGAACTATAACTTAATGATACATGTATATCAAGTTCCAGCACCTCACCCAGCACACTGAGTTAGCAAACTGGTGTGTGTCAGTCTTATAATATAAAACTGCGTAGGTTTGATTCAACGTTTGTTTGCATATTTTCTTAGGATCGTTGTAAAATTATATCTTAATCCTTCTCACTATACAAATCCTTGATCTTTGTTAAAATACGATTTTAAATTGTTCAATTCTTTCTATTTCTATTTCTAAAGTTTTAAATTTAAAGATAAAATGAATATTCCATTTTGATTTGAGGAAAATCTTTTTGAACTGTAATGACATGGTCAGTCAACTGATTTGTTGCAAAGCTGATTACAGGTAATTATAACATACAGTAATTTTCCATTACGAAAGTGCGTGTACCCTCGGGTGTGTATAACGTATAGTTTTCTAGAGAACATCCTGTCTACGCGTAATACAGATTGATGACATTACACAAAATTTCTTTTGTTAAATGTGCTTAGGTATCTGTGTCCATTCCTATTTCAACACCACAAATTTGAAAAAAAATAAAAAATCATTTATATGAAATAAAGAAGAAAACGTATACATGTATGTAGATGTGTTTAAAGGACCAATTCCCATTGGCTTGCTTTATTTCACACTAGGACCTAAATCCGCCTCTGGGAAGTCATTTGGTCTGATACACATATATATATACCTATTATGTACAAAATTAAGAACAGCTTCAAATATATGCATATAAAATAATGGTACGTCTAAAAACGTTCAGGATCTCCTGGGTGCACGCAGGACATAAAAAGTCACTTAGGACATGTATATATAAGTTTTAGTGAGCGTTGAGGGTATACATTCGATTGATAATTTTTTATAATTTTGTAATTTTGTTTTGATAAAATCAGAGACATATAATACATGTATTGAGACATATAATACATGTATTGAGACATATAATACATGTATTATATGTCTCTGATAAAATCAAATGATTGGTGTGCCTTATATTAAACGCTAAGGTAACATTGATGTTGATTTTTAATATTAAAAATCAGCGTATTATTTAATATTACAAATTCATTTATTAATATTAAAAATCAGACTGAAAATTTAATGTTAAAAATGATTTTTAATATTAATACATGATTTTAATATTAATACATGATTTTTAATATTAATACATGATTTTTAATATTAAATATTCATTTATTAATATTAAAAATGACAGTATTTTAATATTAAAATTCGATTTATTAATATTAAAAATGATTTTGTAATATTAAAATGATTTTGTAATATTAAAAATCATTTTAATATTACTGAATAGGAATAAATTCCACAACGGCTTGCCATACAAACCATCTTTATCTATCATTCTATCTATCTATCGGCATGCGCCGGTATTTGGGATACGTCACGGATGGCCGATGATCATATTCAATACCAATCATCATTTGAATTAGGGTAATTGATCTTTAATGATTAGGACTGATTGGTGATGGCAGAGAATATGTCTCTGGTGATGGTTATAAACACATAGAAGTAAACTTTTCCAAAAAAAGTTTCCTTGGAAAAATTATAAAAATATATGAATATGCTAAATAATTTTTTCTTTCGTATGTAATAATTGAAGACGTTTAGAAATATAAAAACCTTCACATAGCTGGAAAATTTTCAATTCAAGTTATTTCATTTAAAACGTTTAGAAATATAGATCTTATTCGAAGTGGCCTGCTTGGAGATCAAAACCCCGTTTAATTAGGGTTTGTCTACTTTCGTCTATTTATATTGCCGAACATTCTATAATCAAGGATTTGTACAAGCCCTTGCTATCATATAATGAATCTCGTCGCCAATATCACCATAATTACATAAAGTACAGATACAATCTTCTCCTAAATAGTTTGCCATCTAACAATTCAAAAAGAAATTTTGAGTCCAAACTGATCGAAGTACCAAATCTATAAAAATAATCACTATTTTTTTTGTAGCAGTAGACGTCGAAAATTAAACTATATATTCTTTTTTCAAAACTCCTGAAATAATTTAACATTATCTATAGACAGCTTACATATGCAAATCTTTTTAGAAGTATGTGAGCGTATAGTAAAATTTGTTTATTTACCCCCCTTTTTCCTTCTATAAAATTTAACTGTAAACGATTTTGTTTCTTAATTTGTGTTTGCTAATTAACTGGGGTTCATGCTGTCAAAAGTCAAAAATGTCTCCTTGTGTAATAAGTTATTGATAAAAATATCTGAAGCCGCCAGAAGAATAAATCATTTCCCGAACTAAAATACATTTATCTGTAAATAAAGACAATTCGCCTAAAACATTCTCTCATATATTTAAACAATTGTAAAATAATTAATTCAACGACTTTCTGTCTGTTTACTAATACTTTTCTTGTTCAGTTTTTTTATACCCATTGCTCTTCATATATTCGAATGATAACTACTGATCACAAATTTTCCGGATGCTTTTTATCCTATTTTCGTATCGAACTAACATGTTAGCAGTTGAACGGAATTAAGTACTTTTTTTTAGGAATTTACAACTTAAATTTTCAACAACAAAATTCTACAAATTTTTACCTTGATTTTTTTCTGTTTCGAAGCCGCCACCGGTGACCCCATAACATAGCCAACACCTCACATGGCGTATTCACGATGTTGTGGTATTGACAATATACAATCACGTTTATCAATATACAGCAAGTAAGTAATTTGGTGTTGAATGCCAGTAGATCAGAATTTGTTAATTGAATTTTACCTGTTAAAGGGGCACTAGCTGTCAAATTCATGTTCATCGATTTTGATCAAATTCACATAACGTGTAGTGTTGAATTGTTTATTAAAATTTCACGCACAATCTTGGCTGATATCAAGGAATTGTATATTTAAATACAATTCCTTGCTGATATGCATAAAACCATTATTTCATGAAACTGCATGAAAAATTGACTTATCGCATAATACAGGGGCGGATGCAGAACCTCGATGTCTGGGGGCACCATGAAACCAAAATTAAAGATTTTTTTTATATATGCATATATGCGAGTGTGGGTGGTGGTGGTGTCATGTATTGGGGATGATGGTGGTCGTATGAGGGAGGGGTAGGAGGTCGGGTCTTCATTTTTATACCTTTTCATTATTTTGGGGTCCGTTTCTTTCTACTCTTTTATTTGTTGCCAATTGTCCTCTATTCTTTACAGTTCATCACAGCTTTAATCTGTTTTCTATATTTTTTGGGCCCATTTTTTTCTAGCCTTACCTTTTTGACCATTATTCTCTAATCTGTAAAACCCGTTCATACCCTCATTCAGGGTAAACCATTCATACCCTAGTTCACGGTAACCTATTCATACCCTCATACATGGTAATTAAAACAAGAAAAAAGGATATGGGGTATCCATCCATGACACAAAATCAGCACATGCACAGCAAAAAAACACACAATAAGCTTTTATTGTTGTTCTTCATCTCAAATATAAGTAGGTTTTCTATGATACAATATAATTTTATTAATGGTTATATATAAGGCACAGACCATTCATGTTTTGCAGAGGGGGAAGGGTTTGTTTCATAAAAAATAAGAGGAAAAAAACTTTTATATGTATGGAAACTTGTGGTATAATTTCAGAGATTCATTCACTTAAACACAAGTTATTGTCTGGAAACTGCAAAAATGCTTATTTGGGTCCCTTTTTTGGCCCCTAATTCTTAAACCTTTGGGACCATAACCCCCAAAATCAATCCCAACCTTCCTTTTGTAGTTATAAACCTTGTGTTTAAATTTTATTGATTTCTATTTACTTATACTAAAGTTTCTATCCGGAAACCATCTGTCTTCGGACGACGCTGACGACGACGACGACGACGTGATACCAATATACGACCAAAAATTTTAATTTTTGCGGTCGTATAAAAAAATGCTGTATGCATTGAAAAAAATCGTTTGTTGTTTAATAAAATCCGAAAAAGACTGTTCTGAGACAGGCACATTCCCCAGAAACCGTATACAATGTGAGTGTTTGGTAAAAAGACATATCTTATATCGATACTAACATTCCTGACACTAAAAATCTATTTTACATACTCTTTTAAGACCGATTTTATAGTTGGTAATTTCTTTCCTGATCAGAAGATTTCACTTGTTAATCGATCTTGATCCTGTAATATTGTATTAGAAACCAATAAATATGTTCGTAGTAATTCCAATCAGCATGTACATGTACATGTAGTTTACATAAATGCTTTTGGATATAGACATTATATATACACAAAGTTGTCAAATTAACACCCATCGATAAGTTGTCATAAATCACACATGTTGAAGCTGGGGTTAATTAACGACCAGTTTAAGAAGTCAAATCTAGCTGTGTCTTGATTTTCGATCTAGATATCTAAATAAGCAGATACAGTAGCAATAAAACTATATTAGAAAATTTTTGGTGACCTCGACTGGGTGGGGGCACGTGCCCCTGTGCCCCGGTAAATCCGCCACTGTAATACCAGAACTAAAAAACCCACCGAAAGTCCACTTAAGAGGTAGGGATGTGAATTAACAGAATAGAGAATAACGGGCAAAGAAAAAAGGAATAAAGAATAGTGAAAGAAAGAGAATAATGGAAAAAGTGTAAGTTATTAAAATTATAGCTAAAAAAGAAGACCCACCCCCGAGACGATCCTTACTTCAACTGTTATTTGACGCTGCCGAGTTATTTTGAGACAAAGACATGTATTAGTAGTCGGCCGGTAGCACTCTTGCATCAATTTGAGGATTACCCAAGGTTAATTTTACGGCGGATCATCTTATTTTGGCTTAAAATAAACATAATTGACAAGTTTCCTTCCCTGCATTATCGATCGCACATGTAAATAGCACGTTGGCCTCAAATAAGACATTGATGATCATTGATACATTACAACACTTGTCGTCAGTATTTGAAAATATTGATTAAGAAGGTACAGAAAATTAATGCACGCACACTATTATCCACCACAGGCCTAAGTCGTTAGTCCGCAAACAACGAGGGTGATGAAAACCCAGCACTTTGAACACAGCCACCGCATGTTGTGAATTTGAAAGCTTCCCAAATTAGTAACTATTCATTTCTACCATAGATGTAATACCCATAGATGAAGCTCAACCCTGACTTCAAAGGTTATATGTGCGTTGTAATGGCTTTCACACTTATCTGATAATGATATGAACCAGTTGGTCATTGAGATGCCGATTGACAATCTAGACAATAGAAAACTGACAATTAAAAGCTACTTAGCAGTTGAACATGCTAAAATCAGAAAGAAACAAAGTCAAAATATATATTTTATATTGACTTGATTATGAAAAAATAATATTCTTCTAGATAAAACAATATAACAAATTATTCTCGAAAAGGAAACAATTTTGAAATGTGGATATCTTTCATTTTTAGCTAGAACTAATGTTTTCATCATATTTACATTTTAGATTTTATATCTTATATCACAATTTAACCTTATTTTAACAATGTACATGCTAACTATTATAAACAAGTTTATTGAAAATATAATTGATAGAAAACATGGAACAACATGAACAAGTTGAATATATGCTACATAATATTTATTTTCCATGTCTTTCATGTTTTGTTAGTATACTAATTTAGTAAAACTCTTTACTTAGGAATATACACATTTCATAAACATCATGAACGAAATTATTGTAATTATTATAATTTAGCCATTAACGTATAAAATATTACATCTATGATTAAGTAACTAACTTATTCTGAAAAATATAAAATGATTTAAAAGACAATCTCTCTTCTAAAAAGTAGAAAAACTGATGAAATAAAGAAAAGAATGTACTTTGTTATTATTTTTCCCAAATTCGACATAATTCGACACTTTAATGGAACATATCAAATTAAAGGTGTATTTTAGAAGTTCAACAACGTGCTATTCCCATTTTCAGGAACTAACAGGAACATAGTTTTATAAAATATAAAGATACAAGCCCTTCTTTTATCAAAATAAAATATGTTGATATTAATGAATGGTATAAAGGTTAAATCAATTTATTCATATATTTGACCGACTAGAATTATTGGGGAATTTAAACCATTCCTGTTGTAAGTGATAAAATTAAATTTATATCAGGGTGATTGAAATGAGGAAAGGGGGCTGATCAGGAGTTCAGGGCCCCTTTTTGGAAAAATTGATTGATTATATAGGAATTACTGAAGCATGACAGGAGCAGGCCCCTCTTAGGCAGTCAGTAGGCCCCACTTATGAAAATTTCTGGATCCACCACTGTGGGTTTCAGTTGTATTATCTTGAAAACTTTATACCTGTATTCTAAAGTGTAAATCAAGGGAAAATAATGAAAATTAGCTGTGCATTGGGGTCTATTAAGGGTATGGGTATTTTGGGGGGAAGAAAGAAGGGAGGGGTTTACTATAGAACCCTATGGGATTTTATTTTCTACAATTTTCAAATGAATATAACTTGTAAACTGTAAGTGATAGACACACGCAGTCTTCAGAAATGATGATAGGACAATAAAACAAATCACATAAAAACATAAAATATAGGGTGAGTCCATGGGGGTAATACCCACCCCCTTCAATTTGAGAATATGTTATTATCTTGTAAACAGTCCAGATCCCCACCCCTAAACCATACATATTCTTGAATGGGACGATAAAACAAATCAATTAAAATTAAAGGAAGTCCCTGGGGTTACCCCACCCGTTCAATTTGAGAATGTGCTATTATCATGTTAACAGTCCAAATCTCCACCCCTATACCATATATATTCTTGTATGGGACAATAAAACTAATCAAATGAAATTAAAGGAAGTCCCTGGGGTCAACCCACCCGTTCAATTTGAGAATGTGCTATTATCTTGTGAACGATCCAGATCCCCACCCTAAACCATATATATTCTTGTAGGGACAATAAAATAAATGAAATGAAATAAAGGGAAGTCCCTAGGGGTCACCCACCCCTCTTGTTTGAAAACTTGTAAACAATCAAAATCCCACTACTAAACCATATATATTCTTGTATGGAACAATAAAACACATCAAATGAAATATAGGGAGAGTCCATAGGGGTCACCCCACCCCACATGTTTGAAAAACTTTTAAATGGTTGAGATCCCCAGTGGTTAGGTGAAAAATTTCGGATCCCTGATCCCCACCCCTAAACCATATATATTCTTGTATGAGACAATAAAACAAATCAAATGAATATGGGACAATAGGAATGGCGAGTTATGTGAGCTTTGTTTGGGAGACTTCGTAACAGCATCCTGTTACAATTACTTCTTGTTTGAACATAATTTTGGTTTTATTATGCATGTCTTTCTTCTACATTTTGGATAAATAGACCCATAATCCGCAAATTGCAAGTTGAACCTTCTTCAGTAGGCCTATCCCCATCAGAGACCAAATGATGCACAAGTAAGGTATAGGTAACGATATGAATGCAACTATGAGCAAAAGCCTTACCAGTGGCGGATCCAGGGGAGGATTCCAGGGTTGGAAGTTCAACTTGAACCCCTTTTTTCAAATGCATTTGAATGGGAACATATAGTTGGAACACCCCTTTGTCTTGGGTTTGGAACCCCTTTTAAAATGGCTGGATCCGCCCGGCATACCATCTAGCTAGCTATAAAGGCTTTAAAAATATGAAATAAATCAAACAAGGAAATTAACGGTGTAGGCAACTGTTTTGAATTTTAAAAAACCTTTAATAACAATGTTAAATTTTGTGTGCATTTATTTTGCTTATTTTCAATAATGGATGAAATTGCGTGATTGATTATTGTAATTTAAGAAAATCTGCATACATGTTATGAAATGGGAATTTGTCAAAGAGACAGCAACCCAACCAAAGAGGAGACAACGGCTGAAGGTCACCTATGGGTCTTCAATGCAGTGAGAAAATTTCGGCACTGGTCTTCAGCTCATAAATATGTATCAGAAATGAGAATGAGATACAGCTCTCAGTTGCATTAATAAAAACCTCACAATAAGTTCTGAATATCAGAATATACAGTATTCAAGATTCTCTCAAATGTACACATGGAGCTGAGAAACTGTAAAATTAATCATGCTAATTTAACATTAAAGTCCTCGAATCAATCTTAATATGCATACTCTTGTACAAAGGAATATAAGTATGCAATAGACATATATGGTCTTCAAAAATAAGAGTATCGATGCTATTAATTTATGACAAGATCTTAATCAAGTTATAATTTCGGTTTGTTTAAAAATTTGGAGGTTAGTATGACCTCCTTTTTTGTGATGATGTTTTCGTTTTAAGTTGGGAAAAATTGTTTGTACCAACAAAAATAAAAACACAAAGTTAATCTAGAATTATGTTTTTATCATTTTTTTATGTTTAGGTTGTCAGCAAGATGAAAAGAACAAATATGCAGTTCAAAAATCAAAATGTGGATAAGCTGTGGTTCAAGGTTCTACCTTTGCAGATTTCCATATTTTGCATGAATAAATTTAAAGTTTATATCATGGACGGCAGAGAAAGAAAAAACTTTTCAATTTTCCTGCATCTGAAGGATAAATGTAAAACATCTTGTTTTCGTAAGTTTTATGCTCTGTTTTAATAGTCTTTGTGCATTCATCTGTCCAGTCCTTCCTCTAAATTGTATCCTCTTTAAGTTTTTGGTGAGTGTTCGCCATGAATTTCAGTAAGTATTTTGTGGATTTACATGTATATACGCAAAATTTAGTACTAATATTAATGGGATTTTAGCAAGACATCCTGTCAAATGCTTGTTAATCATGTTTATGTTCCAGAACATATGAGTATCTGGTCTGTACACGTACAGTCTGCCCAATTTTAAGAAGTTGGTCAAGTTTATTAGAAACAAATGTACATTACAGATCAACATAACTGAAATCTTTAATAGATTAATACAAAAAGTTTAATTGCAGTTGAAATAAAAACACATGTTTGGTCGAGCTGGTACTAGACAGTACAAGTATACTCAAATGGTCTGACTATATGCATATTGTTGGACTATAAGAGTATACTTATATGTTAACGTCGGTCCAAATACTGATATGGTCTGGAACATTTATACATGTCTTAAAATTAATATAAAACACATTGGTGTTTGTGAACTTGGTAATAAGTTATTCGATAGAACTGTAATGTTTTGGGATATCAAAATAAAAAATATCCATTTTTAGCTCACGGGCCCAAAGGGCCAAGTGAGCTTTCTCATCACTTGGCGTCCGGCATCCGTCCGGCGTCGTCCGTCGTCGTTAACTTTTACAAAATCTTCTCCTCTAAAACTACTGGGCCAAATTTAACCAAACTTGGCCACAATCATCATTGGGGTATCTAGTTTAAAATTGTGCCGGTGACCAAGCCAACCAACCAAGATGGCCACCATGGCTAAAAATAGAACATAGGGGTAAAATGTAGATTTTGGCTTATATCTCTAAAACCAAAGCATTTAGAGCAAATCTGAACTGGGGTAGAATTGTTTATCAGGTCAAGATCAATCTACCCTGAAATTTTCAGATGAATCGGACAACCTGTTGCTGGGTTGCTGCCCTGCATTGGTAATATTAAGGAAATTTTGCCATTTTTGGTTATTATCTTGAATATTATTATAGATAGAGATAAACTGTAAACAGCAATAATGTTCAGCAGAGTAAGATCTACAAAAGTTGACATGACCAAAATGGTCAATTGACCCTTAAGGAGTTATTGCCCTTTAAAGTCAATTTTAACAATTTTTGTAAATTTTGTCATCTTTACAAAATCTTCTCCTCTGAAACTAGTAAGACAAATTAAACCAAACTTGATTACAATCATCATTAGGGTATCTAGTTTAAAAATGTGTCCGATGACCCGCCTGCCAACCAACATGGCTAAAAATAGAACATAGGGTAAAATGCAGTTTTGGCTTATATCTCTGAAACTAAAGCATTAAAAGCAAATTTGACATTTGTTAAAATGTTCATCAGGTTAAGATCTATCTGTCCTGAAATTTTCAGACGAATCAGACAACCTGTTGTTGGGTTGCGGCCCTGAATTGGCAATTTTAAGGAAATTTTGCAGTTTTGGTTATTATCTTGAATATTATTATAGATAGAGATAAACTGTAAACAGCAATAATGTTCAGCAAAGTAAGATCTACAAATAAGTCAACATCACCAAAATGGTCAGCTGACCCCTTAAGGAGCCCTTTAAAGTCAATTTTAACAATTTTGGTAAATTTTGTAATCTTTTACAAAATCTTCTCCTCTGAAACAACTGAGACACTTAACCATTTAACCAAACTTGGTCACAATCGTCATTAGGGTATTTAGTTTAAAAATGTGTCCGATGACCCTGCCTGCCAACCAACATGGCTAAAAATAGAACATAGGGTAAAATGCAGTTTTGGCTTATATCTCTGAAACTAAAGCATTAAGAGCAAATTTGACATTTGTTAAAATGTTCATCAGGTTAAGATCTATCTGTCCTGAAATTTTCAGACGAATCAGACAACCTGTTGTTGGGTTGCGGCCCTGAATTGGCAATTTTAAGAAAATTTTGCAGTTTTGGTTATTATCTTGAATATTATTATAGATAGAGATAAACTGTAAACAGCAATAATGTTCAGCAAAGTAAGATCTACAAATAAGTCAACATCACCAAAATGGTCAGTTGACCCTTAAGGAGTTATTGCCCTTTAAAGTCAATTTTAACAATTTTGGTAAATTTTGTAATCTTTACAAAATCTTCTCCTCTGAAACAACTGAGACACTTAACCATTTAACCAAACTTGGTCACAATCGTCATTAGGGTATTTAGTTTAAAAATGTGTCCGATGACCCTGCCTGCCAACCAACATGGCAGACATGGCTAAAAATAGAACATAGGGTAAAATGCAGTTTTAGCTTATATCTCTGAAATTAAAGCAAAAGTATAACGGTTGCATTGATTTATGCATCAATTGTAAATAAAAATATAAGGTGAGCGCTACAGGTTCCTTGGAGCCTCTAGTTACTTTAATAAAGAAGAAGATTATTGATGTATGTATAACTGTATATAAAAATGAGACAGCAAGCCAACAACACAAAAATAAGGATAAAACAATATAATTTTTGTATCAATGTTATAATTTCAATATGTCCAAAGAGTTCAAGGTATTTTTCATTGAAATAAAACACAAATTGAACTCTGTCAGAACTTCAAAAGCTTAAGGAAATATTGTTTCTGTTGTCTGCGTTTTGTATAATATATTGCAAATTCTTGTGAATAATGGAATGTTATTATAATTGCCTAAAGTTTTAACATTGATCTTTATATATATATTATATATATAACCTGGGAAAATACCCAAATGTTATAAAGAAGAATAAATTAATTGATTGTTATATAGTATTAGAATAGGAAGATGCGGTATATTGCTAATTTGACAAATCTCCATCAGAGACCTAAGGATGTAGGAGGTTAGCAACTGATGACACTGGACAACTTTTAAAAATCAGTAAAATCCATACCGCATAGCTATTTTTATTGAAAATCATATTATTGCTACATGTATGCAAACAATTTTGTATAATACATAACTTCAGATTTTATTGGTTCTTTTCAGAAGGATTGAAATTCATCACCTAAAATAAATGGAGAAAACATAGAAACAAGACCAGAATAAATTCAAAGACAAAAGTTGGATCAGTTATTATTTTCATCACTCAGTCAATGAATCAAGTTCTATTAAAACCAAAAGATATTGAAACCACAATAATGTCAATGTTCTGTGTTGAATGACCAAAAGTGGACTATACAATCACACAATGCTGGATGATAAGAAACTATTTATGTTTTGTGTGGAGGGATATTGTGAAAAAATAGATTTACTTAAATAGCTACTAGTATGTTAAGCCTAATGATAGAATTTTCATTGATTTCAAATGGTAAATAATTGTGTTTCAAGAAAGTATTCTATAATTCATAAATAAACATATATTGATACTTACATTATCTGCTTTGTTGTTTAAAAGTTTAGTTTTGAACAGTTATAGAACAATATGTTGAATTAACATTTCAAAGAAAAAAGATATTCAATTAAAAGATTCATCTTATAACAATTTACTACCAAATAGAATACATATTGTAACATACACATTAATATATATTTATATCTATATAATTATAATTTGAATCCCATAGGATTTTAATGTGTCCCATGGGATATTAAAATCCCATGGGATAATTATAGTCCCATGGGATTTTTTTGTCCCATGGGACAACAAATATCCCATGGGACTACAATTATCCCATGGGACCAAAAAATCCCATGGATTTAACCAAAATCCCATGGGATAATGGTCGATCCCATGGGATTTTGCCTGTCCCATGGGATATTGAAAATCCCATGTTTTTATAAATCAAATAGCAAAATAAATATAATAGTAACAGTAGAAAACAAATGAAATTATTGAATCCCATGTAATTCCGCACATTTTGGTTATATACATGATATTGTAGCTCTTATTTGAGGCGGCGGATTTGCAAATGAGTGTTTTGCAAATTAAAAGTGTCCAGTGTTAATATATATATTTCGGTTTAATTCCTGACATATGCCACATGTAGTTTCCGGTTGTAGTAAAAAACCAGGACGGGTTCAAACAGAAAGATTTTGAAAGTCGAGAAAACTGTGCACCTTATAATTAGCATGACTTTATCAGATGACAATGTATACGAACAAGTTGCTTTAAAAAAAAAAGACAATACGTGAACCTTAGAACTTTTTATTCTAATTATTAATTCAACTGAAATTATATATCAGTAAAATTGAGAATGGAAATGGGGAATATGTCAAAGAGACAACAACCCGACCAAAGAGCAGACAACAACCCGACCAAAGAGCAGACAACAGCCGAAGGCAACCAATGGGTCTCCAACGCAGCGAGAAAATCCCGCACCCGGAGGTGGTCCTCAGCTGGCCCCTAAATAAAATTGTGTACTAGTTCAGCGAAAATGGACGTCACACTAAACTCCAAAACATATAAATGAACTAAAACTAAAAAACGTACAAGACTAACAAAGGCCAGAGGCTCCTGACTTGGGACAGGCGCAAAAATGCGGCGGGGTTATACATGTTTTGTGAGATCTCAACCCTCCCCCTATACCTCTAGTCAATGTAGAATAAAGAAACACATGGCAATATGCACAGTAAAACTCAGTTTAAAAGAAGTCCGAGTCCGATGTCAGAATATGTAACAAAAGAAACTAAGCAAAATGACAATGATACATACATTAACAAAGGACTACTAGCAGTTACTGACATGCCAGCTCCAGACCTCAATTAAACTGATTGAAAGATTATGTCTTCATCATATGAAAATCAAGTACAATCCCTCCCGTTAGGGGTTTAGCATCATACAATCATAAAATATATGAAAAGAACATAACCCGTATCATGCCCACAACTGGTTTTAGAATAATAGTGTTTATTTCCGATGCAAAGACCCTATGAGTGAATCAATATTAATACCAAAATATGCAATCCTTAATGACCTGACAACAGTATCGTAACTATATCCTTTCCGAATAAGTCTGTTTAAAGGTTTGGTTAGCTATTGAGGCGAATGCCGACATTTTTGTGCTTCGTAAAGAATATTACCATAAAATATTGGATGTGAAATACCTGAACGTATAAGATGTCTACAGTGTTTGCATGGTCATGTGTGTGGAAGATAATATTTTCTTTTTATTGTAAATCATTACAATTTTGGCATGTTGAGAGAAGTGTTAAATATAAAGCAATTAGGAAAAAAAAAGATTCCCAGACGTATAATTTCTTAAAGAATAATAATGATTCAAAACATGGGGACACATGTACCTTCTTCCAAAAATTCATAAAATTAATCTAGAAATAAGTAATGAGGCATTGCGAACTGATCAGCTAGCAGGACACATCAATGTTCGTTACCGACCAATCATCAATAAATGCAACTCTCCCGCGAGAGATACTTACTTGATCTAATTATAAAACCATTATTGAAGAGGCATAACTTTTACATTCAAGATAAAAGATTCCATTAATAAAATAGAGTCACACCAGGTCAAAAGAATGCATTCTTATTGCCTATGATGTACGTCAAGGTACACAAATATGATCATTGATATTTAGAAGAAACTGTTATCAATCCATTAGAATTAATTGACACACGGGAGAATATACCTTTAAGATTCTCAACAAAATAGATTTAACTGCATTTGTTAAATCAATTCTTAGAAACAATGAATTTGAATTTAATGAACTGTTATACAAACACATTATAGGAGCGCCCATGGGTGGTATATTTTCACCAACATGCACAGATCTACATCTGTCTGCCCTATTCATTAAAATCTTAGATAAGTTCCAATGGAGAAAAAATCAAATTACACTGTCAATAGGGATGACAGTTTTATGGTCTTCACAGGCCAATTAGAGCAAGTTGAAAATTTCTTTAACCTAGCAAACGAAATTGAACATCTACTTTAGTTCTAATATGAGGTGTCGACATCTAGTATGACCTATTTAGAGGGTGGTAAAGGGTTATTTTCGTGCAACGTTTTCGGCCTTTTTATTTCACGTGATTTCGTGTCTCGACGTTTTATTTCTCGTTTTCTCGTGTTTTCCTTCATTATTTTCCGTGTTTCGTGTCGGTACACTTATTTTCTCGTGCTTGTCCCGCATTTGATTAAAAAGTAAACCGGGACTAACTCAAAGTCAGCCCAGATGTTGTTTTAAATTATAAACTAATTAACTGGTCCCAAGATATTTACTAATAGCCTATTGTATTACTATGATAAATCGTATGCAACTAGAGGACGCTAAAAAGTGACCACATGCAGGGTCGCCATGTCAATTTATAATGACTGCATGATCTCCAAGAACGGCTGAGTAATAACTTTTGGTACTTTTTTCCTAAATATTTACGATTTTATTCCTTGGCTTCGTTTTTCCAGAGTGTTTTTTTTTTCGTGCAACGTTTTTGCGATTTGTTATTTCACGTGTTTCCGTGTTCAGACCCCCCTTTTTTTACCACCCTCTATTTAGATACCGAAGTGTACAAAGGTGATCGATTCCATAATAATGGAATTCTTGATGTTAAGTCACGTATATTAAAAACACAGAAACGTATCAAAATTTACCAATCACTAGTGCACATCCAAAACACACATAAATTTAAGGGTATTAATTTGCAGTGTGTGAATAATATAAGAAATAATAGTGACATCAATGAATTAAATAAACATTTAATTAACTTACAAGATAACTTAATTGATAGAGAATACTGTAAGATTGAAACAGTAAACGTTGTAAAAATGTATATTAACGAATAGTCTTTTAATATTTTACTTGTTTTATTTTCATTTGAAACAGATGTTTTTATCTGATTTGTCAAAATGACAAGTATGCATAATGATTTTATTGTTACAAATCAAATCCCAAAGCCCACTATAACTAATTATGTAGAAGCCACAGCACTATTTTAAAATATCTCTGTGAATATCTAGACACCGATGTTTGATACCATATGCATAGGTCGTTATAATTAAATCTTGACCATTTATCTTTCACTTGTTTATCAAAGGGTACAACTGTCAACTTTGCTCAAGTCAGTAAACCCTTGCAATGCATAAAATGTAGCTTTACAATAAATATACATGTTTGAAAAGGATCTATAGATTGTTTATTATCATACATCAGATAAGTGAATTAGCGATCTGTGAAAATTCTTTATTGTCATGTTTTAAATATCTTAGATACCCCGTATGGAGGTGCTCTTAATTGCAGGAAGCTAATACAGATAAGATGAATAGGTGTTCCGAATGAACAATAATATAGCTTCCGAATATTCCTCCATAGACTATATTTCTAACAAATTTATATGCGTGAACCCTCAGGGGTTCACGCAATACTAAAAATCCAGGCTATAAATAAGGCGTAGGTACTTTAATTGAGCCACGGACCCGCGATGTCGCGGGTGTGTTCTAGTTTTTACTAATTTTAAACTTATAACTATGAAACTTATTAATTACAGTGTATGCGATGTATGTGAAAAATAAGTAGAAAATATCACTCATTTATTTTATTATCTTCTGAACTAGTAAAATTTCATACGTTTGTGCAACTAAAGTTGTTGGTTTTATTTGATAATGTTGACTTTGATAAAATTAATACAGTAGTGTATGAAGAAGTATTCATGTTTGGTTTAATTGGATCTTTCAAAGGTGTAACTGTTAGTTTTGTCAATTTCATGTTATCTATAGCGATATATTGTATCTTCAGAAGAAGGAATTTACTTTAAAATATGAACAGTAATACTGTATGTTGATCTTATCAAACTATAAGAATACACTTTAAAACATTATATAACTTAACTGTTTGAATATTTGTGTGGTGTAAGATGCATGAGAAATGTTTTGAAAAACACTTTATAAAGGACAATATACTTGTGCAAGAGACTGAAGGTGTCATTGCACTCAATATTTAATTATTGTGTTGAAGATACACGACATTATATATTTAATAATGTTTTGTGAATATTCTTGTGTAATATGTAATATAATTATTGTATATAAATAATGAATATTTAAATAAAGATAAAAGCCTGTTGTAAAAGTACACGTGACACCAATGTCAATTTCAATGAATGAAAACATTGAAGTTCCTACACTGTCTTACTGCAATACATATTACTTGATACTTAGATGATAATAGATAAAAGATAATAATAGATAAAATGTATTATTTCATATTATATTTCTGTATTATATAATCTGTAATATTTTGTAAAAGTACATACTTATGCTATATGAAATAGTTAGTTATTTATATATGTTATATTGCTATTTCAGAATTAGTTTTAATTTACCGGTAATAAACATCAGAACCCTAGATCTTAGTTATTCCTAAGCATATGAATCCATCTACTTACTACATTATGTTATGTTGTGTTGTTACACCACTGTCCCAGGTTAGGGAGTGTTGAGAGCTCACAAACAAACTTCGCCACACTCTTTATGTCCAAATCAATCATAAACCCGCTATTGTTTACACTTTCGTCCATTGGTCATTTGCAGTCCTGCCACTTCTCTTTATTTTTATATTCAAAATTGACCTCTACATTGTTTGATTAGCATTAAAGTTAAACAAGACAAAGAATTTTATCTTAGATATCCAAATTTTGAAACTAGACATTTATTTACAAAATTAGAATCAGTGACCAAAATTTACTTATAGAAAAGGGCAGATATCTGAATATACCTCGAAACCAAAGAACATGTCTAACTTGTAATACCATAGAAGATAAAACCACTTTCTCCTCTACTTTTGAAATAATAAAATATTACGTATAAAACTTTTAATGACATCGCAATTACTGAGATAATACTATATTTCCAAATCTTTCTGATACTGAAAAGCTAGTAATCCTGCTAAATCCTTCAAATATAAACCAAGCGAAAAAACAGGTTCCTTTATAAAACAGTATTTAGAGATGAGGACAGTGGACTAGTAGTTATTTTGCTTGTATATATATATGTAATAAAATCAGTTTATTTTTGTTAATTGTTGTTATTATTTGTATTTTCCACAAGTATCTTGTTTACTTATATGACAATAAAGAATTTCAATTATCGCATATTGAGGTATACCTATAAACATTTTGTTTATTCAAACTAAGTATTGATAACTCCCAGAATAACAAATGTCTAACCAAGTGAGAGGGTAAAGATGTTGGTTTAGATTTAGTTTATAATAATTATGTTCGATTACCATATATACGATTTGAATTATGGCTCATTGTCAAATACCTAACCTCAGGAAAACTTTTTTTCCTGTTGAAGTGGATATAGTTTTATAGTCATTATCACTTAATGCGCTTTAAAAATGTTCATCCAATGTTGAGCATTGTTTCTAGCACAACATGATCAACAATATTTTGCTTAAGCTTGTAAGTAGAAACTTAATTATAGAGTTTGGATTCAGTGCCCAGAGCACGTTTCTGGAATAACCCTCATTCATCAAGTCACACAAGAACATCAGCTTTGAAATGCAGGTACAAAAAAGTTTAGGAGCGTAAGAACAGAAATGTCCAAACGAACCGAAATATCCCGAACAGAAAAGTTCAAACTTAATTAAATACCATTACAAATTTGTGTTCACAGTAGTTCAATTTGTTTATAATTCTAAATCGTTTGTTACTTCTAAGGACAATTCATTCTTTATAGACAGGCTTGAATGACTGTAAGAAAAAATTATCTTTAAATGAAACTTATTCAATCATCATGAAGTATCTCACATGTTATCATGAAATCGAGAGTGACATGATTAATTGTTATTTTTTGTTCTTTTTGTTTAGTTTTTCATTGCTTTCTCTTTTGATTTTTTTTCCATGTTATATCATAAAAGTAAGGTCAAAAACTCTTTTGGATAATGACCTATACTAATAAAGATTTGAGAATTTTGCAATTCTTCGCAAACCTCTTGAAAGGAAGCTGTTTTCAGAGAAATAATACATTATACAAGATTTCCGTAATTTGATTCAACATTTTCAAGTTTCAAAAAAAGTGTATATTACTTGCATGTACAATTTGGAATAAATAACATCATATTTACAAGTATTTGAGATTCTACCCTGTATTCATAGCTGTTGATAAGTCTGCAATTTACAATCATTTAGAGCATATGAGTATTGTAAATATTTTTGAGATTCAGTTTTCATTTTCTGTGAAGGTTCGAACACAGTTTATCCAAAACGGAACTGGAACTTTCCATTTTCCTATGTCCTTTCCGTTTATAAAATTTTCGAATAAGTTTCATTAGTTTGTGATAATTCCAACGTGTACCCTTTTATTCTGCGACAAACTGCTTTGCTTTGATCTTTGGATTCTTTTCCCGTTTTGACGTTCATGTTGTGTTTTCGCATTGTCGTCAATCGATCGTCCGTATCGCAGCTATGTGCTTCCAGATCCGTTTGAATTCTTCCATAACCAGTATTGTTAAAGAGTTTGAGCAGAAGTTGGATCCAGTTGTCGTTTGCCTCTTACTTTAATATTCCTAGTGTTTAAATGTTTACTAGATATGACTGACAATATTTTCGAATATGTCATTTGAGAATTTATGCTGGTAATGTTATTGTCTTTGTACTTGGTAATGGTATGACTGATCCATAAACATAATATACTAACATCAGAATACAACATGTGCATCTATTTACGTCTCTCTGAAAACAATTACAAACAGTTTAGACAGATCTATGCAAATGCATTGAAAATGAAAATGAAAATACACCATAAAATAGACTAAGGTTTTACCGTTTGAATGGTTTTACACTAGTACTTTGGGGCCCTTTATAGCTTGTTGTTCGGTGTGAGCCAAGGCTCCGTGTTGAAGGCCGTACATTGACCTATAATGGTTTACTTTTATAAATTGTTATTTGGATGGAGAGTTGTCTCATTGGCACTCACACCACATCTTCCTATATCTAAGCACAAGAATTTTGTAAAGTGGCTGAGTTGTCTGTTTTGTATATAAAAATAGAATAATAATTAAGAAATATTTGTACAATGATATTAATTGACATTCAATTATATATAAAATTTAAAAAAACTTTTAAGGGTAAATTAAGTTTCTTTATTGTCCACATTGTAGACCTCCGTAATCTGTTTGATTTGGTGCTTTTATCCTAATTGAATTTGTTCAGATTTCAAATGTATTGAAATAAGCAAGTTAAAATTATAACAAAAGAAGACATGTTTCGTATTTAAATACATTTGACAACAATGCAGGAGACATTCCTGTGCTATCGCCCTTTCAGATAAATCTCTTCACGGGAGAGTCCTCAGGTAATAATTTTTGATAATGGGAGATGACTATGGTGTGTTTTTGATCTACCGGACATCCTGATTTTGAAATGCTATATCCCATCATATTCTTTCCATTAAAGGTGACTGTAACAAAACTGTCTACTTCATATATTTGTAAAAGCTAAGCTCCATATTCATAAAATATTACAATGTAAATCTAGTATAGATTAAAGGGACAATTCTATGCTATATGAAAATAAAACCAGTATTCAAATTGAATAAATAACCGTGAGGACATTTAAAAGATGGTAAAATGGCTTCTCACCATTGTCAGAAAAAGCGTATAACATTATAGTTATAAAACCTTCTATATTATCACCAAAGAAAGTCAATATAAAGATTCATCAGCGTTGGATAAAATTTCAATTGCAGCTTTGATTAGACAGTATGTTTTTAAAAGACAAATCGTAATGAACATATTAAGAGGTTTAGTCTCAGAAGACCGGACTATAGACAGGTTTTTCCGATTATCTGCCTTAGTTTGTGACGCGACTCCTAGGCGTCGTCGTAGTAGCAGTCTCCATTACAACCGTGCAAAAAATATAAATAAGTTGCTTTCTTTAAAAAAAGAATGCAATCGTGAACCTAAATGCCTGTTTGGAATGAAAGATCAGATATTTGTTTAAGATGCATGATTTTACCTCATTTCTTTTTTTATATAAGATGTAGATAAACTGACATGGATTCTTAATGAAACTGATGTTCTATGTTGGGCATTATTTCCTTGTTAAAGAAAAAATTTCTCTCTCTCCTATCCCTCAGTCGCTTCCGATAGATAACATTACAACATGATAAATAAGAAGCAACCACTATATGTTAATTCCTTTCAGAGGTGCTATTCTGGGAATTAGAGGTAGCTTCCTGGCTGAGGTCGAAATGTAACTGTGAAAACAGTCTTTGTTGTAAAAAAGTTTAATGAAATGAATCATGATTATTAGTTTTTGTAGCCAGTTTGAAAATAGTTCAAAACCCTAAGCTATATTCTTATTTGTTAATCCCGAACTTAAACCATTTTGGAAAACCAATTACACTGGTTTGTATGGTTTGGTCATTGGCTATCATATTCAAGATATGCTTGATCTCAATTTATTTATACCCCAGGCAACAAACTCAAATCAGGTATTTAGAGTAGAAACTGTTGGAAACCTCAACTTCGTACTTAAATCAGTTTGTTTAAAGAAATATCACTTTTCATTTCATAACTTGTCCTTTTGTAAATTAGCCAAAATATAACGAAGTTGTTGATTTCTTGTTTTGGAAAAATGACGCTATCAGCGGCATGTTTCTGATACCATTGACCAGCAGAACTAACGGAAGTTGATTATGCCTCCGCCTACCGCACTCGGTTTCATATTTACTATTTTACATACTAACTGGAATCTGCTTGTAGTCGAACGGGAACCAGTTTACATACTTTATTTTATTTACCAAAAAATTTCGGAAGACTCTAGTTTTTAGATCGTAAGTCACGATAAACTCAAACTGAAAGTAAACAGTTGTTTGTACGACGCAGTTTTTATTTACTCACCATAAACAAGCTGAAACGTTCAGTATGGCGTATATTTTAGGTTAAAGACGGTCCCATTCATTTGAAAAGCATTTTGAAAGTAGACGATGGAATTATTTCAGCTTTGGGGAACGAGTAAATTATCACAAAGTTCATCTCTTGACGACCTCATAATGTCATCATGTCGATGGTACAAATCGATTTTACTGTTTACTTTCGCTTCTCATGTTTTGTAAACGGTCTTTTATTTTTAAAACCCGAACCAGGCATATGCATTCTGTAATTGCGCAAATCTTCGTTCTTTGGTCAATTGGCTTATGGATAGTTGTATCAATTTCAACTCTTACATTATCTTTTTTAAAAATATATTTGCATTACACATGCAATGGCAGTACCTTTCCAATTACTATTTATGTGTTGTGTCTAAATTAAAGTTGTAACACTTTATAGTGACTGGAAAGGGTAGAAAAATTCATCAGATGAGAAAAGGCTGAAGATACATGGAAACGGCACCAAATCATTAGATATTGCATCTTATAAAAAGAAACTAAGATTTGGATAGTTCCACTTCAAGGTAAAAATGTTTATCTCTTGTGAAATGAAATAAAAAAATATTGTAACACTGTAGTTAATCAATAAAGATACTATTACATGTATTTCTGTATTGGCCTTATTGTTGGTCCTCGGCCAGCAGTATTGGCCTTCGGCTTCGCCTCAGACCAATACACCAAGACATGGACCAATAACAAGGACAATACAGAAGTACTTACGCAATAATATTATAGAATGACAGTATGGTTCAATAGCGGGAATCAGCCCCTCAACTACTTTTTACATAAATATTAACTTCTGGCTTCAACTCCTTGTTCGTCTTGTCTGGAGATCTTGTTGTAGTTCCAGTTAGGCAAGCATTTTAGAGACGTATCCCGTCCATCCTCTCTTGACTTGTAATTTCTGGTGATAGATTTTGCCGCTTGACGTATCCTTTCAAGCTTGTTTTTTTTTGTTACCGTGTAGGGGTCCCATACTATGGCTCCATATTAAATTGTAAGATCCATTCCAAAAGGTCTAGATCATTGTTCTAATCTGACACAAATTTCAATAACTGGAATGCTACCCAAGTTGAATATATGGTGACCTACATGTACTAGAACAGCATTATCACTATTGAAATTGTGTTTAATACCATGATTGTTCAATGTCATTAACTTAAATGGAGACAGACATTTGACCTGAAAGGTGGTGTGGGAGTGCAAAGTCAAAAACTAACTGACTATGATATATGGTTAAAGAATGAATATCAATTACATGGGTCAACATGGTCAAGGGCAGTGTTGTTATGAAATAAAAATATGGCAGAGAAGTGGTTTCAAGTTTCATATAAAGCGACCTGACTGACATGAAATAAAAATCAAAGGAGTATCCCATTTGTCTAATCTTCAAGGTGAAATAAAACTAGTAAAACAATATTATACTATTGTCTAAATCTACAGAAATATAATTTGCTTCAAGTAACAGAAATAACTACAATGTAGGTCACTAGTAACTTATTTAATGAGTATGTGGGGTATAAGAGCTTGATAACAACAGGCTCTTCATAATCATTTGGTTTGAAAAGGATACTAGTAGTCTATATTCTTGATTTAGAAAAATGTAATTGCAAGACAAAAATCACATTACTTAGAATACTTTAGATCATTCAGGTAGTCTTTATTTATATGTACAAAAGAACAGCCAGTAGTCATTGGATATTGTAGATCATTCTGGTAGTCTTGACCTATTTACTATATATATAATAAAATATTAATTTTCGCGAACCATTTAGGTCACAGAAATTCCAAAAATGGCATCAGTAAGGAGAGTTGTACAAATGATGTGAATACACAGAACCCGGATCCAAATTATCTTTTACTAAAAGTATTCATCATTTTCTCTTTGTATGTACTAACAACATTTCATTTTTCTACAATTTCGATTAAAATATTATAAAACCTGCAGTTCAATAGGTCACATGCCCCAAATAAACATTCCCCGATTGGTCGAACTACTGTGGCCTCGGTGTAAAGCAACGCAAGCCTCGATGTAAAGATCACGCTGCCAAAAATAGAGGTATGTCCCAACTTAACATTCCCCGATTGGTTGAATTGCTGCTGGATGTAAAGCAACGGAAGCCTTGATGCAATGAAGAAAAGGGGTTGACAGGATAAACGTAATCGTTATAATTTTTAACTTCATGGTTCTTATGCAAGCAAATTTAATAAACAATGATTTTATACAGTTGTGTTATTGTTTTCACCTTACGTTGGGCTTCATTTCTGATCTTATTTCTGTGTACACAATTCTGAATCTACATATTTCACCTATATCAATATTAGGTAATCCGTTTGGACGATTCCATATACTATTATGTTTTAGGGATTTTTAGCTTCAGTGTCGAGTTGGTGTATAGTATTGAGGGCTGTCTGCGAGAAATAAATCCTTTTTTCTGATAGATTAACTAAATTCCAAACCAATATAAAAATAGTTAACACATATATTTTATTTAACTGAGTAAATTGTTCGGAATGTGAATGATACATAAACCTAAAATTCGTTTTGGTCTATCCCAGTGATGACATTTGCGCGGGAATTTAGTGCAATATAGATGTAATGTTACAGGATTTAATGTGAAATTATTTGTCTCTTCTTCTATAGTAAACGAGTTTGACGTCAGGTTTGTACACATATATGTATATATGTATATATAGGGCCAAGTAAGGGAGGTGAAAAAGCCAGTATTACGCAGAAATATAAACAGTTACATAGACGGATCCAGGGGTCGGGAAAATTTGGTTGTTTTTATAGGGAAGCAGGGGAGGATCCAGCCATTTTATAAAAGGGGGTTTCCAACTCAGGACAAGGGGGTGTTCGAACTATGTGTCCCCATTCAAATGCATTGATCGTCCAAGAAAGGGGTTCCAACCCCCGGAACCCTCCCCCCGGATCCGCCACTGGGGAAGCATGCCGGGAGTGGGCGACCCCCTTTTATGAAAAGTTGTGGATCCGCCACTGAGATTTACATAAGCAGGTTTTCTTTGTGTAGATACCTTAAAATATCACCAACTGTGACTGAGTACACAATTTGATTCATTTCAGCTCATTAGCTGGGCTCACTCGCTAAAAAGGTTCATTGCGGGCCTGCTCACTGGCTAACATTTTACGATATTCATGACTCATGTAGAAAAGCCGATAATCTATACATGTGTGTGAGGAGTAGTTATCAAGCTTGCTTTCGTCTGAAAAAACCGTCTTAGGCCAAGTTAGGGAGGTGAAAAAGCCAGTAATAGAACGATAAACAAAAGATCAGGTTTTCTTCATATATATCCCTTAAAATATCCCCCACTGAGGACAGTTTGATTCATTTTAGCTCATTAGCTGCGCTCACTCGCCATAATAGGTTCATTGCGGCTTACTGGCTAATATGTGTAGAAAAGCTGATAACCTATACATACATGTACATGTATATGGTCAGATCATATGTTTTCGTACGTCATATGAATTTGTACTAAGCATGCCTTTTCAATGGAAATTGAGACAACAGTATGCATTCTTAATAGCATGAAAAACGATGAGAAGAGGGGATACATATGTCAACCAAAATTTTTCAGCAATGTCAAAATATGTGAGGACACCCTATCAAGATCTATCAAGCTTGCGTTCATGTTGCGTTAAAACTGTTTCAGGAAGGTGAAAAATACCAACAATATAACAATAAATAGATAATCGATATTGTAAAATATCAATGTGTTGAAAAGCCAATGATCTACATATATACTTAAATATGTCAACCATAAAATAAAACTGATTTAATTTACACCACAACTGTTGAAAAACCTTTATGTTTATATAACTTATCTCATTCTAGTCCATTCAACTGACAGAATGGGTGTACATTTCATGAACTCTTTAATAACAAGAATCATCATGGACTATTCTTTATAGCAATATCTGTTAGCCATTTAGGGGTCTTTTGCATTCAAAGGTTAGTTTTAGTGGGTTTATTTTGCGAAAAAGAACTCAATTTCCAGATCATAGTTGACATTTTCTATATATTTTGCTGTGTCAAAATGACCTAATAAATATAAAGGACAGTATATAGACCCCAAAATGGTATATCACATTCTACACATGACATTTTAGCAGGAAAGACTGCCATTGGAGTATATAACCACTGCGACTTTGTAACTTTATCTCATCCACTAAAGTCATTCAAGTAGAATATTTGATGTAGGTTTGTCCACATTTTGGAATATATTATATATGTATAGAATTAATGTTGAGTCTGTTCCCAGATGCCTGAGATAGACTTCAATATTTATTATTTATTGAAAATAAGTGGAATCATCTTTCAGAAAAGTATTTTTCTATGGTAATGAATCCCCCCTATTATAAGTTTAAAAGGCTACATTTCCCCCTCCCTCTATTTTTTATTTGGGGGAGAGTTCCCAACCTGTTTATTAGTGGAATAGTGAATCCGGCCTTAACTCTTCTCAATTGTATTGATGCATACTTTTCATGTCAGGACAGTTTTCCTCATTTTTGAAGGCTGTATGGTTGCCTTTTACAGTGTTTTCCATAAGAACCGGCCGCTGGCCAAATTGACCGTTTCAAGCAGTTTTTTGGCCGGTTCAATCGTCATCAGCCAAAAAAATTATGGGTGCATATTTTACATATACGATTATTTTATACGTCGTAACTTTTATTATTATCTAGGTTTTATTTACGTCTAAGGGTTCCGGTTTGTATTTCTATCGGAACACGCGGCCGTTATCCATCGAAAGAGACTTATTTGGAAAATCCAGAGAGATATCGAGTATATGCAAAAGTCGTGCCATGTCAAGGTCGTTAAAAACTTCCATTTGTTATTGAAGATTAAACGTTCCATCACAGATTGTTTCCCCGCTAAGCGACACAAAGGTGTGCATTTATAAAGTTTGCATGCAATGTTTTTCAATTTGTTCTGTGCTGTTTAGTTTAAATCGCGAATGAATCAATGACATGATAATTGTCATTGGTTTGCACTACGCTGGATCGAAGGTTCGATATGACCCAGGCCTGAAAACTTCAAACAAATACGGAAATTTCCTACTTTGAAGGAATATTACACAAATCAAATCAATAATTTGCTGACAAAATCAAAAATATTACCAACTCAGTCAAATTATTTGGGGTGGACAAGGGTATCTAATCTTCACTTCCCAACCCTTTGCCATCTCACCCCTCATCATTAGACACTTTCCATTATATATAAATGGGAGGGTAAGGATTTGAAAAAAAATTAATGATTTGGTAAAAATTAAATTTTAGATATTGAAGATATCTTTATATAATATAGTAGTAATTGATAGTCTGAATTTTACCCATCATGTTGTGTTGTCTTAAGTCTATTTGGGTATATGAGTACTAAATACAAGATTTTCGTTCTATTTTTATTTGCATTTCTATTACAACTTCAATATATTACAAAATTATTACAAAACAAAAGCTTAAAAGACATGATTATGTAGAATATGGTGTACAGTGCATCCTATCTATAATAAAATAATAATAAATAAAATTGCTGTATCCAATACAGAATTTTAACACATATTCATTCTCAATTTTGTCAACGTTTCAATTATAGTAAGTTATAAGTATTCAAACTCTTAAAATTGTGCAGACATAATTTTTTAGAAAAAAAAGTTCTGCTAATAATATGTCCATTTGACAAGCATGAAATATTGTCTTAAAATTCACCAGATGCCAGGATTTTGAATCTAGAAAAACTGGGATTTCAATGCTAGTCTATTAGAGTGGTATTTCATTGTTTGTAGATATGGAGGTATGTTCTTATTTCGACAGAGGGGCAATCAACCTATATCAATTTGTACATGAAGAGATTGATAGTTGCTAGATACTGAATGATTTCACCACAAATTTGTGAAAGTTTAAACCTGTGTATATATAATTAAAATATGATAATAAAATTCATGTCTTTTTCAGGACTTCTGATCCAACCATGTAGTATGGCATGTTTGTGAGATATGGTTTTGGTGGATAGGATGTTCATGAAGGACATGTAGTACAAAGTATATCACTGGATTGAGCTCTTTGTCTAAGTGTATTATTAAAGTGCTTTGCTTTGAGCTCAGTTCATTGTTATGCAATTCATTCTTTGTGAAATAAAGATTTGACAGACAACTCTCATGTACAAGGATTTGTCAGGGTAGTATCCATTCTATGTACAATGTAAGTAATAAGGAGATAAAAGCATTTTATTATGATTTGAACCAAACATTTTTTGTCCATTAACCAAATTTTAAAAAAAGAACAAATTTACCCAACAATGCTACACTCCCTACTAGCAATATGATGCTAGGTTGTTTTAATACATCTGTACTGCCTACTGATGACTTGGTCCTGAGTGTAATTGGTCATTCAGTATGTTAAAAAAAAAGACCAAAATTTATAAGGCCTATCTGGGGCCTAATTGATTTGTAAAACTATATTTCATTGTACATATTCAACATTTTTCATTCATTTGTTTATTTCTTAATTTGTGTGAATTAACATTGTTACAGTAAATGTTAATTACTACACTTTCATACCACAACAAATACTGTATTGGTATCACTTATATTTGTATCCATATAACAAAAAAAATTGAAAAGAGAATAATTTTGCAATACCTTTTTCATATTGAATACTATAACTTTTTTGATATTAAGACATATTAAGTAGATTTTCATAATACCCACTTGACATGCTTGAAATTCTATTAGATTACTTTTGGAGCAGTTATGAGTCTTTGGAGCATGCTCACAAAGGTTTTTTTGTTGATATCATTTTCATATTGGTCAAAACTTTTTTTTGCTTCGGCCAGCTTTGGAGGAGATGTTATCAAAGAATTGATAAAAAAACAACACAGAAGTTTACTTTCTAGCTCATCTAGCCCCAAGCATCATGTCAGGCATTGTCATTACTAAAAACCAATTAATGTCTTCTAATCTGAGAAACAATTTCGACATTTTTGACAAAATATTTTACTAATGATACTGACAATCCACCACAAAGTAATATAAATAGAACCATACAAATAGTGAGCAAATACATATAAAAAAGATGTGGTATGATTGCCAGTGAGAAAATTCTCCACAACAGACCAAAATGACACAGAAATTAACAACTACGGGTCACCGTACAGCCTTCAACAATGAGCAAAGCCCATAACACATAGTCATTTATGTACACAAAATAAACGAAAAAACAAATATTATGTACACATGTAACACATAGACAAACGACAACCACTGAGTTACAGCCTCCTGATATCATGTTCTCAGATATCATCTCCCATTTAAAAAAAATCACATGAAAAAATGAACCTATTATGTGTTGCTATCCTAGCTACAAAATGTATCCAAAATCAAAGATCTGGAAAATATTCTATCATAATCATTTGGTAGTTAATGCAATTAGTGTCTCTTCCATGCCCGTCTTGAACATAAAATCTAAATATTAAATAAACAACACTCCTAATGCTCAGGTTGGTTGTCATCGTACAACACAGTTAATAACACCATATAGGAAAACATGGAACTCCTTTTGTCATATAAAATACTGTCAAACATCCAAACATACTATCCACATTCATCTGTGTCCACACTTGTTATTTATAGAAAAACAGCCAGTAGTCATTGGATACTGTAGATGATTCAGGTAGTCTTGACCTATACATTTGTACTAAAAACAGCCAGTTGTCATCTTCACATAACACACATATATACGAATATCAATTATATGCTTACGAGACATGTTGGAATGTTAAACTAATTACGGTATGTGAAAATCAAGACTTGCATAAAAATATCACAATATTAGAGACAGTGGCGTCATTTTTCCTCAGAGCTTTCAGCTCTTTGATTATACAAGTGTGTGACAGACAGAGAGAAGCAGGAATAACAGTGCCAATTCAGTATAGCTCATGTCCCGTGAGTACGTTATTTAAAATCATGTTTTGCAATCGCATGTCCGTTGAATACGGATATAGATTTTCAGAAAAACAATTTGTTACTAAGTTGTGCTAGTTTTTCTTATGAATACAAACGTTTTTGTAACGTCTAATGTGTTATGTTATCGTCCATTTTGTCGCCAAAACGCTCTAAGCCTTTGTCAACTAGACCCTCTAAATTCGCTTATGAATACAGATTGCCTCGACGCCTGGAAAACAAATTGACGGAATTCCCAGAAACTTCCACTGATTCTTCTTTAGAGTGGACAACTACTTCAACTTTAAATCTGATTTTTTAGGGGAGGGTTTCACATACCAAAAACAAAAGAATTGACTATGCCATTTATAACTATATTTTTTGGAGAGAGTAGTCGACACACGTGCTTTGGAAAACTCGCACATTTTCCTATAAAAAATTAACATAGTTACGCATCTCTATAATTTTAAAAAATAATCTGGAATAGATAATATTCAGCTTCCTGTTACTATAATTCTTTGGACAATTGCTAATATATTCTCTCAATCACATACCGTTAATAACTTAATAATAATAGTTTTCAATCCAAACATCGAGGAATAGATCAGAGCTCTTGTTGTTTACTTCATAGACCATAAGTTTTAAATAAATAGAGAGCCATCACGTCAACTCCAAAGAATATCACTCAGTGTTTGTATGAATGGACATTAAAATTATGTGTATTGCAGGCCAGGTGTCGTGTCCTTAAAATATAATTGTATTTGATACGTTACATCCGGGACATAATATATACGAATACTAATCCGAGGTTACATATCGATTATAATCATTTGGTAATCATAATATTGATTATAACACACACATCAATAAAAATAAATTGTCTTGCCGGGTCGAATGTGATATATTAGAAAAACCAGGTGCAATTTTTATCAAATCATAGAAATTTCTGTGGTAAATATACCTATAGACATGTACCGTTTGATGATAAACTTTTTCACAGAGACGAGAGTTTTGTGCTTGTGTTGGTGTAAACAATATTTTATTATGAATAATACAATTATAATTATAAACACATTCACAATTAGGATTCAGAAACAAGCAACAAGTGCTTATATTGATCCGTCTCCTTGATAAATTAAATACATTATACACAAATAAATCAAAACTACTTGTGCTTGTGTTCCGTAGGTTCTAGTAAACTATTTGATTACCAAGACCTTTGAAAAATCCTTTCTAATGTGTAAAATTTTATAATTCATGCACAGAATAATCTACTGTTGAGGAAAGTTCAAATCAAGTTTCAACAGAAGTTACTGTATACGTCGTATAAAGAAAGTAAAGTGAATATATACTTAAACACACAGGCCTACATATATCATGTATATGGACCATTAAGATGAGGCTAATATGGAAGGGCCCTTAATAGTAAGTTTTGCTAGGATTTGTCTATGGATGCAGCTGTTTGTAAAACCTTTTAAGTTTTTCAGCAAGAACTGGCACACAGGAACAAAATATTTTACAGGCCTTACTTTTCGAAATATGAAAGCGCCGTCCAAAATAACCAATTATCAAAGTGAATTACTAAGTGTTAACCTCATCAGTACGATCGAGCAACAGCTAATCTGCTATATCGTAGTTGAAAATTAAATTTGTGTAGTAATTCCACTAAAGTAAAGAAAACTTAGTTACATAAGTATACAATAAGGCATCTCACCTTTTAGTACATAATAAATGATTGCTCATTTCAAAGCACACCATCAAGAGCATCAATCTTTATTTCAAATTGTAGATATAATCATTCTTTGGACCGTTTCAACGCAGTCGATAGCGAAAAAAGCAAGAATAGGGGTGTTCAACATTTCAAGCGAGGATCTTTAAATGTCGATTGTCATTTTAAAGTCATGTGATGAAAGAAAAGGTAAACAAATGTAAAAATTGATTCTAAAAGAAACTAGTCAATGATTATGTAGACTTTTGAAGACCAAACTTTCTATTGCCTTAAATACGCAAATGAAAGATCCGAAAACTTTACCAATACAGAACGATATGATTTTGAAATTATAGCAAAACTTTTGGTTGACAATTTTTAAATTTATTCGTTATTACAAAAAATGAACTTAAAATATCTGCTATTTTCTCCCTACCCAGTTTACCCCTATTACTTATTATGATGTGGACCGGTCATTGTTATTGAATCTTACGCAATTTGATTGGATTAAGTTATTCTTAGTTTACCTTCAAACTGTTAATTTTTTGATACATGTGTATTAATTAAACCAGAACGTGCATGAATGCTACCGTATCCAAAGTCAGACTCGCTCAAATACACTCGGGATTTATTAAGTATTGGGATGAAAGAGTAACCCCAGAGTCTAAAAGAGCGAGTGCCGCTTAATCAATAGTTGTGACTACATACTGCATTATTTATTTTATTTTAGGCCTTACACTAAGACCTGATTTCGGTCACAAATCTTGTCATCTGTTATACAAACGCCATCCCATCATATAAATATGTGTCTATTTCTGGAACTAACAAGTCTCAATATCAAATACCATTTATACATGTAGGTACTAGAAACTGTCTATTAGACAAAAGATAGTCCTACCATAACCAAAATCCTTAAAACGTAAAACATAGGTCATGGTGACCTAATTTGTAGTAACCTTCTACCCAAAAGATATCTACTGTATCAGTGCTGTACTACATGTAGTTACCAAGATATGGTCCTTAACCAAATACTTATGGACAAGGATAACACTATATGTCCTGCTCACATGTGTGGTCAGGCCACATAACAGTACAACAGCATATTTGCAATCCCTTTTTTTTTAATGCTCGAGTGTCACTAACATTAGTCAACAGCATCAAACAAACCTGGTAAGTATCATCAGTTTGCCTGGTTTCATCCTTTAAAATATTTGATGTTGTGATAAAATAAACTAATTTGATGCATTCTGATATCGTCTGATCAACAGGACCTTTTATATATTCTACATTTGATATATGTTTCGACTAACGAGCAACTGCCAAAGTCTCCTCAGGGTTTTAATTTTATCCTTGTTCTTTTTTAAATATTCATATCTTGGTTTTCTAGTTGAGTTAGCTATTAATCATTTTCTTGTGAAGTTTTCTTATTTTGTTATTGTTCGTTTAGCTTTGTTTTCCTTCCATTCCTGGGGTTGTTTGTTCATTATAATTTTTTTTTTTTTTTTTTTTTTTTTTGGTTTTATTTTAATAGCAGCGCATTCCTCTTGTGTTTACACAATTTTCTCCAAAATAATTTGGGTTTCACATCTTCTAATATGAGCTAAAAGAAAGCAAGCCTAGAATAACGCCACCAGTCACAAGCAGGAAAAGGCCTCCACGGCTGTTCAGCTAAGACTGATTGAATCACCTCGTGATTCTCGCGAGATCTCACTTAGGATTCTACCGTATCCAAAGTCAGACTCGCTCAAATACACTCGGGATTTATTAAGTATTGGGATGAAAGAGTAACCCCAATTAATCTAAAATTCTTCAACCTAAACACCAATTCCTAAAATTGAACCCTTTAACCAACGAAACCTCCCATTACTTACCCAAAACTACAGAAAATATTCCCAACCCTCAAAACTTTTCCCAAATAACCCTTAACATCCATGAAATATCCCCAAATTCTTAGTTTTATTATATGATATTATCAAATAAATAAAATAAAACTTTCAAAATAACACATTTATTAGCAAAATATAATTTTCCTTTCATTATATTATATAAACATAACTACCAGTACACAAAATTACAAAGCTAATATTACCATGTGTAAAAGTTAAGTATGAACCTGAAAGTTTGATTATGCTAAAACAGTCTCTACATGAGTGTGTGTTTAAATATATAGTATCAAAAGTGATTTAAACAAATGGTGTAGGTTATCCGCAAATACCTCACATTTAAGTTTCCCATTCTACAAATTAATAAAAGAAATACATATATAAATGAAGGCAAACAATTTACGTTCATAGTTAACTTTTACACATTGTATTACAATATTGTCATACTAGCCTACTTTTTAAAAGCTTGGGGTAAATCAGAGGAGTCCCCTAACTTGTGAAAAATGTTTCCAGCATCAGAAAGATTAGAGTCTGCAACTTTCGAAAATAAAGAACTCACTGACCCTGCATCAACTAATCTATTCATTCTTGAATATCTATCTAAGGAACGTTTGCTAAACCAACCAACATGTTCCATAATCTCCTTACTAGAAGCTATACCCGAAGACATCATAGTTATAGCACAACCTCCTCTAATGCCATGTATAGTTTCACCCTCAAAAATATTCAAATCTTTAAGGTACAATTGCAAACGGAGGCCCATTCCCGAAGAAGAAACTGGAGATTCTATAACACGAGAGTGAGAAGGGTCTAAAGTCCTAAAAAGATAACCTACTGATAAATCGATATCCATTTCCTCTGCTCCAGAAACATACTGATTTAAATTTTCAACAGGACAAATCAACTTATCGGAGACTGGTGAAATCACAAACTCATTGATTTTGCCATTCCCCAAAGTTTTGCCTACTGTATGACGAAATAAAAGAGCCTCAGAATCTGTCAACTTTTTCACCTCTTGCGCTAAACACTTGCCTAAATCACTGGCCCTATCTCCCGCAGAAAACTGCAAAGTAAAAAATGCTCTATCTCTTAAATATACAAAACGTTTACCAGGTTTTAACATATGATCATTCAACTGTTCTGTTATGTAAACACTGATTTTTTTCAGCTTGTCTAAAAACATAGGTTTTGCCTGCACAATAGGTACATGGGCTACTGCTTGTTCTAGTTTTACTGCTTCTAAATAGCGCTTAACTATAGTACTCGACACAGGGTTTCCGAATTTGATAAGACCAGACTCGGTCCATTCACCCTTTCTACCGAAAGAATCAAAAATAGCCTTCAACTGACTCGCTAAAGAGGATACAGTGCCAGAAGCTAGTCTACAAGGACAAGAACAATCCTTAAATTTCTTGTCTCCTAAAAATGGGCAACATAAATCATGTATTTTCGTTTTCCCTTTCATATCACGGTCAATCAAAAACAATCTTATGTCTTCTGGAGTGGCAGAAGTCAGATTTTTAGCACGACCTATTAAGAAAGATTCTAAATCTTTCTTCAAAGAAACCTTTTTCTTATCATATGTTTTATTGTTTAGCATGTTTTCTAGGTATAGTATACGTTTCTTAGCATTATAAGATTTTAAATCCTGATCATCAATAGAGACTTCTCCACTATCCTCTCTTCTATCCCCACAAAACTGGCAAAATCGAAAATCCTTATGATTAAGACAGCCACATATCTTGCAACTTTCATAATCTATCTGTCTAATATTTCTGTAAACGAATGCCTACAAAAAATGAAAAACTTTCAACTTCAAACTCATACTGTATTTAAGCATAACTTAATGAAACTTCAACCTAGCTGCCCAAAGATCACACTTAAGTCCCCTCTTATCAGGAACAAAACCTTTCTTAGACGGTACAAGAAGGACACCCAACTCTCCTCTTCTACCAAGAACAATATGGTCTACCAACGAATTAGACAACAATGGCCACCAAATAGGTCTAACATCCTCATCAGGAATAACCATAGTGCAAAATCTCACCTTTTGATCTCTCAGAAAACTCAAAACCGGAAGGATCAAAGCAAAAGGAGGGAAAACGTACAAATTATCAGATAGACACAAAGTCTGAGAAAACACATTGACACCCGCAGAACCTGGAGTTGGATACGGGGTGAAATGGCGCAAAGGCACATCTACAGTATCCCTCATCACATTAGAGTCTAAAGACATAAGATCTATATGGTGCGGGCCAAAAGTTTGCTCTATTAAAAGAAACTTATCTCTATTCAACATACAATCCTGGGCAGACAGACTTCTAGAAAGCAAATCTGCAGGATTCTCTTTAGAAGGAATGTAAGATAACCTCAAATCAACATTAAACTCAACTGTGAAATTGAAAAGGTCCTTCATCAATTCATTTAAAACCAAATCCTTAAATGTCTGCTTCTCCCATGCCTGCACACATGCCATATTATCAACAAAAGCGTCCACCCTATGATCCTTGATGGAAACCGAAACTGATTTAAGACCATTAATCAAAGCTTGTGTTTCCTTTAAATGAATAGCCCGTTCATCCTTTTCATCCCAAAAGTCAGAAAATTCAGTAGGATTGTCCTGTGAATAAACTAATGCTCCCCATTTGTATAAAGACGAGTCAGTAACCATAGAAACCTGTAAATGTTTTTCACCTCTCCAAGGGAAACACCCCTTCCAGCTTTGTAAGAAAGTCCAGTGAGAAATTTATTTTTTTATATCCTGAGAAAGCTTAACATAACCACTGTTTTTCCCTGCTATACTTATAGCTTTGTTAACTTCCTTAGTATAGAATTTAGCACTAGGCACTGCCAACAAGAAAGAGATACATTTCCCAGCAAACTTTTGTAAAGTATTCAAATCAACTTCCTGTACAGCTAAGATTTTATCCTTCAATACCAAAAATTTGTCAACTTTATCTTCAGGAATCAGAAAAGCCAATCGGTCTGAGTCAATCAACATCCCCAAAAACCTAATTACCGTACTAGGTACAAACTTAGATTTTTCAATATTAATGAAATAACCTAACCTAATTAAGACTTCGCAAACAACATACAAGGACTTGAAAGCATTCTCCTGCCTTACACACTGTACCTCATCAGGTTTCCCCATCAGCTCTCCTATCCATCTATCATCTATATACTGTAAACAAGGTACGCCCAGGGATCTACAAAACCCTGTAGCAGTCAGTCCAGTCATCTGATATATATATGCACTTGCCTTGAAACCAAAAGGTATAGTGTTAAAGACAAAATAATACCCACCAAATTGCAAACCAAAATATTTTCTACTATTCTCATCCAGAAAAATATGATCATAACCAGATTTGTCATCTAAAGAAGACATCAAGTCACATTTACGAACAAGGCGTGGGAGGTCTCTTAAGGTTTCCAGAGAAAAGGGACTATCAATAATCCATAAATTGAGATATCTTTCGTCATGACAAAGTCTCGGTTTACTAGGTTCTATAGTCAGAGGAAGCACTAAATAAGGAGGGTCGCATTCACCCACTTTCCTTAGTAATGTCAAAGAACCATTCCTTAACCTTTCCTCCAAAGTTTCAGCAATAAACTGGGTATAGTCTTCACAAATCTTAGCGTTAGGTAGTAAAATACCCGGAGGAATATTATGGTCATAATGCCTCCCTTTAAAGTTTCCCTTGAAATGCTTAAAAAATTGATTAACATTTACACCATTTTTGACCAAATCTAGGACTTTTTTATCCGTACAAATTTTTTCCCATTCATCAAAATGATCATGCAAATTGCCTGCTATAAAATTAGTAGGGTTTCTAAACTTCAAATTACACAAATCAAACTCTTCATTATTGTTAATTACACCCTCTGCAGAAATATGGGTTAGGGGCTGAGATATCGCACCTCTGTAATCAATGTAGTCTTCCCTTATCCTTCTCTGTATTCCTGAAGGATTAAAACTAGATTTCAACTCCCAAATAGGAATATCTGGTATAATTTTTTGCCTCTTTTTATCACTACTATGGCTTAAAACTTCTCCCTGAAATAATTATAAAACCATTCTTAGACCAGGAGATTACAGAGGTGGATACTCAGCCCCCAACCCACGTGAATATAAAATTCACTAGGGCTTCAGTGTCCCTTGGGTTAAAGGCTAGTATCCATAAAATCATATTTAAACGATATGAAAATGTAAGCAAAATGTACAAAATCACAAAACACAAATACCTGAATAAATATCCCAAAATAAGAAATTCACACTTTTGAACAAATCAATACTATTTTAAGAGTCCTTCTTAATCTTCGGGCATTCCGCAACATAATGCCCACTTTCTTTACAAAAAAGACAGTTGCCTCTTCTGGAGTACCCTCCCCTTCCCCTTCTATTAAATCTTCCATTCCCAAAATTCCCCTGAAAATTAGAATAACCCTGAGAGCCATAAAAAGGTGGCATAGGCATTGGACCTTGAACAAAGGGGTAACCAAAAGAGGCAGGATTATTAATTGCACCAAAATTATGTGGCATTTTAATATCATTTTCTTTATCAGGTTGTTCAATTCTTACAGACTTCTTTGGAGAAGCCTCATACTTTTTACCCTTCATCCACTCGGCTACCATATTAGCTAATTTTTTGTCCTCTGCCGATCCAAATAATTTCATTGCTAAATTACAGATATCCTTAGAATCCTCGAACTTTTTGCAGTAAGTATAAGCCTTAGAGAAAAATTCTGCTTCCTTATGTCCATATTTTGTAGCAACAGTAACAAGAGATTCTATGGCAGCCAATAGAACATGTGACGGTGTTAAGTTGGGCCTAGACGCAAGTATCCTTACATGTGCTAAACTCTCTTCTACCTGGCTTTCGGCGGATTTATTAGAAAAAGAGGTCATCTTATTCTCCATATCTTTCAGCCGGCTCTCTATGTCATTGGACTTATTTCCTGAGAGAAAATAAAAAATAAAAATAAAATTCAAAACTTTTAACAAGTATCCTGTAAATAACTCAGTAAATGTTTTCGGAATTGAGGTTTCAACAAAAATAGAATAGCAACAGAGTCAGGAAGGGCCCCGTCGGCACTTTTGATCTTTGATTCTCAAAAATTTGTAATATTGCATCAAAAGTTTTTTTTTTTTTTTTTTTTTTTTTTTGTGTTTTTCTCCGAAAACTTTCATCCAAATCTAAACCAAGTTTAAATATGCACATCTACATATGTAGGTTAACAACCGTGTAAAATTTTAGGTTTCTATCTTGTATAGTTGTGACGTTTTTGTGTCGATAAAAATGATTCTCAAAATCTGTGATTTCTCTTCAAAAAACCTAAATTTACCCAAAATATACAACTGATCAAAACAAATTTTAGTATTCACATTTACATATGTTGCTAAACAAGTGTGTAAAATTTCAGTTCTGTATCTTAATAGTTTAAGTTTTACATTGTAGAGGGACGGACGGACAAAGTGAGAACTATAAGGCTCCCGTTTCGTCAATTTGGGGCCCTAAAAATTTACAATCATATCAGAGTATCCCACTACAGACTAAATACATACAGAATACACTATCTATAGCTAAGGAGTAAGCAAGCAAAAGAAGGAACAGATTCCTAGTATAACAGACGGACGGATATATAATACTATGTACCAGAAAGACATCTAAATCACTGGAGCAAAAAAATACATAACTTTTCTTGGCACAATCAACCCCGAGTGTGAAGATTTTACAGGACTCTCAGGGGAACTATTTTTTTTTTTTCTCAAAATAGAAAACTTTGTCTCTTTGACACATTCCCCATAACCTTATATATTTTTATTATTTTACTGAAACAACTCAATATCTCACCTAAAGGCACGAAATCTAGAGTCGTGCTGGGATCTGGAACTGGTATATTCCCACCCACAGCTCCACTACTGGTACTAGCGCTAGGCTCGGGCACAGCCTTGGGTGCCAGAGTCTTGCCCCTCGGGGCCCCGACAAGATTAGCCTGCGTAATTGTAAAATGCACAAGGCAGCGAGCATTCTCTATCAAAGGTTCCTTGCCACACAACTACAAAATACAGTAAAATAAAGGTTGAAAATTGTGTTTTCCCGTTAAAATTCGTCATAAATTAGCATACAAATTAAATACATGTACTAACAAGACTTATTAAAACTGCTCTCTATCATGGACTATACTTTACATATTTTTTTTTCCAGCGTACAGTACTCGCCCTCTGGATATGAGGAAAACATATTTATTTGTTGATGTAATTTGATGTATTTGTTGCATTTCACCATATCCCTTCTTTTTTCTATATAAACCAAAACTAGAAATTCCTGTGACCAAAGTCATTCAGGCGTAAAATATAGGTCAAAAATAACCTAAAATAGGTTGATCACCTTAAACCAGACCAAGACATATCTACTGCTCAAAATCATTACTCTACTACAAGTAGCACCTAAAATAAGGACCTTAACCAAAAGGTGACGGTCAGATGGACTAGGGTACCAACCGAAGACCTAGCTTTGACTACAGCCCAACAGGTGAAAAGAAAGGCGATATTTTAAAAATGATAAATCCTGTAAAATAAATATCAGATAGCTCACGTCATATGCACAGTCATCCAAAATTCACATTATGTGACATTAATACAAATTTAAAGTAAAAAGGGGAGTTTACAGCAAATTTTAAATTAAATATTCTTACCGCCAAAACATCGCTCATGACCTCTCCCGTAAGTCCGTTAAATTCAGTCTCCAATTCCTCAAACGAATAGTCAAGGAGAGAGTGGTCCTTCTTTAATTTGTTAAAACTCTCATCTGGTATCTGGGTCTGGTGCGCCTTGACCTTTAGAATAATAGCTATTAAAGATTTCCCTACCAAGGAATACCTGGATTTCAAGACCTGTGCCTGGTCCATCCTCCTGAAATAAAACAAAATATTTATACTATCAACTTTCCAGTTGCCGTAAAAATCTCAGACACATCGAAAAGACTATTACTGGTGTAAAAGGAGAAACATAGATCTTACAAATTTCAAATAAAATGTTCATACTGACATGTAGAAATATTTTTAACCAAACATAAACAGTATAGATCTAACTGTAAACAAAAAGACCAAGAGTCGCCCGGTGAGCCGGCCATTTAAAAAATCGCAAGTGCATAAAATTTAACCTAGATATGCTATGTTTACAAATTACTACAAAGTTTAAAGGTAGAAAGAGAAAAGCGGTCGATAAATTGACCACGTGCCGTGGAGAAAAGTACTCAAGAAAATCTGTACACATTACAAATAAGAAAATAAAAGTATTTTTGAAACATAAATAAAAATGCGATCTTGTTCTCCAAAATATTTACCTGAAAGCTCACAAAGCAAAATAGTATCCCAAAGAAAAATAAAGCCTTCAATTTCAAAGCACATGAAACGTGACACTGTAGAACACGTAAACAAAAATAAAATTAAAAGGCTATAAAATGCCCGCTCTCATGGAACGCACGAGAAAATGGTCGCCACCGGTTAACGACATGGGACTACCATTAGATTTCTAATTCTCTGCAAAAACGAATAAAAATAAAACAGCTACTCAAGACCCATACACTCTCACAAACGCATGAAAAAGCTTTACAAAACACACCCTAAAAATCCAACAAAACCAAAAAAATAAGTAAAAAATTAATACCGCATGTTCAAAAGATCTTCAAAAACACGCCGAAACTCACGATTTAACAAAATCTGCTAAGCTATCCAAAGCCTGCAATATAGTCTTTAAATTATCCAATGCATTGCATAAACCAAAGAAATAATACCAAAATTTTATTTAAAAAAAAAAAAAAAAAATAAAAAGACGTGTACAAAGCACGCCGAGATTAAACCAACAAAACTTATAAAAATAACAAGGCTTCGAGCCAAAATGACACACCAAGCTATCCCAAAACCTGCAATTATAGCCTTAAAACTATCTATTGCACAACCAAATAAAATCAAATCAAATTAAAAACGTTTAAAAACAACACGTGTTCAAAGAAACACTGAACAAAAATTACAAAGCTTCGTGCCCATAATGACTCGTCAAGCTTTCCGACCAAAACCTGCAATTATAGCCTTAAAACTATCTATTGCACAACCAAATAAAATCAAATCAAATTAAAAACGTTAAAACACAACACGTGTTTAAAGAAACACTGAACAAAATTTACAAAGCTTCGTGCCCAAAATGACACGCCAAGCTATCCGACCAAAACCTGCAATTATAGCCTTAAAACTATCTATTGCACAACCAAATAAAATAAAATAAATAATTACCTAAACAGGCTTTGTCCAAACACAAACAATTCGAAGAAAGCCGCTGGTCCAAAAAGGATCCGTACTCGTGTCGGCTGATTTGTCAGGTCTTGCTGATCATTTTTCTTCTTTAAGTTTCTATCTATCTAATAGTTTTCCAGATGTTAGGCAAATGACACCAAAACTGGTAAAAATCGTCATTAAAATGTAACAACTCCTAAAAGGGGTCGTCAGGCGATTTCAACCTTGTTGACATATTTGAAGATCCTGTCTTGTAGATTATTTATGCTTATTTAATTTTCTATCTATTATCAAGATAATTTGCAAAAATGAAAAAAAAATGGTAAAATTCGTCATTTAAGGGCAATAACTCCTATAAGAAGTCGTCCGACAGTTTTGATTTTAATGGACAATAGGTAGATCTCGTCATTATGAACATTTCTGCATCGGTCAGATTTTCTCTTTTTATATCGGTTTTCAAGATAGTAATAGACAAAACTTGCATTTTACCCCTATGTTCTACTTTTAGCTATGTCGGCCATGTTGGTTGTCAGGAACGGTCATCGGACACATTTTTAAACAAGATGCCCTTATGATGATTGTGGCCATGTTTGGTTAAATTTGGCCCAGTAGTTTTAGAGGAGAATAATTTTATAATCTGAAAGTTAACGAAGACGGACGACGACGACGGACGGACAACGGGCGTCAAGTGATGAGAAAAGCTCACCTGGTCCAAGGGGGGAAATAAATACACCAACTCATTTAACAACTGTTATGACAAATGTGCTGTTTTATTTACAAATAGAAACACAGGAAAAATATAGAAAAAATAAACATCGCTCTTTTGCATATCTATGGTTGTATATTAATGTCACGTTCGGTAAACTTTGGCAATAAAACACGAAAGTTAATTAGAAGGCAAAGTTTTCACTGCATGAAATATTTTTGTCAATTAAATGTTATGGATTCGTAATGAATGTAAAAACAATTGCGCATAGAGGACTTAGTTTATTATGTATACATGCATTCATTCAATAATTTCTTAAACACGATTTCAAGAAACGCGTTGCATATGACTTTACTCGACTTATAGATATTTATAGCTGCCTCGATAACTTCTCCCTCTATCTGCTGTTCTGTAGTAAACATCATTCTTAAACACAATTACTGCTAAAAGTTTAAATATCAATCCGATAATATACCTTAGAAAGAGAGAATATGTGGAAGTGTGTGTGAGTATATCCTAAATAACTATTCGTCGGGAGTCTGTATATCATAGTCTAAAACTGAAAAAGGAAGTCGGATGGATTTATTAGTTGTTAAAAAAATAATTGTCCATTTGCAACTTTTCATGCATATTTTGGACAGAATCGAAAAAGAATTAAATGAGTAAGGTAAAAGTTCTGGAATTTGGGTCGATCGGGATGGAAAAGGGGAGGAGAGTTTGGACTGCGATCGGAAAAAGTGTATGTTGGGTTGGGCCGAAAATTTGTCTATCAATCTGTCACCTCCGTATCCATCAATTAGTTTTTACAATAGTTTTTTGAAGGGAAGAATGCGCGATAGTATACGTTTTATAGCCTCTTGGTATCCCGTTTCTGTTGTGAGCGACCGGTTGTATTAAAAAAGAACTGTTTACGTCACAGTTGAATTTGGGGTCCTCATCGTGGTCCGCGTTTCAGTTCTGTTGATTTCATTAAATTCCGGTTTAATGGCTGCGACCATGTGGTGTTTCCAAGAAGCAAAAAAAATGATGAAATCAGTGTTTTACATGTTAGCCCATAAACGTCATCTTTAAATGCTATCAATTTAAATATTAACCATTGAAACAACCAAAAATGGCATAAATTCACATCTAAACAAGAATGTCCATTACACCAAGGGTGCAAACCAAGCCACAATACACATTATCGCTATTTACTCCATTCCGGAAAAAACTGTCAATTAGACAACTTCTTGATTGGGTCAAATATCGCAAAAAGAAAGGTCTTCAGCAATGAGCTGAGGGAGGAAAAGGTTTGGGAAGTGAAAATTTTAAAATTTTGATAGTAGTTTATGGAGCAATTTTTAAAAATGCATTGTTTGAGGTGTTTACGATGGTTTAAACATGTCTCTTTGAAAAGTTTTATGCACAATATATTGTTTGAACAAGGCCTCAGATAGCTTCAACTGGTTTGAAAAAGTTGTGTAATCTTAGAACTTATCCGGATTGGCATCTAGCGATAAGGTGTATAAAACTCGACAAAAGATTCCGTTTTAGCAGGGAGAAGGCTTCTTCTCCTGAGATACGTTTTAAAATTGAAGCAAATTGAAGCAACAAAAATCACATGGAAAGTTTATGATCTTAAATCAAGGCTTTTCACTCTAAATGATGAGCGAAAGCCTTTCGAGTGGAAAATTCCGAGTGATCAACTACTGAGTAATTAAATCTTCAGGTGGTCCTCAGCTGGCCCCTAAATAAAATTGTGTACTAGTTCAGTGAAAATGGACGTCACACTAAACTCCAAAACATATAAATGAACTAAAATTAAAAAAAACATACAAGACTAACAAAGGCCAGAGGCTCCTGACTTGGGACAGACGCAAAAATGCGGCGGGGTTAAACATGTTTTGTGAGATCTCAACCCTTCCCCTATACCTCTAGCCAATGTAGAATAAAGAAACACATAGCAATACGCACAGTAAAACACATTTTAAAAGAAGTCCGAGTCCGATGTCAGAATAGGTAACAAAAGAAACTAAGCAAAATGACAATGATACATACATTAACAAAGGACCACTAGCAGTTACTGACATGCCAGCAACTGGTTTTAGAATAATAGTGTTTATTTCCGATGCAAAGACCCTATGAGTGAATCAATATTAATACCAAATTATGCAATCCTTAATGACCTGACAACAGTATCGTAACTATATCCTTTCCGAATAAGTCTGTTTAAAGGTTTGGTTAGCTTTTGAGGTGAATGCCGACATTTTTGTGCTTTGTAAAGAATATTACCATAAAATATTGGATGTGAAATACCTGAACGTATAAGATGTCTACATGTTGATTTATATTTACGAATGATGTCCTAGTACCGATGATAAAACTTAGTAAATGTTTTGACTAGTTAGTGATATCGAAAACCCTGGTGAAATAATTTTTCATTAATACAGAGATTTCTTTCGTTGAAATCAAATACGTTGTTACAAACACGAGCGAATCGAACAAGTTGAGATATATAAACACCATAAGATGGTGACAAGGAACGTCGCCATCTAAAATGGATAATTAACAATAGGGAATGAAAAATCATCTCTTTTATCATAAATATTGGTATTAAGCTTCCCGTTAAAGATATAGTTATCAAGATTTCAATGTTCACATAACAAATTCTACTTTCACTTTCGTTTGTTAATGACGTACGCTAATTAAGAAATAATTCATTATTTCGATTCTAATAGGACAAATACGGCAATTGTTTTGGATCGAAGCGCTCTAGGTGAAGGCATTATTTGCCGTTCCCATAAATAAACGCACTATTAAATTGACGTAAAAGAACGGAGCAAATTGAATAAGTGACATGCTTAAACTATTTACAATAACATATTTAGATATGTTTGGATGAATCTAAATGATAATTGTACTTATATGTCTTATATGTATACAAAATGGCTTATATAACACATTTTAGCATCGTTTGTTTACGTTTCCTTGTTGTGATGATTTTTGGTTTCACAAGCGTGTATTTTCCCGTAAAATGCTTACATTCTGACGTCATCGTTCTATGACGTCGGGTAGCTCATTCATAAAAAAGTATATGACGTGGGAGTACGATCGGAACAGCCCAAACAATATATTCATATTTTACCACGGGTGTGTACTCAAAGCGTTTGAAGGACGTCATGTTAGAATTACGGTTATAATACGGAAAGCGATTTCCGAAGTTTTGGTACTGGTTCCGATTGTTCCTAGTTGAAAATTAAGTGTTTGATATTAAAGTACTATAAGCGTTACATTAAAACATAATGGTCACTATTGTCTACAACTCTTAACCCTCTTGCTGCCGAGTTTATTTCTTGCTTTGTCGCGCAAAAAGCATCTTGACGTTTCATATTTGTGACGTTGCAAAACTTGTGTCTCTTTGTAGAACAGCGCTTTACCGCCGTCCATAATTTTTCCCGCGACAATTTAGCCGTAATTAGGAAAAGCGATGTAAATGTAATTTTATAAAAATAATTGCTCTAAGATTGTTATAAACAATGTTTTTGATACAAAATTATTCAAAAATACAACTTTTAACCTTGAAATATAGTTTTTTTTATATTTCTTATCTTTAAAAACATGAAGATAATATACTCATTGCTAATAAATTATAAGCGCTTTTTTTATCTTTGTCAAGTGAAATGCATAGCTGATTCTTAACCACTTCTAAAATACTAGAATATATGTATCCTTGTTATCTTATTAGCTGAGTAAACCTTGTTATAATTGATAACCGTAAAGGATCTCTCAAATAATTATATAAACAAAACAACGGCACCCAATGAAAATAAAAATAAAACAATATATATGCATGTACAAATAAAAGTAAGTAAAACTCCGAGCAGCCAATTCTGTGAACTACTTCGTGTTGTAAAGTATAATGCCATTGTATGTGTCAGATTATTTTCTTCATTCCTAGCCTTGTTTCGGTCGGCGAGGAAAGAATTTTAAACGTTATTATCCATATTCATTTTGTTTATTTCTTAATCGTGTTTATTATTATTTTGTTGACCACTTATTGCACAAAATTTTAGAGAAATGTTTGAAATATGAATTTGAAAAACAGAAAAACGAGGGAAGAAATTCTAAAATTAATTTCTATTGTCTACATGTGAACCTGAATCAATAATTATTCATGACTTGAAAATATTATATTTTTATTTTCATTTTCTATGATGAAATACAAATTGTAATCGGCAAACATGAAATATCTTTTAAAATTCGTTGATTGATAAATTGTTGTTTGCTCAACGTTCAGTGGCATGTATTTCATGCAATATTAAGGAGGACTGAGATCTAGTGAACAATAAATCTGTTGTTCAGTAGGTCCTACAAAGTAAAAGATCTGAGATGAATGGCTGAAAATTTAGATTGCCACCGGGAAAGGATGATATGTTGGATAGGAAGAAAAATCATCGGGTCACCTACTAATTAAACATCCCCATTTCGAAAGAAAATAAATATTTTAGATTATTGCTTCCATGATGAAACAGTTATAAAATATATTGAAATATCATATCGCAGGACAACCATATCGTATATTTATGAAAGAAATCTAAGATCCGTCTCAAAAACAATGTGGTAGTTATTCGGCCAAACACAAATATAATGAAAAATCTTTTGCATACAGTTCTGCAATTCTATGGAATAACTTACCAACGAACATAAAACATCAACTTCCTTATGTTTATTTAAATCTAAATGCTTCAAATATCTCCATCAAGCCACACAGCACTATGAATGATATTAATCTTACGTATATATACTGCTTGATTGCTTTTATTGTTTATTTGTATGTACTTTATCATGTTTGTACTTACTTTATGAGGGCCCAAGTAAGATTAGTGAAAACTAATTGGGTTACCATCTTTAAATAAAGAATATTATTATCGTGTTACATTTGTGTACCTTTACAAAAATATTTCAGAAGTCAATCGCGGCATTTGAGCCCAACAAATATTTTCGGATCCAGTTCTCTTAAATAAAGCGTGTATTGTGAATATTAATATTTCGCGTAATCAAGTCATATATAACAGTTACCTTAATTTTCTGTGATTATTTATTAGGAATGCGATTATTAATTAAGATATTCTGATTTAAAAGATATATGAAAAAAACTTTTAACAAATTTCTCGAAAGTATGCGACATTTTGCATGAAAATCGTGAACTACATAATTAGTAAACACGTTAAATAAGTTGTTATTATAGTATAAACAAGCTTATGATCCTGTATTATTTGTTGACAAAAAAGTTACATCCGTTTTAAGTATAAAAATAATGCATTTAATTCAGTTTGCTTCATTCCCGCCAAAATCGTCCTTTTGGCGCCGTCTTTTGACGTTGTCAGTGCCCCTCTGTATTGTGACGTTACCATGGACCATTGACGTTCTACACAATAAACAAGTTTTGTGTGTAGAAGCCATAAATGTCCCTTTGGCAGCAAGAGGGTTAAATGGGCTTTCCTTCTTCAGATTTCTTTTCTGCCTTGTAAAACATTTCTAACTCTACAGCTAAACAAATAGCGGAATTAAGGTCAGGGGCCGTGATTGTTTGATTTTATACGCATTTCGGTATTAATCATTGCATCATAGACAAATTGAAAACGCAAGGTGTCAAATTACTTTTGGACTTTTCCGGCTAACACCCAGGAAAAAAGTGTTCCACCACCGTAAAAAGGTCATAAACTGGTTGAATAAAGTTCAGAAATAGAGTCGTTTTATGGAGTGTCGTAATGGAGTCCACGGACTATGTGACACCGAAGTCTGTTTGAAATTCACTACATACAAAAACAGTTTAAATCAAAAAGTCGTAGTTTACTTTTTAAGGTAGTGTTCCGGTTTTGTTTATACATGTATAAAAGTTTGTATGCTTTTACAATTCGTTAAACTATCACTGAACATCGAAGAAAATTTTACAGTATAAACTATCCATAACATTAACAACCTGGAACAATAAAGTGAGAGAAGTTTCGGTTCGTAGTCTGTCTATCATCTGTCCGTAAATTTAAGTGAAATGTTTTATCAAAATCAAATCCGGTTGACACATAGCTGGTTGTTTTGAGTCAACATTATTGATACATGAACGCCGGCAAGAAGTGTTCTTTAGTCAATGTTTCCTTAACTTCTCCTGGGGCAGTGGGGTACGCCTTATTCACCAGCCGACGTATCGTTTGTCCTGACTCAGGAAGCGACTCCAAAGCCCTCTGCTTCCTTTCTTTCAATTGTACCCTGTACAACTCTGACTGATTTGAGGGAGCAAACCTCTCTTCTAGAGATCGAACCAACTGGTCAAAATGACTTTTCTTGTCATCTGATAAATCCCCAAGAACACCTTGAGCCTGACCCCTTAAGGAAGCCGCTAAGTATAAACCTTTCTCTTGATCATCCCAACCGTTAATAGAGGAACATGCCTCAAAATGTGACCGGTAGTCATTCCAATCACCTGACCCATCGTACGTTGCAACCTTAATATCTCTACGCTTACTCATGCTTGTCCCTGGTGCCTTCCCCGGTGACTTCTTATCGGACAAGTTGACGGGTGTTTCCTTAACAACTTTATAATCCTGGGTTTTCAACTGATTTGAGGCTCCTACATCTTGGAAGACCTTTGACCTTACGCCAATACCTATATAATGCGGACCAACTGGGGTACTATGAATCGGGGTTGTCTTATCAACAGAAGTTTGGTCATTACGCTGAGTGGTAATAATCCCTGAGTCACTTGCAAACTCGGGAATGGGTGTAGAATATGAATGACGACTCCTTGACAAGGTGTCCCGAAGTTCTTTCTCAAGCCAAGACAATTGGGCAGACAAATTTGCGGATTTATCTATATTTATAAAGAAAACAGATGCCTGACTATATACTGAATGATATATCTAAATAACCAACTATACAGCGAACAAATCCCACCGCTGCCACCAAATTCTGTAACGTGCAGGCGGTCCTACACGCCAGATGGTACTTTATGTATCCGTTGACCCGTACCAGGGTCACCTTCCTGATTTGTTGTGTATCGTTGGTTAACCCTTACAAATGATAACGTGTATCCTGAACTTAACTTAAACTAAGATATAAAAGCCTAACGAGAATGAAAAAGATTACTTCCGGTAAGTATACTTAATGGGACCCTTAAGCTAACAATGGATTACAACACAAGGGACGGATTATTTGAACCTTGACTTAGCCTTACTTCAAAATAAATATATGACTATTCACCTATTTGCCTTACAGTACTTTAGTACTTTGATTCTAAGGTAATATATGAAGATATGGTAACCAGTGCGCCCCTGATCCTTATTCATGGCCAAGGTGTCACTGGTCCAAAGGGACAGTATTACGTTGTAAACTTAATTATATACCACAGGACAATATATCACCACCTTATTCAGATAGTACAATTGGCTTTTGCTTATGTAAGCTTAACCATGGGTAGGCTACTTCTTATTCAGAAATAGTTATAGTTACCTTTTCGTATGTCTTTACTCTAGGAGCTCTGACGACCGACTGATTAACGCTGTGAGGAACTCTACTTATATACTAGAATAATCTCTAACCAAAATGCATATAATCTCTGAACAGAAATAAATATATTCCATGATAAGTTGTCAGATAAAATTGAGGGCATGTAAGCAGCGTTCAATGATCAATTGGCAAGTATGCGTAAAGAGTTAGATGAATTTAAGAATAAAGCCAACATGCCTGGGCCAGTTGATAGGTCGAAGTTCCTTTGCTTTAATTGTGGTAAGCCCGGTCACATGGCTAGAAATTGTAATGCTCCCAGAAATAGGAGGCAGAACAACCAAGGACCACCAGGACCTTAAGTTAGGCGTATGTACAACCGTAGTGGTAAATGGAAACGTAAATCTTTGTACCTTGGTTCGAATACACTAAACAATGAAGCAGGGCTCTATGTAGAGTTATTAATAAATGGAACCCCTGCAAAGTTTCTTGTTGATACAGGAGCTACAGTTAGTTAGTCTGTTAAGTTGGGAAGCTTTCACACGGTCATTGAATGTGTTATAGCAGGGTTGTCAGTGGCAGGTATTCTTGGACCAGATTTTCTGCAAACAAACGGTTGTAAAGTTGATTTAGGCAATAGAGTGTTGGAAAGGGATAATCAACAAATACCTTTGTTACTACAGGGAAAGTTAGGCATTTATAGGGTAGCAGTCAAAGATAAAATTAACATAGCCCCAAGGTCGGAGGTAGTATTCCAGGGCGAAGTACTGAACTATGATTCAGCTGTTAAGGTTACTGGCATTATTGAACCAAGTGAAGAATTTCTTGATCGAGAAAAGGCTCTTATAGGATAGTCTGTTGTAACGTCTGATAAGATAGTTCCTGTTAGGCTGTTGAATATAAGTGACAGTGTCCAAGTACTTAATATCGGTACTGTGGTCGGAAATCTCAGATGAACAGAAGTTGTTAGTAAGGTAGACAATGATAAGGATTGTGCTCTTAGTAATGAATTGGAAAAGTTATTAGATAGGTCTAGTGAGAGTCTTGAGCAGGGACAAAAGGACAAAGTCTTAAAGTTGTTAATGGAATTTAAGGATTGACACTGGTGCTGCAAGGCCAATAAAGCAGCCACCACGGCGCACCCCAATAGGGCTTAGGGATGAAGTAGATACACATATTAACGATATGTTTGAAAGAAAAATTATTGAGCCTTCGGAAGGACCATGGTCCTCCGGAATAGTTTTGGTTAGAAAGAAGGAAGGGACCACTAGATTCTGTGTAGACTATAGACAGTTAAAGCATGTACTATCAAAGATGCGTATCCTTTGCCCCGAATTGATGATTCTCTGGAACATTTGTCAGGAAACAAGTGGTTCTCTACTTTGGATTTATGTTCTAGATATTGGCAGGTAGAGGTAGAGCAATTAGATCGCCCGAAAACGGCCTTTGCCACACGGATGGGTCTCTAACAGTTTTTCTGTATGCCATTTGGTCTGGCAAACGCCCCTGTCACCTTGAGCGGCTAATGGAGAATGTTATGGCAGGGGTCCGATTGGACATTTGTCTCATATATCTGGACGATATCATAGTTATGGCTAAGACTTTTGATGAAATGATACATAATTTACGCAAGGGTTTTGTGAAAGTATAAGGCGCAGGGCTGAAACTCAAACCCAAAAAGTATTATTTGTTTGCTAAGAAGGATACGTTTCTGTTGTTTCGGAATCGGGTGTTGCCACCGACCCCGATAAAATTAAGTGTATAAAAGAATGGCCAGTCCCCCAGAACGTGACAGAGCTCAGATCCTTCTTAGGTTTTTGTGTATATAATCGCCGGTACACAATAAGAGCCTTCACCAAATGACAGAAAAGGGTCGCGAATTTCTATGGAGAAATGATAGTCGGCTTTTGAAAAGCTGAAAGGCAAATTAGTAAATGCTTAAGTCCTTAGTCATCCTGACTTCTCCCAAACATTCATTCTTGATACGGATGCAAGTAACAGAGCGATAGGTGTTGTTTTATCACAGGTTATCGATGGTGAGGAACATGTTATTGCATATGGGAGTCTAACCCTTTCAAAAACAGAGCGCCGGTATTGTGTTACTAGGCAGAAACTGCTAGCAGTGGTCCATTTTGTTAAACATTTTCGGCATTTCTTGTACGGTAGGCGGTTTATTATTAGGACAGATCACAGCTCATTACTATGGCTCATTCGAATCAAAAACCCAGAGTGTCAACTAGCCCGTTGCCTTGAAGTTATAAGTTCATACGGTATGGTTATTAAGTATAGACCAGGTACCCAACATCGCAAAGCCGATCCTTTGAGTCGTATCTCTTGTAAGCAGTGTGGTTTTGTCGAGAACTTGGAAACAGTTGGCTCAGTCAATGTGGTAAAATTACAGAGAGGCAAGGATGATGATATTGAGCTAGAAATACGACAATTGCAAGAAACAGACAAGGACTTGCAGACTGTCATAGGATGGTTGACTCGCAAACCGGCAAACACAGTTATGTTGTTAAGTCACTTTGGTCACAGTGGAATGTTTTGAAGTTCAAGATGCTATATTGTTTAGGGAAGACCCGGAAACAAATTTGAAACAAGTTGTCATACCAATGAAGGACAGACGTGAAATTCTTGAGTTTGCTCATGATAATAGGACAGCTGCTCATTTGGGCATTAAGAGAACTTTGGCTAGGATTAAGGAAAGTTTTTATTGGACAGGTATTAGAGGTAATACTTGGAGTTATATTGCTGGTTGTTCAATTTGTAATAAGAGAAAGAAACCAATTCCTAAAAGAAAGGCCCCAATGCAAGTTAAGGAGTCAGTTATCCCATGGAGAGAATTGCTACATATATCCTTGGGGAACTCCTCGAAAGTGACAAAGGCAATAAATATATATAAGTTATCAGTGACTATTATACTAAGTGGACTGAGAGTCACCGTATGCCCAACATGGAGGCAACTACAGTTGCAAACATTCTTGTGGCTGAGGTTATTTTTAGGTTTGGGGTACCAACTTTTATCCATTCCGATCAAGGTGGTCAATTCGAGAGCCACTTGTTTTAACTTTAAGGAAATGTGCAAGATGCTTCAGATAGAAAAGACCCGTACGGCTCCTTATCACCCAAAATCTGACGGAATGGTTGAACGATTCAATAAAACTCTCGCTTCCATGCTTACGGGGTATGTAAATGAATATCACTCCAATTGGGACATTTTACTTCCTTATGTCATGATTAGTGTTGTCAAATTGAACAGTTTTGACTAACCGGTTACTCGGACAATCATTCGACCGATGAATCGGTTAACCGATAGTTAAATTGATGTTTTAAAGGTCTTCAGTACTCTACAAATGCACGGTTTTATATTTAGATGAACTGAAGTTTATGGTTTGACATTATAAGGCTTGGCTTTGAGTAGTCCTGATAAAGTTTTATTTTTGATAATCCAATACTACCATATCTACAATGGCATTTGTAATAACTTCAGATTGAGAAGATGAAATTCGTCTTGCTATCATCGGATTAACAATGTCTTTAACCGGTAATTGTTTCATTTTCTCTGGTGTCCCAGAAAAATTATGCTTAGGAGTGTTTCAATTTGAGTTCATTAAGCTTGTTACTCGTACCATACAGTATTATACATTAATTCCATTCACATAATACATTAATTCCATTCACATAATTTGCGTTTTACCATTTTTGAGTTGGCATTTCGTTTAAAGTATGACAAAACCTTAGAAGATAGAGGTTGCATATTGTCATGATCTAAGCGATATTAAATCAGAGTAAAATAATGAAGTAAATCGTAAAATTAAACCGACTACCAAATGTTCACAATACATGTACGCTAATTAAGTTAACATAGATCTTGCCCCGATCTGATATAAAAGTTGTCTTTGTGTTAATTAATTTTATTGAAATTGGAGTGTTTTCAAGATTAACAATAGTAATCAATATACTGGACAATTGATCTGTCAAATTAATTAGCAAGACTTTCATTTTAAAAATTAATTAATGATTTCAATACGCATTTATATCAAATCTATTGAAATTGGAAAAAAAGTCCGGTTAACCGGTTAGCGTTTTTGGTATTCGATATTCGGTCCTTTCAACGGTTAACCGGTAAACCGATTAACCGTTGACAACACTAGTCATGATGGCTTATAGGTCCTCTCAACATGAGACCACTGGTTACACCCAAAATAGATTAATAATGGGCAGGGAAGTGTTTACGATATATTAGTTACCGTCCTAAGTAAAGGCGATATCCCAGAATCAGTGGGCATGGGAATTGCAAGAACATATGGAAGAGGCACATCCGATTGTTCAGAGACATGTCTCTGGTCAAATGTTAAGGCAAAAACAAAAACCATGACAAAAATGTCAGTTGGGCTAGATTTGAACCTGGCAACAGGGTTTATGTATATTTCCCCATTAGAACCCCAAAGTTCACTAATCAGTGGCGTGGTCCATATAAGGTGCTTAAGATAAACTCAAGTGTCACATACACAGTTGATTGTGGGCGCAAGGGAGTGGGTCAAGTCATACATGTAGATAGGATGCGCCCTTGTCCCCAACAAATACTAAGGGGGGAAAACCTTGTTGACGAACAAAGTCCTGAGAAAACAGGCGAGTTAGAATTAGAAATTCACGAAGAAGAGGTCATCATTGACTCTTTGCCCTTAGTGGATGTAGAGGATCATGAGGATGTAGATAATGATAGACCAAGGAGGGTAAGAAAACCTCCATCGTGGATGAAAGACTACGAACATTAACTTGTTTAGTTCTTGAGTTGTAAATAGACAGTGTAAATATCTATTTTAAATATCTGTTTTTAAATTGTAGATCAAAATATGGTGAATACTAAAACAACTCCAGCAAAGTCCTCGCATGAGACTTACAGATGTTCTGTCTGTGGGGATAAGTTTCCAACATCCAAAGAGTGGAGAGACCATATAGTGAAATGTTGTGAGGAGAAGAGGGTTTCAACTTCTTTCGTTTGTAAAGAGCCAGCTTGCACGTATGTAGCCCCTCTTGAAAGAGACCTCCGAAGACACCACAAGAGGAAACACCTGAAATCCGCCATCACGGTACCGGAAAGTGATTCCGATTCTGAAGAAAATCAGTTTAGTCAGGCACCGCCTGTGTCATCTTGTATGAACGTCAAGTCAGCCATTCCGGAGGTACCATCAAGTCCAGAGATACCACCAGTAAGAAAGCCAACCAAGCCTCTGCCAGTGTTTGGCTCGGCCAAGAAGAGGCAGTTGATGGAACGCCTGGCAGATGGTGTAAGACCGGTTAAGGTGCCGAGGACTACTGCAACCGCAGTAAGGAGTGATTTAGTAGTGGATTCCTCCATCACGTCTCCAGTACTATTCACAAGTCCAGTGGCTCATACTCATGTATTTCGTCGTTAGGAGGTGGCGTCTTTCGTCAGCCGACTTGTGGTCTATTTATTCCTGCTAGAAGGACAATTGAAACACAGACTCCCGAGGTCATGGAAATATCCTCAGACATGGTTGCTCATCACCATGTTAAAAAACCTGTCCGATTATGGTATGAAGAGGGTGTAAAGGTAGAAGAGACCACAGAAGAGACCTGGGATGATTGACTCCACATTACATACTGTGTGTAAATAATTCTACATGTAAGCCAGGGAGGCTACATGTCAGCACTTCGTGTCAGGATACGTTATAAGAATGACTGTTATCAGTATTTGAGAACTGTTACATATTTAGTAATTAGACTGACTGTGAAAGGACACATTATATGATTTAAAGTGTAATATTAGATGGTAAAAGATACCCGATATGATTTGTGTGTTTAGTTTTGATTTTATGGTAGGACCGCCCGGTCGGACTGGGGACATTAAATCCGATGCCCCGTGTACAGGAAATGTCACGTCCTGTGCACGTTAAAGATCCCTTTTTAGAGTTCGTTAAGAGTAGGCTCCTAGAGGCCGATTCATAGGCTAAATTTTGCAACCAGGATTATTTCGGAAAAATTAAGTTTCCAGTGACAGTCTAAATTTTCCCTTTGACACCGGATTACGATCCAAATTGTTAGTTATTAATTAATTGTGAATGGACTGGCCGAATTTACTTTATGCTGCTATGGATTACATTTTGTACCCAGTAGCTCCTGATATAACTTTGTTACTGCTGGATAGCCCTTAAGTAATTTAATCGTCATCAAGTTTTGATTGACAAGTTGGTTGTGTTTCTTTGTTGCAATAAATACCATGACAAATTTACAGCCAAATAAATCTTTAAAGCTTTTGATTCATAGATTATTTGTTAGATTCAGTACATCATGAGGTCGAACAATGAGAATACATATGTAAACAATATAAGTACACTTACATTTATCTAGGCTCCTTTCAATCTATATGTATATAAATATACATAATTACTCTAAATATCAGTGATATTTAGAGTTTGCGGAAGCAAATTTTTGTTCTTCCCTCGCCGGGATTCGAACTCATGCTATTGGGATATCGAGACAACACCGCCTGCACTGTGTCCAGCGCTCTAGACCACTCAGCCACCTAGACTGAACTAATAATTCAGCTTTCGGTGGCCTAGTGTTACCTTTCCTCGTCAGTAGAATCTAGAGTTGCAGTACATGATATATTGGGCATGAAGATGGAATTGATTGCAGATTAGCTAAATATTTATCGTAAAGGATCGTACGATACAGTCACAGATATAATTATTTGATAAGTACGTCTAAACAAGTGACAACTCTACGACAGATCCATCCATTGGATCACCAGTGAAGGTGATACACAACTGAAAACACATATTATATTCATAATTACTCTAAATATCAGCACAACAATGTTAAATCTACAAATTTGCTTCTTCCCTCGCCGGGATTCGAACTCATGCATATATATGTTAAATCTGCAAATTTGCGGAAGCAAATTTTTGTTCTTCCCTCGCCTGGATTCGAACTCATGCTATTGGGATATCGAGACAACACCGCCTGCACTGTGTCCAGCGCTCTATACTACTCGGCCACCTAGACTGAACTAAAAATTCATCTTTCGGTGGCCTAGTGTTACCTTTCCTCGTCAGTAGAATCTAGAGTTATGCATGTCATACATATCTACTTCTGAGAATTCATCATCTGTTTGATTAGAGGTCTTACTTCATGTAGGTCTACAACTTGTATTAGCTTTTTGTTCCCCATTTTAATCTTGATCTTCTCTACTATTCTCACTCTCAAACTCTGTACTAGTATTTTCATTGTCAATATTGTCATCTTGGTTATTTTTTAGTCCCATCTGGTAACTTTCTAGCCATGATTCATCTACTGTTATACCCTCATTTTTAAATAATGTACTATTGGATCCTAAATATTTGGCAGCATTGAGAACCTTGTTTGGCCTTATATTTTGATATGAAACATGGTGTTTATAACTTTGCTTCCTTTTCAGCTTACTAGGTATAGTTTCACAATCATTTAACATACGTGGAAGAACTCTTATAGTTTTGTTCACATCAACTGGCACATTTACAACATTACCTTTTACAGCATATTGGCCTCCCCTTGCTTTTTCATATATTTGCATGAAAGGAATTCTAGGTGCTACTAAGCGTTCCTCTAATGATGTAAGTTCAAGGTCTTGGGGCCTATCAGGGAAAAATAACCCATTTGCCAATGACAAACTTGGAACTTTTTTCGGTCTTAAACTTTCATAACAACAATAACACAGCCACCTTTTCCAATGCAGCCCAACAGTATTAGTTAAAAGAGACTCGTCAATATTTTTTCAAAATGGCTGGGCTATCATAGCAAACACTATGCCTAAACCATGTCTGCATACAACAACAAAATACATATTCAGGACCACAACTAACAGCTTTCTTAAAATTTGTTATGATATCACACGACGTTTGCTTTCCAGACTGCATATTTACAATGTTATCATGTGCATTACATAGACTATCAATTTTGCATTTCTTAGACCCTATGCATGTATTGTTAATAGTTTGCTCTTGAGTAGCTAGTTCATACAATTCACAAGTAATTCCAGGTACAATAGTGTTGTCTAATGCTTCTGTGTTATTTTCTAACTTTCTCTTCCGACTCTGATTTCTATCTTTTCTATTGATTGTTGGATCCACATGACTACCTAGACCTGTACTGTTATAATATAATATACTCATTTTCTAATTTTTCGAATTATAGTATCTATGCGTTATTTCTGTCACTGTTAAAAACTGACAGTTAAATTCTATTTCTGCAAGATCTGTACAAGTGAGGGAACAAATTAAGGTTCTTAGAAAGCTGCATATATGCTGTAGACATCACTTTTTAGTTCAAACAATATCGAACTACCATTTTCAATGCACAAACCATGATTACTTCTGCTATGGAAGTAAAAAAAATAAACCCTTTCATCAATTTTTTTCAATGTCATTCCATAGTCCAGCACCACTAAGATCATGTCTACACTAGATTGATTATCATGACTATTTTTACTCGTTCTATATACAAAATTCAATAGCAGTTGTACACATGTTTCTAATGATAGAAAAGGATAACAATCAACAAAATTGTCTACGTATCCAGAATAGGTCTCTTTAAATGACAAAGAAAAATATTTACCATGATAAGAGAAGTAAGGTGGTTGGTCTGTCGGTAGTGAATGATCATGTGATAAACCTTTGTTTTTTATCGAGTTATATAGATTGTCACCACTGAACAAAACCTTATCTAAAATATCACTTGACCACTGTTTTACGTCTCCTAATTTTGATAAAGTCAGAAAAAAAGAGAGTTTGCAAGACACTGTTTACCACGAGAGATTGGAGAAAATATATCAGGCCTCTGATGGAAATTCCCACATAACACTGATGTAAAGCTTGGAATTGTATCGTACATCATGTTATTGCATATATCGCATTGAGCCTGCAGCTACATTGTCTTAAAAAATTACTATCTCATCTGATTTGCTGGTGATCTACATGAACATGTATATCTCCTCCATATAAATATGTTTTATAATAAAAATAGATTCCCTTTTTTTTTTAATTATTTCACATCTATTAAATTTATTTACATGATGTATAATGAAAACAAATCTTAATTCTAGTTCTGTTCCTGATACAATCATAATCCCAATTTGATCAATTTATGCTTGTTTATGTATAGTCATATCTAAAATAATAAACTATTCTATCTTATTATTGCACTACAATTGTCCAAGACTAATATTTGCTCTCATATAGAACTTCTCAGATACATGCAGAATCAATTAGTCAGTAAACATGGTAAAGCAAGTGATGTCATGCTCAAATGATAGCTGCTCATTAATGCTTTAAAATTGCCAGGGCTCAAATTTACTATAAATATTCAATATTATGTATATATAGCACTAATCATTTACACTTTTGCTGGTAAGGTTTGTCTTAATAAAGCCATGTTAAGTATGCTCATATAGTATCTCATTATTGCTCTAATATTATGAATAGGCTAATGTTTGCTCAAAAATATCATTGATCATGTGTGCTCAATTTAGGTTAGTCTCAATATTGATAAATCTTAGTTAAATTTTGCTCAAACATATTACTTATCGTATGTCAATATATGTGCTCAATTATAGATCTCATGTGTGCTTAATTTAAGTTTGTCTCAATACAGTCACAGAACGGTTCAATTCAACGTGCTCAAATAATTGCTCTAATTAAATTGTCATTGGCAAGGTTTAAAAATTGATAGTCTTAGGCATGTTTAGCACAGATCATCAAATCATGTATGATCAACTAAGGTCAAAATTATAAATATTCTTGAACAAAAGATGTCATCTATACAATATTTCTAGAAAACTATGAAAAAAACAGGACGGTTACTTTACATATATGACTTTTAACTGTAGGGAAAAAAAAATTTTGAGTAAATTAGCTAAGTCAGTAGGTGCGATATAATAACTATTTAATGCATGGTACACTTCATCATTTTGCTCAAACATATTACTGATCTTATGTCAATATATGTGCTCAATTATAGATCTCATGTGTGATCAATTTAAGTTTGTCTCAATACAGTCACAGAACGGTTCAATTCAACGTGCTCAAAATAATTACTCTAATTAAATTGTCATTCAATTTGGCAAGGTTTAAAAATTGATAGTCATAGGCATGTTTAGCACATATCATCAAATCATGTATGGTCAGCTAAGGTCAAAATTATAAATATTCTTGAACAAAAGATGTCATCTATACAACATTTCTAGAAAACTATGAAAAAAACAGGACGGTTACTTTACATATATGACTTTTAACTGTAGGGATAAAAAACTCTTGAGTAATTAAAACCAATTGTTCAGAGAACAATTGAAGGTCTTCCACCCATAAAGATCTATTTTGATATGAAAATATTAAAATTCGGTTTAAAATGTCATTTCCAGCGTCAAATGATAGCTTATTGTACGCTGATTCCAAAATATATAGTTTCTATGCATTTTTTTAAATAAGGAGATAATTTGTTACTTCCGGTTTGAAAAATGTTACTTCCGGTATAATTTGAATGTTTACTTGACACTGATTCCAAAAATATATGGTTCTATATACTTTTATATTAAATAAGTACAAAAAATAGCTACTTCCGGTTTACACAAGGTCACTTCCGGTTGGATTTTCAAGGTCAAATGGCTTGCAACCTAATGCAAAAGTCCCATGGCTTTATCATGTATACATATGAGGTAAAAGCAAAGGTCAAAATCCAGAACGTCAAACTTACCTATGACCTTGAGCTCAATTTCAAGGTCATAAACCAAGGACCTCAATTCAAAAGACCCTAGGTCTTAGTTATATATGGTTAATGAGTTATATCACCATACGCGTATTTTTAAATACAAGAGGGGAGAAAACTCTAATTTAATGTTAGCGCACCCTTTAAACCAAAATGTATGTGTTACGACATGTCGCAACTAACAATTTAGTAATAATATGTTGTCGATATCTTATACGGTTTTTGAAAAGAAGTGAAAATAAGCCAAAATAAAAAATTTAGAATATGACCTTGACCTTTGACCTTGACCAAATTTTCTTTTTTTTGGACCAAGGACCTCAAATCCAAAGACCATAGGCCAATATCACTTATGGTTTACCAGTTAGAAATACAAATCACTTATATCAAACACATAAGGGGGTATAACTCTCATATGGAGTCTCCGAATAGCTTCGGTCAAAATTAAAATCCTAATCCTGAAGATGTAACGAGCAATTTGGTAAAATAAATTTGTCGTAATCTTTTACGGTTGCGAAGGAGTAGTGGCCACAAGAAAAACAGTGTTTGGGAGATAACTCTTACAACGTAAAGTATTTTGTTACGCAGTTGTCAGTTTTAAAAGCGTATAAACTATACGATATCATATTCCAAATATCTAAGCGACATCTTTTGAAACATCAATACTACGCAAGAAAAAATTAGGCGGAAGAAAAAAAAAATAATAATAATAATAATAATAATAATCAGAACAAAATCAATAGGTCTTTCCACGGAAAAGTGGAAAGACCTAATTAGCTAAGTCAGTAGGTGCGATATAATAACTATTTAATGCATGGTACACTTCATCTCATGTATGTAGTCTGCTCCATAAAGTTAACTGTAGAGATTTTTAAAACTGAAAAAATAGCTAGGTGCCATATAATAACTACGTAATGGTACATTTTATCTGTATATATGTAGGTGTAGAATCTATTTGGGCTTAGCTCATATAAGTAGTCTGCTCAATAATGGTTAACATTATATTGAAATAATCTTTTTGGTGCTAATGTAGATAATAAATTCAATTGCAAATGATTACTTTGTCACATAATAACTGAATAATGTGATTTACACTACTGACACTGAAGTAAGACAACGATTCTATGAATATGTACAGTAAAATTAAGCTACATTTACATATTTGTAATGGTGTATATTTCTTACATTGCTAAATCTGTACGTACTCAGTGGCGGATCCAGAGGGGGGTTCCGGGAGTTGGAACCCCCCTTTTTTCTTGACGATCAATGCATTTGAATGGGGACATATAGTTGGAACCCCCCTTTATCCTGGGTTGGGAACCCCCCTTTTACAAATGGCTGGATCCGCCCCTGGTACTGCATAACATGTCCGAACAATAACAATAATGCACAGGTAATGATGAGTACATATATGACATTTTCTTCTTTCGAGTTTAACATATATACTAATGCAACAAACTACGCCTTAAATTCGGAGAAGGAGAGAAAATCCGAAACAATATCTGAGAGAAAATAGTTCCAGGTGCGTGTCTATAGGGTGCAGCCATTTACCGGTCAGGGTTGATTTACGTAAAAAAGAAATTCCACCCCATAAATTATTTACATCTAGTAAATGACAAAATGTAGCAATAAAAAATACACAAAAATTCGAAAACTTAACATTACAGGTCTTACAAGTTCATGTTTGCTCCTACTCAATCATCCAAACAATCAGCTGGTATTTTCAAGATGGCGACAGGGGACGCCGACAGAGAAATAATTCAAATATTTTAAGATTTTATTGTAAAGCAAGGCTCAGACACATATATGTGTAACATGAGGTAAATATACAATAATAAACATGATTTATAATACAATGGTAACATTTAAAAACGATAACAAATAAAAATTCATACAAATCAATATCCATATCACAATAAGTTATTTAGCTTTCTAATAAAAGATGACACCTGTCTATATACATTAACATTGCAATAAGATAACATAACAGATAATTTCTGCTTGCTTGGATGCTTTGTATAATAACTAGGGATATGTTTTTCTCTAAAAAATAACCAGTTGGGGAGACTTGCATATAAAAAGATAGTGAAATTCGTCTCCTACATTTTCTTTACATATGTGACATTTTCGGTCCTCCGCCGGAATATTATACCAACGCCTAGTTTCAATAGGAATTTTTAAATTAGACGTTCTTAGTTTTGTCATCCAGATTCTTGCATTTTCCGGGATTTTTATTAAATAATTTTCAAAACCAAAATAATTTTTATAACTAGAGTAAAATACAACTCGGGAAGATAATTGAACATCTTGATGCCATTTTTGTATATATTGGTCTTGTAAAACCTGTTTTATCAGATGTTTGTAGTCAGTACTATCTTGATTGACAAACACATATCCTAGTCCTGTATCATTAAATATTGATTCTATAAAATTCAGCCATTTGAATGACTGACCGCTATTTTGCTTTAAACTTAATAATAATCTATACATATTACTACTTAATTTTTCACCATGCATTATACTTCTCCAAAATGATGTCATTCTTATTTTAACTTTTATTTCTAATGGAAATCTGCAAATTCTCCATATACCATATAGTTAGGCGTTGAAGATCTTACTCTTAAAATACGTTTACAAAAATTTAAGTGAATTTGTTCTAAAATTTTCAAGTTTTCGTATCCCCAAATCTCACAGCCATATAAAAGAATAGGCTCTACCATGGCATCAAAAAAGATTAAGCTGTAAATCTAATGGGATGACTTGATTTCTAATACTTTTGTACAAGATGTATAATGCTTTTTGTGCTTGATTAACCAATTTTTTCTTCGCTTCTGTAAAAGTACCATTACATTTGAATATGAGCCCAAGATATGAGAAGGTATCGACTAATTCTATATTTTTGCCTTGTAATTTAAATTCAAATTTCCGTCGCACTTTGCCTTTGCTAAATACCATACTTTTGTTTTTGTAACATTTACTTCCAGTTTCCATAATTCACAGTATTTCTGAAAAATATTTAGTGCATTTTGCATACTTTCTGCTGAATCCGCCAAAATGACGGTATCGTCAGCGTACAGTATGGCGAACAGTTTCATAATTGAATTTAGCTCATTTTGACATTTTTCTCTAACTATCTCAAGGGGACATCCACCTAAATCAATAAAGAACTGTGCTATGTCATTTAAAAAAAATGGAAAAGAGAAAGAGAGATAGATTTTCACCCTGTCTAACACCAGTAAGACAGGGAAAATATTCTGACTGTTGGTTGTTGTATTTAACACATGATTTAATATTATTATACATATTAAAAATAACAGTAAAAATTTTCCCTTTTATACCACTGTTCTGTAGTGTTTTCCACAAGCCACTTCTCCATACAGTGTCGAAAGCCTTGCGGATATCAACAAATGTGCAAAATATTTTTTTTCCAAAAGACTGATACAGTGATATTAAAGAATGCAATACGAATAAATTATCGGTTGTAGAGTGACCTTTTCGAAATCCAGCTTGGTTGTTTGAAATTAAGGAACTTTCATTTGCAAAAAAGGTTAACCTAGAATTAATTATTGATGTGAAGACTTTTCCTAGACAGCTTATTTAAGTTATTGCTCTGAAGTTATCAGGATCCATGGTATGTCATTTGTTTTTAAAAACTGGTCTTATTATTCCAATAGTCCAGTGCTCTGGTATTATTCCGGTGTCTAAAACGAGGTTAAATATTTTACAGTAAATATGTACCAGTGCTGGAGTTGAATGTTTTATATATTCATTTAAAATTTTATCTAATCCTGGTGATTTGTTATTCTTTAATTTTTTGATTGCATCAATTATTTCAGCTTCCGTAATCTCATCGTTCAAGATTGAATCGTACAAAGCATCATCACAAATAGAGTTAAAATCAATATCAATAGCATCATCAGCTGCATCGGGTTCATATTGATTCAGTTTTTTAAAATATTCGTAAAATGTGTCAATAGGAATCGGAGGGTTCTGTTTAGTTTGACCGGAATATTTTTTAAGAGTCCTCCAAAAGGCTTTTGTGTCAGATTTCGAGTGGAATCTTAGCTCAGCAGCACATTTTTCTTGATACTTACTAAAATTTTGGTTTAGTGTTTTCTTATAATCTTTAGCAGAAGTGCTTAAAAGTTGTTTGATCTCTACAGATTTATTATGCTTATATGTATTTTTAACCCGATGAAAAGCATTTCGTTTTTCTTTGCACTCTTTATTAAACCAAGATTTTGCATTTAATTTAGGTGACCTATTAGGCCTAATATTATTTTTATCACTAAAAACGTTAGTGGCGCTATTTACTAAGAATTTACAAAGGTTATTAATAAGACTATTTATCTGATCGACATTAACCTGTGTGTTTTCATTCATTTCATTCAACATGCTGTTAAGTTCATTCAATGAGTTATGGGGATCATCATTTATTTCTTGAATAAATTCATTTGCTTTATCTGACCTCCAACGTACATGTTGGTCTACCTTTTGATTAAAAGTTAAGTTTTTCTGATGATAATCGTGATCTATTTTCATTGTAAATGAAATCTATTATGAACATCAGAAAACATTGGGTTAAAACCAATTATTTCAAAATCTGTAGTTATATTAAAACTATTAGGTGAAAGTAACAGATAGTCTACCATGCTAGCATCTTTACATGTTGTATGGCCAATGCCTTTGTCTGAAAAAAGACGACCATTTGCTATAAAAAGGTTACATCTTTTACAAAAATCCAATAATTTTGTTCCATAATTGTTTACACGACCTGTATCTTCATTAAATCTTTGTAAAATATTATTTTCTATTAGTATAGAATAACTAGAAGTATTATCATTAATTTCATCTTCTTCAATTTGTAGTATTTCCTGTAAATTTATATCATCATCAACATAATCCTTCAAAGAAGAAGTTCTAGCATTGAAATCCCCTACGATCACAATATTTTTGATACCTTGAGAAAATATTAACAATTCTTCTTCGATTTCAATAAAAGATTCATCAGATGAATATTTTGATAACTCAGGTGGAACATAAGTACAACCAAATAGAGTATGTTGATCAAAGGAGGATATTTTTTTTGAAATTTCAATCCATTGAACAAATTCAGAATCCGATTTTAAAAACCGTAAATATTGTTTAAGCTTTTTTTTTGAAGATTATAAGGATACCTCCTGATTTGTTTTTAAATTTCTTTCTATTTTTGGCAAAATAGTCATATTCTCTGGGTAATTCCAGCACATCAGACTTATCCAATTTAGTTTCTGAAAACACTAAGATATCATACTGTGTAATAAGATGGTGAAAATCAGGATTCAGTAATTTTGACTTTATACCACACACATTAAGATGAGTTATTTTAAGTTTATAAATTCGCTCAGTAATATTATCTAAAGCGTTGCCACTGTCCTATCTTGATTTTTCGGCAGTATCCGATTCAGTACGGGTTCTTTTTGATCGTGGTGGTATTGGTGGACTGTTTGCTGCTTCTCTATGTTGTGGCGTATTAGGAGCTCGTTGGTTGGTAATTTCTCTGTCATTATTTGCTGGATTTATATTGGTCTTTTCGGGGTTGTACAACTGACCATTAATATATAGTTTGTCACGAACAAGTCTCGCTTGTTTGCCAGACTTTTTTCATTTTTCAAGACAGGGTACAGTTTGCGGCGCCTTATTTCTATCTCTGGAGGGAATTGCTCGTTGATACCGAAGTTTTTATTTTTAAGTCGATATGCTTGTTTCAGAACATGTTCCAGTTCCTTTCTATAGATGAATCTGGCAACAATCGGGCGTGTTCCATTTCTACCATGTTTGCCGAATCTGTGTACATTTTCAAGTGTAACCATGTATTCTATTCCTAGTTCCCTATTAATAAAAGTTTGTAGCTTTGCCTCACAGTCCTCAGATTGATGATAAGTTAGACCGTCGAATACCAAGTTATTTTTCATGCTACGGCATTTCAGGTCTAGAATGGTTTCTTGCAGTTCCTTGATAATTGATTTTCCTCTATTGTGTTTTCCTCAATCTTTTCAATATTAATTCTATTTGAGTCACATTTTTCTATAACTTTTTCAACAACTTGACCCATGCCTTTAAAGCTGTTTTCAATTTCTTTATTATGTTGTTGTAATTCGGCCAGATTATGTTCTACTTGGTCCATACGTTGGACAACCGATGATAACTGTTGACTAATATCATCAATTTTTTCGACTTCTTTTTCAATTTTTGCAGAATTTTGCTATTCTGTTGTTCATTGATAGCAAAATATTTAGAATCTTATTCAGAACCTCCAAAGTTTTTGGTTCTATATCTGCTTCCAACGTGTTTTACTAGTATCTTCTATTAAGCGTTTTGTATCATTTGGATCCATATCCAATCGCTTTTGGTAGCGTTGTTACGACGCCATCTTGAAGTTAGCGAAGTACAATACAGATTTCTAATTATGACGTTACTGTCTTGGTTACAGAATACAAGTAACGAAGTCCGTTTTCCGTTTTCCGAAATCTCTCAAATTTGCAGTTTGAATGTATTTTTCAGCAAAATTAATTTTGTAACATGCACAATTACTTACTACGTAGCTTTCGGACAAATTTCAATTTCCAACTTGGACAGTAATCACAATTAATTCACATTTTCGCAAGAGCGAAAAAAACAGCGACCTCCGGGCAAAAAAAAAACTGTGACAGATTATTACTGGTTTTCCACGGTAATATCAAAACTATTCTGCTATATTACGATTTTAAAAATTTGCTAAAAATCTAAAAAGGAAAAATAATTACCTTTTCTGTATTAAATTTCCTGTCACGTATGGTTCGCCTCTCAATTTTTTTGACTCCCGCTGTTGTTGCAAAACATCCTCGAGATATTCTTCCGCAGGCGTTAACACAAATTTTCGGTATTCATGATTTGTTACTGATATATATATTTATCACGACAAAACATCTTCATATCATTTATCTATGTTCTTAAAATATATTTTCATGAATATTTATTGATGAAATTAATATATAACAAGCGATAAGGAATGTTATTTTGCACTCGATAATGTCAGCGTATTTATACGATTTACACGAAGTGATGGGTGTTTAAAACGCAAGGGCCGTGTGCAGAATTTCTGCGCCAGCATAACACCGGCATGACCTCTCAAGGTCGTCCGATGTAAAATGCAGATGAATTATTCTATACAGGAGTATAGAAAGACTTCAGAAAAAAAATGCAAAATTTAAAAAACAGTAACTCTAAGGAATTCTGGAAAATATTAACTGAAAAAAAAAAAAAAACGCACACCAAATATTTCCATCGATGTTCTCTTTGATTTCTTTAAAAACATGAATTCATCGGATTCAGTCGACGATATTCCTGTTTCGCAAGTACCAAACCAGTCCAATGAAATTTTGAATAGTATTATAACAGAAAAAGAAATATTTACTTGTCTTAAAGATTAAAAAAATGGAAAAGCATGTGGAGATGACAAAATTATTAACGAATATATTAAAAGTACATGTCATATTTTTATGCCTATTTATGTTCAGCTTTTTTATATTGTTTTCGATTAAGATAAAATTCCAGAAGCATGGCTAGTTGGTAACATCATTCCTTTCTATAAAAATAAAGGTAAAGGAAAAATCCAGAAAATTATAGACCTATCACAATTCTTAGCTGCATGGGAAAGCAATTTACTTCAGTTCTGAATTCAAGACTTTCCACTTTTTTTAAAATATTTTTTGTTAAATGAAAATCAATCAGGATTTAGAAAAGGCTATTCGACCATAGATAGCATTTTGTTTTACATATTCTTTTTGAACTATTAAAGATGCGAAAGAAAAAACTTTTTTGTGCGTTTATAAACTTCACAAAAAGCCTTTGACACCTTCTGGAGAATTTTATCAGTGGAAAATTGTATGATACCATTGAAAATATGTATAGTAACATTAAAACTTGAATTTTTAATGGCAGTGCATTTTCAGAGAATTTTCCTTGTAACGTAGGTGTACGTCAAGGCAAAAGTCTCTCACCTTTATTATTCTCTTTGTATATAAACGATCTTGAACATTTTTTACAAGACAAAGATGTAGAAGGGTTAAAAACAGTATCCGATGATATAGAAATTGAGCTAGACTATTATTTAAAGTTGTTTCTGATTATGTATGCAGATGACACAGCTCTGCTGGCAGAGTCAAAAAATGACTTACAAAAACAGCTTGACTCTTTGTATAACTATTGTGAACTTTGGAAATTGAAGGTTAATGTAAATAAAAGCAAACTTGTCATTTTTTCAAAAGGTAGACCATAATCAAATATAAAATTCAAATATAATAATACTGCTTTAGAAATTGTAAATGAGTTAACGTACCTTGGTGTTATTTTTTCTAGAACAGGAAGTTTTTCGAAAGCAAAAAAGGCGCAAACAGAAAAGGCCATCCACGCCATGTACGATGTTATCCGCAAAGGTCAAAAACATAATTTATCTATAGAATGTCAACTCGATCTTTTTGATAAAATCGTCAAGCATATTCTTCTGTACGGATGTTAAGTTTGGGGAGTCGGCAATAATTCTGTAATAAAAAGGGTTCACCTTAAATTCTGTAAAATTTTGTTGAATGTAAAGAAGTCAACGCCAAATTTCATGATCTATGGAGGACTTGGTAGATATCCTGTTGAAATTAATATCAAGTTGCGGGTTTTAAATTACTGGTCGAAATTTCTGTTAGGAAAGCAAGAAAAATTTCCTGTTATTTTGTATAATTATGCATATAAAAAGTATGGGATAAATATTCCATGTCTTATTAATATCAAATATATTCCAGATAGTTGTGGATTGTCACATGTTTGGAATGCACAGTACTTTGTCAGTAATACATGGTTATATCACATTGTTAAAGTTAGTGTTGTTGACCAATTTAATCAAAATTGGCACTCAATCTTAATAGAATCGCCAAAAGCAAATAATTATCGTCTACTCAAAGACAATGCTGAAAGGGAAAACTATTTCAAAATCCTAGACGATAAAAACATTATAACTTTTTTGTAAATTCAGGATACTCAGTCATAAACTTCCTATCAAATCTGGGAGGTGGAATAATGTACCTAGAGAAAATCGATATTGTAAACTTTGCAATTCAGGAGATATTGGTGATGAATTTCACTATATTTAAAAATGTTCGAAATTTAATTTCTTTCTCTTTCTACAACTGTAGATCATACATTTGTATTAATTTTGACTATTTGTTATATTATTAAGGTTCATAATATCTTTGTATCATGAATTTGGGTTTACGAGAATAAAGATATATGTCAATGCGGAGACAAGCTGGATATTAATAATTATATAGGAATTTCTCTTCAAAATTGTATTGCTAATAGATATAGGAAGATGTGGTGTGAGTGCCAATGAGACAACTCTCCATCCAAATAACAATTTATAAAAGTAACCATTATAGGTTAATGTACGGCCTTCAACACGGAGCCTTGGCTCACACCGAACAACAAGCTATAAAGGGCCCCAAAAGTACTAGTGTAAAACCATTCAAACGGTAAAACCAACGGTCTAGTATATATAAAAAACGAGAAACGAGAAACACGTATAAATTACATAAACAAACAACTACTGTACATCAGATTCCTGACTTAGGACAGGTGCAAACATTTGCAGCGGGATTAAACGTTTTAATGGTACCAAACCTTCTCCCTTTTTCTGAAACAATAGTATAACATCACAACATAGAAAACACACGATAAAACATCAATTGGAAGGCTTAACTCAATCAAAACGTAAATTAACACACTATGAACGAATAAATTGATCTGTGATACCTGAAAGTAAATACATAGTTAATAAAATATTAGGGACAAACATTCAAGGCCAAAAGCAAACAAACAAGTCCAAATAAAGCCATGGCAAAACACTACCGCGAAATATTAAACCCTTAGAAAATAATCACTTTTGAAAAACCGGTTTTCATAATATATACAGGTAAATGAAAATAACTTTGTCGTTTTAGGTATACTTTTTCTGTCTATATAAAATCTTCCAATAATTAGGAATACCAAGAAAGGTCTGTCATATAAATACCTAATTTAACACTAGATACATAAGGGTAAATATCAACAATAAAACTTCCCTGTACAGATTAAAGGAGAATAATCTTGATGTTAATACAAATGTAGTACGAAGAAGTGAAAATTAGTAGATATTCCAAATAATCAAAGCTGGTATACAGACAAGATCCATATTAATATAAAATAACAAAAAAGTATTAAAAATAGTATCAACAGGTCGAATTAAAGAAAGTACGATTTGAGAGTACTCGCAGTTACTGACAGCTAGTTAAAAGCCAAAACAATTAATGATAAAAATCATGCATCAGAGACTAAAATCAACTAAAACACATCCCAGGGATTTAGTATTTTAACGTCATGAACAGTCAGAGAAGACATGACTTGTGCAATGCCAAAATAAATGTATCGACAGGTAGTAGGATAGTGAGGAGCTACTTCTTAAGAGATAAAATTAACGTGTGTGTCTCTAAACATCCCGCCTCAAAAGAAGATACAACTTAGTTATGTTTTAATTTGCTAATGACAAAATCGATATTAGTGCCAATGTAAACTATATTCAGAGATCTAATTACAATATTGGTACGATAACCCTTACTTATAAGTTTGTTTAAAGGTTCGATGAGTTTACATGGATCACATAGTATTGCTAAACCTTTTAGTGCTGTTATTAATTCTAGAGTGGTACAGTGTAACTTACTATGAAAATAAATGTTCAGTTCACCAGTTTGGATTTAGAAATAATCATAGGACAACAGATAGCGTATTTATTATAAAAAATTGATAATAAAATATTTGACAAAGAGTAAGATTTACTCTTGCTTGGTTAATTTGCGTCGTGCATTTGACACTTACTGGTCTCTTGTACAAATTAAAGAAGAATGATGTTGGGAAAAAAATATTTGAAGTAATTAAAGATATATGAGCCAGTCCATACGGAAAGGTACAAAAAATTGATAAACTTTACAGGACACGTTGTTAAAGTTCGTTAAAATATTTCTGAAAAACGATTTTATCCGTAAAAAATGGTATAATTGTAAACATCCATAAAATTGTCAATTATGTCCCGAATTTGTCAGTTAAAACGGAAAAAGACGTAGAAATATCTGAATTTTTGTACTTAGGCAAGTGTAAAATCATTTTTACCCGGAACAATGCTATACTGAGCCGAAATTAAACCATTTACGACACTACAGAGAGAAAAGGTCAACAATTTTCGTCATCACTACCTACGCCTAAAGAAAGGAAGACAACAGTTAAACGTAAGGGAAAATGCAAAAATGATGTCATCTTGTGTTTTTGAAATTGAAGTTTAAGTTTAGTCAAGTAATTTAATATTATATAAATCAACAAACCGTTGCCTCCATTAAATTGCATTGATTTCTGCATTGTAAGCGAGAGCCATATCCCCACTGCTACCCGAGTGAAAAACATAATCAATCGGCAAGTTAAGATTTGATTTGATTTTTGGTGTTTTAACGCCACTTTTAAGCACCGCTTTTGGGCTATTTCGTGGCGGTCAGTTTTTATTGGTGGAGGAAGCCGGAGTGCCCGGAGAAAACCACCGACCTTCGATAGGAAAACTGACAATCCTAGTCAATTAAGATTGGAGTCGAGTGCACCCGTACGAGCGGGGTTCGAACTCACAACCTCAGTGTTGACTGGCTAGTGATTACAGTAGTAACTACTTAGACCACTCGGCCACCGATACATGGTTTTTCTAAAAAATACTTCGAGATTTTTTTCAGGAACAAAGACAGGTTTTTGTATAGTCGAACATGACATAATGACAGCATATTTTTCATTTTTATCTCACTTGGATTTGTACTATAGTAACTAGGTACATATTTTTTTCTAAGTTGTTCAAATGGTGGTAATACACATTGAAATAAATAATGAAATTCATTCCCGATTCCGTTTTTCCAAAGGTTACAAATTCTATTCTCTTTAAGTATCCCGGCCCATCTTCCAGTTTCTGTAGGAAATCTAATATTTGCAAATCTCAATTTAGTAATGAATACCCTTTCATGTTCCTCAAGATTCATCAAATATTTTTCCTATTCAAACTTGTTTTTGAACAGAGAATAAAATTCTCCCCTTGAAGAATTTTGAATCTGCGATACCCAATGCTGAATGAATTGATCGGTTAGTCTTTGTCTTAAAGTTAATTTAAGCTGGTTTTTATCCATATGTACCTGGTTACTCCAAACAAAACTTAATCCACATTCGTCAAAATAGATCTTATGTATGAAATCCATTTGAACTTTTGAGAATTAGTTTTATTTAATTCAAACATTAATTCGTACATAATTGTTGACAATTTATGATCATTTTTCCAATAAATTATCCCAAAAAGACAACATTTTTTGTTTTATTACAATTTCTAAAGGATATCTCCCAGTTTCACCATAAACCATGTAGTTAGGAGTGGTGTTTCTAAGTTTCAGTAGTTGTTTGCAAAATTGAAGATGCATTTTTTAAATTGTAAATCAATAGGTATATCGATATTTTTTATTTTATAGAATAAGGCATAAAGTGCCTTTTGAGCTTGATCATGTAGTTTTTTTCTAGCGGTTGGAAAAGTTCCATTGTAATTAAACATGACTCCTAATTATGAATATGAATCCACTGTTTCTATAATTTCACTTTATTCAAAGATGAAGTCTTGACCATTGTGATTCCTCTTCAAACAAAATAGCTTGTTCTGAACTTTTCTCAACATACTGAAAAGTAAAAACAATATTTATAATCCTAAAGTATGCTGCTTGTTGGAGTTTAATCAGCCTTAAATCAAACATTCATATGAAAAGTTCAGTTTGAAAATTTTGAATTGGTAAATGAACATGAATCTTTACTAAATCCCAACTGATTGTTAAATAATTGCAAAATACAAATTTTAATGTCAGATAAATGCAAAAGAGAAAAAAGGGGGAGGTCATAAGGTAAACATGTATGTACATAGGAACTAAAGACAAAATCAAAAATAATTATAAATAAGCTGTTAAAACATTGATATGTCACGCCTTTTTGTTTTTTTGATAGTAACAGTTCAGATGTTGAAATTAAAATAGCAATACTTTAACAAAATATTCAAAGTCAATGAACCATGACTGAAGATACAGGGCCAAACAATCTCCATGGAAATAAGGTGTACCAATGCTAATACAACTGCATTCCAAATATCATTGACCTACCACTAGTGGTTCCACTTAAACTAACCTAATCACAAACTAATACATGTAAACTAAGCAAGAGTTTCAAAGTCAATAGCCCATGACTGAGGGGGCGGGCCAAATAATTTCAATGGAAATGAGATGTGCCAATGCAAATACAACTGCATACCCTCATAAACTGACCTAACCACAAACTAATACATGGGGGGGACAAGAGGGGGTCCTTTAACAGGTTAACAATTTTTTATTTTGCTCAAAATAGATAACAGTGAATTTGAAAGCAAAAATAGTAAAAGAACAGTTAACAAATGATTTATTTAAATATATTAAAATCAGTCAAGTCCAGGACCAATCCAGTATATCTTATAATCATTTGTAATTATTCCCATTTTCTATGTATATGTATCTAAATTATCTAGAATTGGTTTACTCAATGTGTGATAATAAGTACATTTAAGTACATACAGTCATACAGTCAATTTATAGACTATTTTCTCAAGCCAGTTGTAAGCAAACTATGGACATATACAAATGAAACAACCTCTTTCATCAACAAAATTGAACGTGTCAGAGTACCATACAATAGTATATTATGTAGGCTTGATATTTCGAGTATGTACAATTCACTTACACACAAAGAAATAATATTGAAGCGATGTATAGAGCCTGGCCAAAAATGCTTCAAATCAAATATGACATACCTCTCCTACATGAAAATAAAATTTGAGAACTTTTGAATCACAAACTAAAACATGATGAATTTGAATTTAATGACATAATATTCAAACAGAGATGAGGAATTCTATGGGAACCCCATGAATTCTGGCTTAGCTGACATTAAAATGTTTGAAATAATATCAAAAGTCCTAGAACTATTTCTGGTCAAGAATAATATCACTCATTGATCAATTTATCGGGATGATTGCTTCGTCCTATTTGACCCCAGTATGGACAATTTTCTAGTCTTCTTCACATCGCTAATACTATAAACCCATTAATTAGATTTACACATGAAATATAATCTAAAAGTATCCAGTTTCTTTACATAACTGTCTTCAAATATGAAAGATTTGAAATAAATCAAATTTTAGACATTAAACTATATAGAAAACCAAAACCAAATGATAATTTTCAATATCTTGAACGAACACCAGCCCACCCTACGGTGGTATTTAAAGGCTTCATGACTGCAGAAATTATTCGCTTTATTAAGTCTTGCAATAACCCAAAAGACTTCTATGAAGAAGTTCAACTTTTTAAGTCTAAACTCCTTAAAAGATCTGAAAAGAGGACAATTCGAAAATGAGATCGACAATATTATAACAAACACAAGAAAAAAATAAAGAAAAGAATCTTTATAATATAATTAAAATTCGTAAGGGGTTCCGCGGAACCCTGTGTCTCGCATACGATTGCTGATGTCAGTGTAAAAGTGTAATGTTGACTTTAAAAGTGAGTCCATTTATCAGCAAAATACAGAATTTAAAAAAAATTCAAACTTTTTCTTTATATGCTATTTCTTGGTCTTGAAGATTAGCTTCTGTCCAAGTTTTATAACAAACCATGAAGGTTTACAAACTTATCTTGTCAAAATAATTGAATCCCAGACTGTCTGTAATTGTTAATCGTAAAAACTAAGTCCATCTATCAGAAAAATACTGAAAATAAAAAGTATATTCAAAAGTGCTTCCGACATTATCTCTTAATCATGAAAAGCTTCTGCCAAAGTTTTATAAAATTCTATGAAGGTTTCAGAAAGTATTTGATGTGTAACAAACTTTAGCCCCAGACTGTATCTATTTGTTAACTGTAAAATAAACTAAGTCCATTTATCAGTAGAATACTGAAAAATACAAATAGATATTTTTTAAATTTTGCTCTGGACACAGTATTTTGGTCATAAACAAGCTTCTGTCCAAATTTCATAAACTTCCATGAAGGTTTTACAAAGTTATTGAAGTCTAAAAAAAACTTTAACCATAGACCTAAATGTTGACGCCGACGACGGAATCTAGGATCGCTATGTCTCGCTTTCGCGACATAAATGTCGCAGGCTCGACAATAAGATAAGAAATTTGCATAACCACTCGTCTTTGAAACAAGGTGTAGTCCAGTATTTAAAGGAATCGACAGAGCTATTAGAAAACGTTGGTACACAATGTACCTAATCGAATAAAACAGAAAAACTATTTCCAAAATCTCCGATTATTGGATAAAGATGACAGAGAAATCTAAAGAAGCGTATGTAAACACATTTAAAAATAGATAAATGGAGAATGTGTCCACGGGACACAGATGATGCCACCGCTGGCATATAACGTTATGAAGTGGCTTAACTCGAGAACGATAAATGTGACGCCACCCAAATTTGAAACTGATTTGAGTTTTGTGGTAATAAGCATTGTGTATAAGTTTCATAACATTTGGTTGAGGCAAACTAAAGTTAGAGAACGGAAACGAAAAATTCAGCAATAAATGGACATAATTCCAGAACGGTAAAAAAGACGCCACCCAAATTCGACCTTGATCTGTGCTTTGTGGTAATAAAAATATTAGTTCCATAATATTTGGTTGAGGCAAACTAAAGTTTGAAAACGGAAACCAATTTTGTGACTACGTAGGTACTACGGACGGACAGACGGACAAACAAGGGTAACACTACGGCGGGGGCATAAAAAAGATATATAAAGATAAAATAGCATTCATAACAAATTGAGGGAAAAAAGATTAAATCAAAAGAACAGAAATCAAAAAAAAAAAAAATAGAAAGAGAGAAACGAATGTATAAACAGGTGTCGTATCCTCACACATAAAAATCAAATTGAACCATTCTTAATATTACAAAAAGGGAAACATATGGCCTACGCGTCCACACGACCTTAACCGAAACACCTTTAATATTATAAGGAACACAGACTCAGCTCTGTGATTCTTTTCTAAGAATACACACACTATCTAAAATCACATGCACGTTTGAGTTTCTTTAAAAGTACAAAAATAAATGGCGAAAAAAGTATTCCATAACAAAAAATATTATAGTACCCAACTGATTTTGATATAAAAACGTTTAAAAGTGAACTGACCATAAACAGCTAACAAGGGTATTTCTTTTCATAATAACAGTTAACAACAATGTCAATTTTAAGAAAACATATAACAGCTAATTAGTCAATAACAGAAAAGATCTTGCCCCCCTCATACATGTAAACTAAGCAAAAGTTTGAAAGTTAATAGACCATGACTGAGATAGCGGGGCCAAATAATCTCCATGGAAATGAGATGTGCCAACGCAAATACAACTGCATACCAAATTTCATTGACCTGCAACTAGTGATTCCCCATAAACCGTCCTAATCATAAACTAATACATTATTGACGCCGGAAAGAGCATACCTATATTTCGCTTTTTGACTCGTCAAGGCGAGACAAAAAATACACAATGCAATAGGTATCTGATGCCTTAAATGGCAATGAAAAAGAGGAACGGTTAATTTCCCTGTACCTGTGTATGGCAAGCCATTTTTATATTATTCAATTTCAAGATATCTTATCAAGTTAAATATATATCTTGTATTCCTAATGGAATATCTTATTTAATTTGAAGTTTATAAAATATTTTATACACTCTATAAGATATATTATATACTTTATAAGGTATCTTGTTTACTTTAAAAGATAATCTTTTAAACACAATTAGATATCATATATAGTTAATAAGATATTTCATATCTTTTAAAGATATTTTTAAACAAATACTTTGAGATATCTTATATATTTCATGAGATATATTGTATACTTTATGAGATATCTTGTATAGATCATAAGATACCTTAAAAATATATAAGATATATTATTTACTTTATAAGATATCTTCAATAATATATAAGATATATTATTTACTTTATAATATATCTTAATTAGTGTTCAACATATCTTGTTAGTTTATAAGATATCAATTATTTTATTAGATATCTTAAATATATAAATATATCTCAACAAGTATGTAAGATATTTTTGTAACTTCAAATTAAACTAGATATCACATAAAGAATACTACATATCTTATTTACTTTGCAAGATATATTATTCAATTTATAAGATATCATATTTAGTTTACAAGATATCCTAATTAGTTTATAAGATATATTCTATTTAGTTAATTAGATATCTTTACAATAAATGAATACATAAGATATCAGTTAAGATAAAAAAATATCTTTTCTACTCAATAAGATATCTTAAACCTGAAACAGATATTTAATAAACTAAATAAGATATATTTATAAAATTTTTAATAAGATATATATATACAAGGCTCCATGTTGAAGACCGTACTTTGACCTATAATGGTTTACTTTTATAAATTTTGACTTGGATGGAGAGTTGTCTCATTGGCACTCATACCACATCTTCTTATATCTATATATATAAGATATCCTATTTAATTTATAAAATAGCCATTCAACAAACGCATGCATGAATGGTCATCGAAGTGACTACCCCTGCAAGCCCGACCTCCCCGTAAGTCGTCATTTGAGATGACCTGGGCACGCCCAAGCTGATCTCAAAAACATTACCATCACTATCATAGACCACAACGAGGGTTGTTCAAGGGCCGACAGACTTGCTCGGGAAAGTTTTTAGATAAGAAAGTTAAGGACAGTTTCCCTAGAGGGCATTAATGAAAAAACATAAAATGAGTCCCTACCATCACTTGTTTCCTGTAACTCAGGCTTCTGTACAGGACTCTCAAAGTTTTAAAGAATTTATTCCTCCTCCCAAACATCAATATTGAAAAAAATTACCAGATTCATGGTTATTTGTATAACGTTCAAGATTATTATTTCAGTTCGACTACCACATGTCAAGATAAGAATCATTTGACATCTTACTGATGAAAGATAATAGTTATCCGAAACATTTAATATTTCTTCATGATTTTACTATTTTTTTGGTGATGTTGTACCCTTTTACTTGCATATTATATTTTGTAGTGTAGTGTACTGTATCATATTTATATGATCCATCGCCTCGTAAGATTTATCGTTGGCTATTCAGACATTTTATATATAGAATGTGTTTTCAGCCGTGTATCACAATCACTTGTGATCCGATGGATAAAATCTGTCGTAGAGTTGTCACTGGTTCAGACGTACTTATAATACTAGAGGCTCTAAAGAGCCTGTGTCGCTCACCTTGGTCTATGTGCATATTAAACAAAGGACACAGATGGATTCATGACAAAATTGTGTTTTGGTGATGGTGATGTGTTTGTAGATCTTACTTTACTGAACATTCTTGATGCTTCCAATTATCTCTATCTATAATGAACTTGGCCCAGTAGTTACAGTGGAAAATATTTTGTAAAATTTACAAAATTTACAAAATTTATGAAAATTGTAAAAATGACTATAAAGGGCAATAACTCCTTCAGGGTCAATTGACAATTTTGGTCATGTTGACTTATTTGTAGATCTTACTTTGCTGTACATTATTGCTGTTTACAGTTTATCTCTATCTATAATAATATTCAAGATAATAACCAAAAGCTGCAAAATTTTCTTAAAATTACTAATTCAGGGCAGCAACCCAACAACGTGTTGCCTGATTGGTCTGAAAATTTAAGGGCAGATAGATCTTGACCTAATGAACAATTTTATCCTCGTCAGATTTGCTCTAAATGCTTTGGTTTCAGAGATATAAGTCAAAAACTGCATTTTACCCTATGTACTATTTTTAACCATGTCGGCCATCTTGGTTCGCGGGCGGGGTCATCGGACACATTTTTAAACTAGATACCCTAATGATGATTGTGGACAAGTTTGGTTAATTTTGTCTTAGTAGTTTCAGAGGAGATTTTGTAAAAGATTGCAAAATTTACAAAAATGGTTAAAATTGACTATAAAGGCAATAACTCCTTAAGGGTCAACTGACCATTTTGGTCAAGTTGACTTATTTGTAGATCTTACTTTGCTGAACATTATTGCTGTTTACAGTTTATCTCTATCTATAATAATATTCAAGATAATAACCAAAAGCTTCAAAATTTTCTTAAAATTACCAATTTAGTGGCAGCAACCCAACAACAGATTCTCCGATTCATCTGAAAATTTCAGGGCAGATAGATCTTGACCTGATTAACAATTTACTCCGTCAGATTTGCTCTAAATGCTTTGGTTTCTGAGTTATAAGCCAAAATATACATTTTACCCCTATGTTCTATTTTTAGCCATGGCGGCCATCTTGGTTGGTTTGGCAGGTCACCGGACACAATTTTAAACTAGATACCCCAATGATGATTGTGGCCAAGTTTGGTTAAATTTGGCCCAGTAGTTTCAGAGGAGAAGATTTTGTAAAAGATTACAAAATTTACAAAAATGGTTAAAATTGACTATAAAGGGCAATAACTCCTTAAGGGGTCAACTGACCATTTTGGTCTAGTTGACTTATTTGTAGATCTTACTTTGCTGAACATTATTGCTGTTTACAGTTTATCTCTATCTATAATAATATTCAAGATAATAACCAAAAGCTTCAAAATTTTCTTAAAATTACCAATTTAGTGGCAGCAACCCAACAACAGGTTCTCCGATTCATCTGAAAATTTCAGGGCAGATAGATCTTGACCTAATAAACAATTTTACCCATGTCAGATTTGCTCTAAATGCTTTGGTTTCAGAGTTATAAGCCAAAATATACATTTTACCCTATGTTCTATTTTTAGCCATGGCGGCCATCTTGGTTGGTTTGGCAGGTCACCGGACACAATTTTTAAACTAGATACCCCAATGATGATTGTGGCCAAGTTTGGTTAAATTTGGCCCAGTAGTTTCAGAGGAGAAGATTTTGTAAAAGATTACAAAATTTACAAAAATGGTTAAAATTGACTATAAAGGGCAATAACTCCTTAAGGGGTCAACTGACCATTTTGGTCAAGTTGACTTATTTGTAGATCTTACTTTGCTGAACATTATTGCTGTTTACAGTTTATCTCTATCTATAATAATATTCAAGATAATAACCAAAAGCTTCAAAATTTTCTTAAAATTACCAATTTAGTGGCAGCAACCCAACAACAGGTTCTCCGATTCATCTGAAAATTTCAGGGCAGATAGATCTTGACCTAATAAACAATTTTACCCCATGTCAGATTTGCTCTAAATGCTTTGGTTTCAGAGTTATAAGCCAAAATATACATTTTACCCTATGTTCTATTTTTAGCCATGGCGGCCATCTTGGTTGGTTTGGCAAGTCACCGGACACAATTTTTAAACTAGATACCCCAATGATGATTGTGGCCAAGTTTGGTTAAATTTGGCCCAGTAGTTTCAGAGGAGAAGATTTTTGTAAAAGTTAACGACGACGGACGACGACGGACGACGACGGACGACGGACGACGGACGCCAAGTGATGAGAAAGCTCACTTGGCCCTTCGGGCCAGGTGAGCTAATAATTATATCTGTGACTGCAACCTACATTAATTTGTACGATCTTCTACGATAGATAATTCAGCTGATCTGTAATATTCCATCTTCATGCCTTATATATCATGTACTGTGTTACGACGCTAGATAAAAACTGACGAGGAAAAGTATCACCCGGCCACCGAAAGCTTGATTTTTGTCGAGCCTGGTGGTCGAGTGGTCTAGCGTGTCGGGCATAGTGCAAGGCGATTTGGTGCCACAATATCTCAGTAGCATGAGTTCGAATCCCGGCCAGGAAGAACAAAAAATTTGCTTCCGCAAATTTACAGATCTAACATTGTTATATATATATGTCTCTGACAATGTAAACAATCCAAAGCCAATGATTCCCTTTAAACTGGACAAAACACAAACTTTAACATATAAGCAGTACAAATGTTTCAAAGTAAATGAACCATGATAAGGGAACAGGACCATATAAACTCCATAGAAGTGAGATGAGCAAATGTAAATTGGATTGCATACCAATATGTTTTCACAGAAAAAGTCTGATCTGATAAAAGATTCTGAGAGAAATTACTAATAAAAATGTGTCTATTTCTATCTAATAAAATTGAGAATGGAAACGGGGAATGTGTCAAAGAGACAACAACCCGACCTAAGAGCAAAAAAACAGCCCAAGGTCAACGATGGGTCTTCAACAAAGCGAGAAAATACGGCACCCGGAGGCGGGCTTCAGCTGGCCCCTCAACAAAAATGTGTACTAGTTCAGCGAAAATGGACGTCACACTAAACTCCGAAACATATAAATGAACCAAAATTTAAAAAATATACAACAGATATAAGAAGATGTGGCATGAGTACCAATGAGACAACTCTCCATCCAAGTCACAATTAGTAAAAGTAAACCATTACAGGTCAAAGTACGGCCTTCAACACGGAGCCTTGGCTCACACCGAACAGCAAACTATAAAGGGCCCCAAAAATGACTAGTGTAAAACTTTTCAAACAGGAAAACCAACGGTCTAATCTATATAAAAACGAGAAACACTTATGAACCACATCAACAAACGACTAACAAAGGCCAGAGGCTACTGACTTGGGACAGGACAGGCGCATAAATGCGGCGGGGTTTAACGTGTTTTGTGAGATCTCAACCATCCCCACAATGTAGAATAAACAAACACACAGCAATACGCACAGTAAAACTCAGTTTAAAAGAAGTCCGAGTCCGATGTTAGAATAGGTAACAGAAAAAACTAAGCAAAATGACAATGATACATAAATTAACAAAAGACTACTAGCAGTTACTGACATGCCAGCTCCAGACATCAGTGTAACTGATAGAAAGATTATGTCTCCATCATATGAAAATCAAGCACAATCCCTCCCGTTAGGGGTTTAGTATCATACCATCATAAAATATATGAGAAGAACATAACCCGTATCATGCCAACAACTGTTTTTAGAATAAATGTGTTTCTAATTCTAAAAAATGCCATCTTTAATGACCTGACAACAGTATCGTAACTATATCCCTTCTGAATAAGTCTGTTTAAAGGTTTTGTTAGCTTTTGAGGTGAATGACGACATTTTTGTGTTTGTACAGAATATTATCATAAAAGATAGGATGTGAAATACCTGAACGTATAAGATGTCTGCGTTAATTTATATTTACGAATGATGTCCTTGTACCGATGATAAAATTTAGTAAATGTTTTGACAAGTTTGTGATACCGAAAACCCTGGTGTAGTCTCCTTTGTAACAACTCTTTATATGAAGAATCTCCAGATGGGTTGTTGCAAAACAATTTGCAGAAGCTACATAAGTAATCTATTATATGTATACCATCTTAAATATGTATGAAACATTTGCCACACTACAGTAAACAATGTCGGGGCAACTGTATAGTTGACTATATGGTATGGGTTGGATTCATTGTTGAAAGCCGTATAGTAACCTATAGTTGCTTAAATCTGTATTATTTGGACTCTGGTAGATAATTGTCTCATTGGCAGTCATGCCACGTCTCATTATTTATGACAATTGATAAAATTCAACCAATCAAGTCTCTTACCTGTAAACTTTGCTTTAAGTCTCCTCTGATGTATGACCTCTCCTTTATACCAATTTTAAAATTCACATCACTGCCTCTTCTTATGTCTTGCATCAGCTATCTTTGTATTTCATTTCTATGCATTTAACTCTGAAGATTCTTCATTTCATTGTCGCTATTCATCATTTCCTGCAAAACGTACAAACATGAACTAGAATTAACGAATTAATTTTTTTAAATATTTATATAAAACTGGGTAGTTTTGGCAGTATAATAAAATAACACCTCAGGTCAATAATTTTTTTAATGACCCTGCAATACGAAAAATCAGTACAAAGAAAGATAGATAACTCTGTTCATTTTAGATGACAATATCACAAATACAGTGCTTAATATTTCCTACTGGAAAACTTTGGTTTTCTATGTTTTAGAATTATAAAATTACGTATAAAGCAGGGGCGGATCCAGCCATTTTAAAAGGGGGATCCCAACCCAGGATAAAATGGGGGTTCCAACTATATGTCCCCATTCAAATGCATTGATCGTCAAGAAAAAAGGGGGGGGGTTCCAACCACCGGAACCTACCCTCTGGATCCGCCACTGTAAAGAATGTAAACCGTGGGAAATTTAAAATACCAATTATTCTACTGATAGTAATTTTTCAGGTTATTCTATCAAAATTTATAACAACAATGCAATAGTACACATAAGGCAAAGCATACAGCAACATAACACAATAAGCTTACGAAAATATATTGTAGCCGAGTTTTAGACACATAAAAGCACAAAAACACACATATAAACAGAATACAAAACCTTCCAACCTTCTGAGGTATACACAAAACTCGTGAACCCATGGTACTACATCATGTATATATACAATATTGGTACAATATGGTTCAATATCTGTAATTAAAGAGGGGCAAGATCTTTTCTGTTTATGTGTTTTAGGCATTTTTAAAATTTTGTTAACTGTTATTCTGAAAATATATGTGATGTTAACTGTTAGTGACTAATTATTAGCTGTTATCGGTTTTCTTAAAATTGACATTGTTGTTAACTGTCATAATGAAAAGAAATTACCCTGTTAGCTGTTTATGGTCAGTACACTTTTAAACGTTTTTATATCAAAATCAGTCGGGTCCAGGACCAATCCAGTATATCTAATTATAATCCTTTGTAATAATTCTCATTTTCTATGTAAATGAATCTAGAGTTATCTAGAATTGATTTACTCAATGTATGATAATATTTTTTTATGGAATACTTTTTTCACTATTTATTTTTGTACTTTTAAAGAAACTCAAACGTGCTTGTAATTTAAATAGTGTATGTATTCTTAGAAAAGAATCAGAGCTGAGTCTGTAATCCTTATAATATAAAAGGTGCTTCGGTTAAGGTCGTGTGGACCCGTAGGCCATTTTATGTTTCCCTTTTTGTAATATTGAGAATGGTTCAATTTGATTTTCACGTGTGAGGATACGACACCTGTTTATACATTCGTTTCTCTCTATTTTTTTTCTTTTTTATTCCTGTTCTTTTGACTTAATCTTTTTTCCCCTTAATTTGTTATGAATGCTATTTTATCTTTATATATCCTTTTTATGCCCTCGCCGTAGGCAACTGGGGCATTAAGTGTTACCCACGTACGTAGTCCCAAAATTGGTTTCCGTTCTCTAATCTTAGTTTGCTTCAACCAAATATTATGAAACTTATACACAATGCTTACTACCACAAAACACAGAATCAGGTTTGAATTTTGGGTGGCGTCACTTTTACCGTTCTGGAGTAATGTCCATTTATAAATGAAAAAATTGCTGAATTTTTCGTTCTCATTCTCTGAAACTTTTACACAATGCTTATTACCCCAAAACTCAGATCAAGTTCAAATTTGGGTGGCGTCACTATTATCGTTCTCGAGTTATGCCCCTTCATAACGTTATATGCAACCGGGGACATCATCTGTGTCCCATGGACACATTCTCCATTTATTTATTTTTGAATGTGTTAGATACTCTTCTTTTGATTTCTCTGTCATCTGTATCCAATAATCGGAGGTTTTGGAAATAGTTTTTCTGTTTTATTCGATTAGGTGCCAGTGATTTCTAATAGCTCTGCCGATTCCTTTAAATACTGGACTACACCTTGTTTCAAAGACGAGTGACGGATCAACTTTTTTATTTTATAATTATATTTTAAAGATTCATTTCTTTATTTTTTTCTTGTGTTTGTTATAATATTGTCGATCTCATTTTCGAATTGTCCTCTTTTCAGATCTTTTAAGGAGTTTAGACTTAAAAGTTGAACTTCTTCATAGAAGTCTTTTGAGTTATTGCAAGACCTAATAAAGCGATAATTTCTGCAGTTATGAAGCCTTTGAATACCGAGGTAGGGTAGGCTGGTACTCGTTCAAGATATTGAAAATTATCAGTTGGTTTTCTATATAGTTTAATGTCTAAAATTTGAATTATTTCAAATCTTTCATATTTGAAGACAGTTATGTCTAGAAACTGGATACTTTTAGATGATATTTCATTTTTAAATTTAATTAATAGGTTTATAGTATTAGCGATAGTGAAGAAGACTAGAAAAATTGTCCATAATGGGGTCAAATATATATATATTTTAAGCGTTTTTGGCCAGGCTCTATATATCTCTTCAATTATTTCTTTGTGTGTGAGTGAATTGTACATACTCGAAATATCAACCTACCTAATATATTATTTTATGGTACTCTGACACGTTCAATTTTGTTGATGAAAGAGGTTGTGTCATTTGTATATGTCCATAGTTTGCTTACAACTGGCTTGAGAAAATAGTCTATAAATTGACTGTATGACTGTATGTACTTAAATGTACTTATTATCCCACATTGAGTAAACCAATTCTAGATAATTTAGATACATATACATAGAAAATCGGGAATTATTACAAATGATTATAAGATATATTGGATTGGTCCTGGACTTGACTGATTTTAATATATTTAATTAAATCATTTGTTAACTGATCTTAACTGGGTTTTTTCCCCCTTTTGAATTCACTGTTTTCTGTTTTCTCATTTAAATTGCTGTTATCTGTTATCAGTATTTTAAATATACTGTTATCTGTTTTGAGCAAAATCAAAAACCGTTAACCTGTTAATGGACCTCCTCTTGCCCCCACCCTATTAAACATAATCATAACTAAAACTGAGATATTCATATAATTTGGCTTAAATACTTACAAAATGATTATTTTTACTGTGTCGATTAGTCTATCTGATTTAACCAATATTTAATATACAATATATGTTGGTTTTACACTAATCATTTATGCCACTGGACGTTAAGCAACCAACAATCAATCAATCACTAATCATTTTTGGGGCCCTTTATAGCTTGATGTTCGGTGTGAGACAAGGCTCCGTGTTGAAGGCCGTTCTTTGACCTATAATGGTTTACTTTTACAAATTGTGACTTGGATGGAGATTTGTCTCATTGGCACTCATACCACATCTTCTTATATCTAATTATGGGTTTTAAGGTTCACGTGGACCCTTTGGGTAAAATGAGTTTTCGCCTCAAAATTTACTCTGAGCACAGACTAGCATGTGAATCTGGAAAAGTTTTAAGACATAGCATGCCCTAGATAAATTAAATTCAAATGCATTTTATGTTTTAGAAAATCTAAAACTTTTGCTGTGCACTTTTTTTCGTTCCTGCAGAAGATAAAATTAACAAACAGTTGAGTTTCACTTGATATGGTTCACTCAGGTACACAGTTTAAATCACCAATCATAGTCAGGTATTTTTGTCCCTCTTTTGTCCATGTGAATCAGTACAGTTCACTTCAATTATTACCTGTGGGGAAGTTCTAAAACCTCTTTCCCAACTTTGTTTATTTTGGCATCTTCTGGAGGAATGAAAAATGCACTGCAAAATCCAGTTAAGTTTTTAATTTTCTAAAAGAAATGTATTTGAATTTAATTTATCTAGAGCATGCTATGCCTTAAATTTTTTCCAGATACTCAAGTTTGTCTGTACTCAGAGTAAATTTTGGGGTGAAAAGGCAGCCAAAGGTTCCACATGAACCTTAAAATGCAACCATTTTAGCCATAGGGTCTACATGAACCTTCTTCATGTGGACCTTCATGTGGACCCTATGGCTAAAATGGATGCTTTTTCAGCTCAAAATTTACACTGAGTACAGACAAACCTGTGTATCTGGAAAAGATTTAAGACACAGCATGCCCTAGATAAATAAAATTCAAATGCATTTTATGTTTTAGATAATTAAAAACTTAACTCGATTTTGTAGTGCACTTTTTTCGTCCCTGCAGAAGATGATAAAATTGACAAACAGTTGAGAGTCACTTGATATGGTCCACTCAGTGACACAGTTTAAATCACCAATTATTGTCAGGTATCTATTGTCCCTCTATTATCTATTTCAATCAACACAGTTCACTTCAATTATTACCTATGAGGAAGCTCTCAAACCTTTTTCCCAACTTTGTTTATTTTAGCACCTTCTGTAGGAATGAAAAAAAGTGCACTGCAAAATCCAGTAAAGTTTTAAATATTCTTAAACGTAAAATGCATTTGAATTTTATTTATCTAGGGCATGCTATGCCTTAAAGGGGCATTATCTACGAGATATAAAAAAATAATATGATTTTTTGTTCAATCATTGAAAGTGAAATAGTGAAATAAAAATTCGCTTTTAGCAGCAAGTTTAGTCAAATTTTGTCAAAATAAGCTAAGAAACATCGCTGATGAATTATTCACTTGCAAGTGAATAGTTCGACCTCATTGAATCCGTATTCATGTTACCTTCAATTTAACCCATTAGCTAGATATTCGTTACGCATGTATTAGTCGTGTTCAGTCATTAAAAGGAAAAGAATGTCAACATTGAAAGTGAAACAATGGTGAACCATTTCCTTGACTGATTCGATCCACAAAAATCATTCTTATACAGGTAAAAACGATGATTTATTTTAACTTATTTTTTTAACCTATAACATGAAATCAAACAGATCTAGAAAAGTCCAATTGCACGAGATAGCTATCTATTTATATATATGTTTATGGTTATATCGGGTTATGTGACCGTCGGCAGTCTTCGGAGGTCATCTCGATGGTTAATTAGATGGCGTCTAGACTAAAATACACACGAAAAGCTGATATATATTATCGAGTCCATGCATTGTTTATTGTTTATTTCAGACTTATTGTAATTTGGATACACGTTTTAGTATGTTATAAATCAAATACGAGAATTTGAGTAAAATCGGTGAACATGAATTTGACAGCTAATGCCCCTTGAAAACTTTTTCAGATACACAGGTTTGTCTGTACTGAGAGTAAATGTTGAGGTCAAAACGCAACCATTTTAGCCATAGGGTCCACATGAACCTCAATTAAATCTTTAATATGTACCTTTTATTCTGAAATCATTCATTTTGACCATTCATACAAAATCTATATAATACATGCATTCATGGGCTGTTGTCTGCTCTTTGGTCGGGTTGTTGTCTCTTTGACACATTCCCCGTTTCCATTCTCAATTTTATATCAGTACATTAGTAGGAATGTAAGATATTAATTAGAGAAAACTGACCTTATTTGATAAAATCAAAGATGCCCACCAAATATGAATACAAATTATATCAAGGAACAGCGCAGTACCATTCAGTTAAAAATATAAGCAAAATTAATTCTAACCAAACAAAAGAATTTCCCTCCAAAATCTGTTGATGTGGTTCATAAGTGTTTCTCTTTTCTCGTATCTTATATAGATTAGACCGTTGGTTTTCCTATTTGAATTGTTTTACACTAGTCATTATGGGACCCTTTATAGCTTGATGTTTGGTGTGAGCCAAGGCTCCGTGTTGAAGGCCGTACTTTGACAACGGAAATTGCGGTCTTTTTCCATACACTATTTCAAAAGGCGAAAATCCAACACTTTGGTTAGGAGAATTGTTCATCGAAAATACTATTCCCGGTAATACGTCCTCCCATGGTTTTCCTTTTAAAAGAAACGGTGTTAGTCTTTCAGACAAAGTTCTGTGAGGCCTCTCACAAGCTCCCAAACAGTGATGAGCGAAGCTGGGGGTATATTCCTGAATAATATCCAATAAGCGACAAACTTCTCGGAAACATTTACCAATAAATTCCGATCCTTGATCACTAATGATAGTTCGACAAACACCAAACTGCGTGACTAACTTAAAAAGAGCATTTCCGACTGTTAACGGATCAGTGTTAGATATCGGCTCTGCAAACATGTACTTACTAAATAAATCAATTGCAGTAAAAATATAAGAATTGCCACTACGAGAGACAGGGACGAGTCCATATTGAAGGTCCATTTCCCAAACTTTAAATGGTGCACACGGCGTAGGAAATGACGTAATTGCAGCTTTTGTTTTTAGTGTGGTATTTTAATGCTTTGACATTCATGACATGAACGAACATAATCAGTTACTTTTTCACTCAAATTCGGAAAGTAGAACTGTTCTTGGATTAAATCAAGAGTATTTTGTATACTGCAATGTCCACCTTACGTCGAATCATGATGTAATTCAATAATTGCTTTTAGTGAAATTTCGGGAACAACTAGCTGAAAATTATTCATTGTTTTTGAACGCACTGATTTCCTATTTCGTGTATGAAATAATATTCCATTGATCAAGTAAAAATTTGGTACTAATAAAAGAATTCTGCGCGCTTCTTTCTGCAGCTTTGGTAGTTCGTTTCGTTCAAGTACTGAATAAACGGTCTGCAGTTTGCGTCATTGCGCTGCAATTCATATATCGAATCGACACTAAATCCCTTTTTCCGAAAAATGTCAATCGATTTCAAAATATTTACATTTAAATCACTATCAATACCAGTATCAGAGTCTCGTTTGTTGGTATAATTGTTCGCTAGCATAAGTAACCTGCGTTTCATTAACGTCAGTACTTTGTTCAAATATTTTGTCCGAATCCTGTATATTATCACTTGCAGTGCTTGGATATTTTGCCTGGATCTTGAGTATGAGAACTTTCAGTGCTTTGATTTAAACATGTTGCCTCACATTGAGAAGTAGCACTATCAGTACTTTGATCAAAGACTTGGTCCGATTTTTGTAAATTAGTCGACTGAGTGATTTGTTGATAAACTTTGTCGAACTGTTTCAACTGATCCGAAATCGATATTTGTTTATGTTTTGAATCACAATCGGTCAGTTTATCCAAAGGTTCTGATTCTTTCACTACGTTATATTTCTTTCGTGGGTAAAGTTGTATCGTTTTTCGAGGTTTACGTTTCTTTGCTACATGTATAAATTGCTGATCAATGTCTTCAGTGTCGGCATCATATTCATTTTGTGCCTTTAACATTACATTTTTGCGTGGAACACTATTATCGACGGTGTACATCGGAACTGGCGCAGGCAGACAGATATTGTTCAGTTGTAAATTTTTACTGTCGCTAGTATCGGAGTCATGTAATAAAGTGGTCAATTGTATACCTCCTGGAACAATAATTTGGCCTGTATTTTCCGGTTCATATGGGAAGTACGGATCTTGCTCGTCTGGACTTTCAAAAGCCTTACTAGTAGTCTCTTGCGTGCATCGTGACAAAGCATCCGGAACTTGCATTTCCCTCGCAGGTTTGTATTGAATTTCAAAATTATATTGCTGCAAAATAGCAATCCATCGCTCATAAATGGCGCCTTTCAGTTTGTTGCTAAATAGCGGTTTCAGCGCTTGGTGGTCGCATTCTATAACAAACGGCTTTGTTCGTAGGTACGATGAACATTCTAAAACGGCGGTAACCATGCCAAGTAATTCTAGTTTTGTTGGGCCATATGATTTCTGCCATTTACTAAGTGCCTTAGATCCGAATCGTATAACACGAATTTCATCAGTTTCGCTCATTTTCTGATATAGCACGTAACCAATCCCCTTACAACAAGAGTCTACAGCAAGTCTAAATGGTAAATTGAAGTTTGGAAATGCCAGAATAGGAGAATTCAGCAGGAGTGATTTAACATTCTGAAATGCACGTTGTTGTTCATCGGTCCAGCTAAAACGTTCATATTTCTTTAAAAGTCTCGTCCGAGGTTCCATTTCAGCACTGAAATTTTTAATGTATTTACGAAACCAATTAAATAGACCAACAAGGCGACGTAACTCTTTCACACTTTTTGGTTTACGGTAATCAACGATGGTCTGAACACGGTCCGGTGGCGGCTCAATTCCTTTATTTGAAATTTTATGACCTAAGTATATACAAGAGTTCTGAGCAAAGGTACACTTTTTGGGACCTAGCTTTAAACCGGCATTCGAAAGTCTTTGAAAAACGTTCCGTAAATCTTCAATATGCTGATCGAATGTTTCGGATGCAACAAGGATATCATCAAGATAGCACAAACATGATTTAAAAGTCAATCCTTTGAGCACTTTGAAAAGATGCTGGAGATGAGCTCAGTCCCATCGGTAATCTTAAGAATTTGAAAGTACCAAAACATGTGTTAAAGGCTGTGTAACGTTGACTTTCTTTTGAAATCGGTAACTGAAAAAATCCAGATGATAATTGAAGTCAGAAAATTCGGTGTTTTATTTGAAAACGATTCAGAGATCTTGTAGATCAGGAATTGAATAAGAAAAGTGCTGAGTCATGGAATTTAAATACCTAAAGTCACAGCAGAAACGAAACTTTGACAAACTAGTATCTTTCGATGAAGCGTTTGCTTTGCCTTTTTGATACGTTCTTTTCGACACAAGTACAACCGGACTTGTAATAGGGACATCTTCTGTTTCGTCTACCTGTGCAATTACTCCTTGTCGCAAAAGTTCATCTAAATGATGTCTTAGAATATCCTTCTTTTCAGGAGTTAAACGATATGAACGTTGGTGTTTCGGTTTAAAGTCGGGCTTCAAACATATTTGGTGTTGGACGACATTAGTAAAGCCTAAGTCAGGGTTTTCCTCGGTTACAAATAATCCTTTATGAGAATGTAAAAATTCAATCAAAGTCGATTTCTGTACTTCAGTCAAGTATTCGGGAATATTAAAATAAGAAATAAATTTAGAGTCGATTTCAGTATCTTTATTCACCGGTTCTGTCGACAATTGAATATTTTGAACAAAATGAGTGTCATTATTTTCACTCAAAGGCATACATTCATGATCCTTAGAGAATGGTTCAAGCTCCGCTAAAATCTGTCCTTTATTCAAATGTACAGTTTCATTGGTAAAATTCAATACTTTAATTGGGACTTGTTTCTCTCGATTCACTGTCACTACAGCTTTTGATACAATGACTCCTCGGTCTTTAGTTATTTTAGAACTACATATACCTTGCATTCCGTATTGAACTTTTCCGTTAACGTGTCCCCAAATAAGGACTTCTGAATTCGGAGGTATAGAAGCGGGACTTTGGGTTAAAACCTTGAACTGTTTAGATTTTATGCAACAATCACTAAAGTCAAGAACGATATTCTTGGAATATAAATAATGCGTTCCTAAAATTAAAGGATGCGATGTTTGCACTAAAATATATACAGGAATCCAGTGCTTTCCTTGAGGCACAGAAATCTTAACCTTAGCAGTTCCATAAATTTGCACTGTTTGATTATTCGCTAAAGTAATTTTGTCACTCGTAGCACTAAACTCGGACTTCATTGAATCGGGTATTGAATTAAAAAGTTGCGAAGACATGACATTTATTGAGCTACCTGTATCAATTAATGCTGAAATTTCCAGATTTGCAATTCGCACAGGCATATACAAAAATTTACAAACAAATGTTGAATCGTCGTCACTTGTACATTCAGTTGATTCTGAATAATTTACAGTTTTATCCGAAATGTTAACATGGGCAGACTGGTGTACAGAAATTTTATCTAGATACCGCCCCGGGGGTCCTGCCCTGTGAACCCCGGGTTCCTCCGGTTTCCCGAATAGTTTACACACTGTGGACTCTTATGGCCCGTTTGGCCACAAATATGACAAATAAATGAGGAATCTATATTACCCTGTTCATTCCAATTGCAGGCACGTGCAAAGTGTCGAGGCGCTTGACATTTACGGCACAATCCACGGTCAGATTGATATACCTGACGATTTCGATTTCGTGGACGAGAAAACCGATCATTTTCTTTTACATCACGAGAACAGTCTAGTTGCTGTGAAAAGTTTGTGGCAAGTTTTGACACGGCTTGGGTTAGACTGTTTATTTGTCCTTGTAGTTCACTAACTACATCAGTTTTGAAATTGTTATAATCTTTCACCGCAGCGGGTGTGTTATTGGCAGATTTAGTAACAGCAGCTACAACAAGTGGTGCACCGTCCTTTCGATAACCGTAAGCTTCGCCCATTTTGGCAGCTGCTAGGTAATTTGCGCTATCACTATGGTGACCTGCCCGAACAAAAAAGGCGAGTTGATCAGGCAAACCCTTTATAAATTTAATCAGTATTTCGTGATCACTTTTGTGCAAAATTGTTGCTTTTTCAAGTAGTTGAGCGTAAAAATCGTCAATTGATTGCCCTTTTTAAAGTTTTAATGTTTCAAATATTTCACCTTCAAGAAGTATAGTTGGACTTCGAAAATCAACATCAATATATTGCTTCCTGTAAACCTGTTCAAAAATTTGCCATAATTGCTTATTGTCGGCTGGAAGAGTATTGAACCAAGTAAGAGCTGGGCCACAAAGGTGCAAATGAAAAGCGGCAATTTTTCTAGCATCCCTATCCGGTAATATATGATGCAACACGGCATAAGACTCGAACTCACTCAAAAACTGAAATGCATTTTCATGTGGGTATCCCCCAAATTTGCGGCAATTGGCCAACTTTTCCATTTTGTGAAAAGAATTATGTTTGAAATTTGATGTGGTAGGTTGAACTTCGTCGTCAAGTATTGAAGAAACTACGGTATTTGGCGTACTAGAATTGGTAAAATCTGAGGTTTGAAATTGATCAAATGGTGCCCAGGGAGGGGTAGCTGGTGTCTCTATATTTGGCAAACTGAACGAAGTATTTAACTGTAGTGGAGAAGCCGGTGGTTGCAATAAATAGCCAATATCGGGTTCTATGTCGTCTGTTATTTGGTTATACAATAGAAAATCGTCTGTAAATACAGATTCGTTGTCAGATTCCGAAATTTACCCAATAAAAATACAATGTTTTATATATATATAACACGGAAAAATCAGTAATGAGAACAATCTCACATACTGTACGCTCAGCTGTAAGCTCACATACTGTACGCTCAGCTGTAAGTAGACGAGCAGAAATGAGATAAATCTCACATTCTACATAAATGAAAATAAATACAGGCAATGCATACAATAAGAAATCTTTATTTTTGCAATCTCCAATTATTCCAAGTAATTCCGTCTATACAAGACCATAGTTATTTGAATATACCAACGGACGGCCATGATGTTTTCTGACACGGGGAATAATCATCCATGTATAAATGGCAAATAGATGTATAAAAATTAAATGTCTATGTTTGTGTGGAAATATTGTTATAAAATGAATATTTGTTCGTATAAGTGATTGGTCAAAATGCTCTCATAATTTATTCACATTGACGAATCAACCACGTGTCCAGTACTCGTGCACGGGGTCTACATGTAAATGCACGGGAGTCACATTTTCAGAAATAATTTAATTTAAAACTGCACAAATATGCTCATAAAATTTGCAAATGTCCTCTCAAAAGCTTTTTAGGGTCTCTCCACCATGTAACGATATGGGCCTCGTCTTTAAACTTTAGTTTTGGGGTTGTGACTAGCTCAGAATAGAAAACACGTCTTACGTTACGACATTTAATAAAAGAGAGAGCGTAAATAAAAAGGCGTTTCCGGACATCACTTGTACAATTCCGTATAATAAACATATGAAACTGAATTACACATATAATACATATATCTAAATATATAACACCTCATTAAGAAGAGAGTTTTCATAACACAAACTAGTAAAACCTAAAGAGTAAACAAATACCCAATTTATCAAAACTCACTGCGCCATGAAGAAGTCTTACAATAGATATAACCACTGATGTATGACTAGAAACTACTCAATAGTTACTTAGAATTAAAAATATCAATTCTCAGTAGTTACTTAGAATTAAAAATATCAACTCATCAGATATATAAAAGTATCAACAACAAAAAAATAGTATGATACAAAAAACAAAAGTATCCAGATTAATATACTACCACATATACATCATGATGAGATTGATAGTTTCTTGCATTTTTGAATTTGTTTAATAAACCATTGCAAAATTTGCCAATTAAGTTGGGCCATTTCCTTTTGAATTTATTTCACACCAGTCATTTTAAAAAGTCTTCCAAACTTCACAGTGTGACAAATTCATTTCCCGTTTGATAGCCAACTGTGTTAGCAAGGTTTGACTATGTGTAGAAGTTTCTAAAAGTATTTCTTTAAAAGTGTAAAAATGTTATTAGTCACTTGAAATTGCAGAGCCATAATGCATCTTCCACTGTAATGTTCAACATATGTAAATTAATGTTGACTTGAATGACTTCAAAATAAATTCGCTATTTTATTGATGCTTTCAGTAATTCTAAATGTGATAATTTTAATGAAAATCCTCAAACGTGACAATGTCCTTTTCTTTTAAATTTTCACAACAAAACTGGTTTAGCAACATCCAGCAAAATGCCATTTAAATGTGACTGGTACAGTCAACAGATTTTTAATTAAAGATGCTTTACCGTAGTTTAAATCAGACAAATAAATGACGTTTGTGTCACTTTTTATGCCTCGCCGTAGACAATAGGGGCATTAAGAGTTACCCTTGACCGTCTATCCTTCCGTCTGTCCCATTTTTGTATCCGCACTCTAACTTAAGTTTTCTTCATCCAAATTTTATGAAGCTCATACCCAATGCTTAGAACCAATACTCACAGACAAAGTTCTAATTTAGGCAGTGAGTCACTTCCCGTTCTAGAATTATGCCCTTTATAACTCAGACAATTGCAAATGTTTTCGTTTCCGCACTCCAATTTAAGTTTGCCTCATCCAAATTTTAAGAAACTCATACACAATACTAAAAACAAAAAACTAGCAGACAGAGTTCGAATTTGGGCAGTGAGTCACTTACCGTTCTAGAGTTATGCCCCTTTATAACTCGGAAAATTGCATAGCTTGAACGGGGGCATTCGTGTCCTCAGACACATTCTTCTTTTATCAATAGTATGCAGTGGGTGCTTTGCTTATAAAGGGTAATTTAATTCAATTCAATTCAATTATTAGAGTGAATTCTAATGAGATGAACTCTGTAAAGTTATCATCTGTTAAACAGAAACAAATCTCAATTGTTTATGTGAAAAGTTCGAATGAATGAAATGAATATTTCAAAAAAAATAAGATTCATTTTAACCATTTAGGACTTACTAAGGGGTATAACCAGGGAGGAAAAAGGGGTGGTCAAAGTAGTGAATTGTTAATGCGCACGATGCTCATTATCATAGAAATTTTTAAAGAGTTTTTGCGAGAGAGGGCTGTATGCCTTCTATGCCTCCCCACCCCACCCTGAATCCGCCTTTTATTTCTATCAAATACTTTTAAATAATTGGCATATTCCATCTATAAACTGTTATATTAAGAAACAAATCATTATAATAGTGTTAGCAGATGAGCATTCTGGATTACATCAGGTCATCTCAGTCCACAGAACAATTCAGGCAGCCTTAAAATAAACTTACAAATAAAGAAAAAGTGGGCACTTTTGAAACCATTACCAAAAAAATCTCTTGAATGCATACCCAATTTTATTTTTTTTAATTAACCATATAGATACATATAGAATTTGAATATTAAGAATACAATATACATTATATTACAGTTAGATTTCCATATACATATGATACAAATTAGGAATTATTTTTTAATATTTCCAATTTAAATTCCTTTACATTTTCCCGTTGCCATAGCAACATATTACAAAAAGATCATCACTGATAAAAATGGTTTATATGATTGGAAACGGTAACTTTACCTTGTATTTGAAACTAAAAATAATTTCCTATTCATACGTTTGCTCTAGGTAGCCTGCATATATGTGTTTATATTATTTTTGGTACGCTCTTTGGACTCGTAATTAAAGAAGCATATTTTCTTAGATTCAAGACGTAAGGACATGATTAAAAAGAAAATTTGCCAGTCTCTTTAACATATTCTCTATGACACAGCAAATCATTTAAGAACATTTTAAACTGAATTTAAAATGTTTTGCACATTCAAGGTGTGTACAGTGTGAATCTCAATGCTTCTTGACATGGCAATGTAATCAAAATAAAAACTTGAGACTTTAATTTTTACAGAAAATTAAGAATACCTTTTTAAATATATATGATATTGATATGGATAACTTTGATAGATTGGTTAAATGTCTTTCATGTCCGTCAGTTATGCAGTTTGCTGCTCCATTTATTAAAAAGTCATGGACAATGAGGAAAGTGGACTCACCAACTGCATGATAATTATTGTATATTATAAATTGAATACATAAGGGAAGTGCAATTTCACTTTTACTGTTATCAACATTCAATTACTGATTGTGTCTGGCACAAAGGCTTTATTTGGATCTTAAGTAAAATAATATCTTTAACTTCTTCTTCAGTAACAGTAATTTCTGACAAAACGTTATTACCTCGATCAACGCAGTCGTGCAAGTTTTTGTTTTCATCATCTAAGCTAGCTATAGCATTCACAATATTATTACTAGGGTTTTGCAACGGCGGAATATCATTAGTAGATCTGTCTTCTTTCAACAAATAGTTTATAGTTTTCCAATCTCCTCTACTATTTGTTTGCTTAAGTTCATTTAATTTTCATTAATATTTTCATAAAAGTTTTGTTTAATTTGTTTCTTTGAATTCTTACCTCGATTTCTTTGGTTTTTAAATTTCCTATGGGCTATATTAAAGATAGATTGATTGTTTCTGAAAATTCAGGTTTATGACCTGGTATTGACTCTTTGTTTTCATAGTATAATTGAATTCTATAAGCCAGAGAAATGTTTATTGCCCGTTCTTTGTAGTTCAGCACAGGACACTTATTGTTTGCCTTGTTGGTATTCAGTTTGGTTTTTATTAGCATTTACGAGGCCGTGATTATGTGTATAGGGTTGTGTAGTTTATGGGCGTTAGTTATTGTAGAAGAAATACAACTATACCTGCGTATGAAGTTTGAAATTCGAATAGCGACAATGAATCTTATTCGTACACATTTTTTTTCATGATATTTCCATGCATGAGGAAAGATTTAAAACTTGTCATCGAAGTTAAGAAGAAAGAGGGCTATTTTGTTGGTTACTTAGTCCCTACAGTTATTAAAAAAGTAAATTCACTCTTACATGCACTAATTATATTTCTAATTGAAATGTAAGGATCAAAAAGCAATAATCAAAAGAAATCATTTGCACTGTACACTTAAGTTTTTGTGAAGGAGGAGAAAATCACAACCTTAGTGTATCATGCTCTATGGTCGTCTGCAGCTGATGGCGGATCAGTTACCAAGCAACATCAAAGCAAACACCAGTTTTGTTACGGGAAAATAAAATGTATGATATCTGTTTTTCAAATTAAGTCTTCGAAATATAACAGGAAATATACTAAGAAGTAACGAACAGGACGAACACGCATTACTTATTTCTCAATGAGGTGTATAAAACGGAAGTAAAATATTCAACTGAAAAATGTTTAAAATGATATTGACATTTAATGAATATTAATTATTTTTGAATGGATTGTTTTCTAAAATACTTTATAAAACGTATTTAGGAAATCCTGATAAAAATATTTATCCATAAAGTCATTTAAATGTCTTTGTACATGTTTTGCATAATCAACATTGTAGATCCCGATAAACAATATCAAATTCAATTCTTGCGTTTTGTAAGAACTATAATAAAAATGACTTTATTCAAAATTGTTATAAAAATGCATAAATGACATATATGGCCTAATTTCTATCGTTGAGACCGATGATGACATCTTATAACTTTAATTTGGTATTTTATGTTGGGTTGCTGTCTCATTGACATACACACCACATCTATTTTAATCCAATACCATTTGTTATTACTACAAATGTGATTTGTCTCTAATCTGGTATCATCTCTAATATTGTAAAAAAAATAGTGTATAATCCCGAAAAAAATAGTTATAAAAATACCTGTTGCAACTTTAAAATTTAAGTTGGTTTATGAGACACTTAGCATAAATTATATGCATGTTCTTAAAAATCAAAACATATCAAAACTCTTTCTTTAAAACCAATTGTTACAACTTCAAGACTACTGTAAGTCTCATCTTTTTACAGTATACCCCCATCAGTATCAAATCAGGATTAAATATATATACCGAGAGGGTAAAACTATTTACCAAATCTGTCATGATTATTTACGGTCATCACGGTATTATTAGCACCTGTTCTGTGACCATTAATTGTGTGACTTTAATTAATTAGACAATTCCTTTGTTAATTGATATATGTTTGTTTTATTATAAATACTAATGTAAAGTACGCAATCTTGGTGATTAGCAGCATACTTGGAATATCGGTATGAAAATAGGTTTTGTAATATAGGTATGCTGAACAAAGATTGCAAAATTATTCATGGCGCATCAGTTGTATTTTTTTAGGGAAATTCTGTTGGATATTTTTGTTTCCAGTGTCAAATCATAACGAACTGAAGCGAAGAGATTAACAGCTTTGGAGTTTTATTTTCTATCTACATACCATTAAATGATCCATTGTCGCGCCAAGCTATCATTAACTATCATCGTCTAGAAAAATGAATGAATGTGTTGAAAACTTTGTCCTTTGGTCAATGGATACATCTAGTTTTCATTGGTAATCATACCACATCTCTTTGTTTTGTAGTAATAATTAAATACAGATGACCGATGGACGTTACACAGGCACCAATTTCAATCAATTTATATTTTGGAAGACTTGTTGTGAAATGGAAGGTACCGAAGCTATAACTAACAATTGCTGTAAATATCGTAATGTCTGATTTAGTTAAATAAAGTACAATGTATATAAAAGACATTCACTGGCATTACGAAAATGAGTTTTTCATTTAATTAACAGAAAAAAATATCAAAAGGCAGACATATTAAAAACATAATATATTATTACAATAGATAAGTAATGTATCTGAATACTGAAACAGACACAGTTGATCATCGAAAAACATTCCCAAGATACCTTCTAAAATCGTGCAATCGTATCGTGTTTGCCTTTATCAAACTGATGTGTTAATATGAGATAGACATAGTTCAACTTATCAGAGTGTAGTGTATATTCAAGATGCACATGAACATGCATTTTCATGCAGACCGCCTCGCGTGCAAGGTATAGAGTTGGTACTTGATATTTATGATTCGCGTGCCAGGTGTAAATTTGTGAAATATACAATAAAATGCAGGTGCAGAAGCACGTGTGTTCTATATATAATTTACCAGAAGTGTTTATTTTTATAATACGGCTCTCAGAGCTGAATATTTTTCTTTTTGTTTTCATAGATTTTAAAAGTTTTTTAAACCATTCTTGTAAATTATATATAAGATATCAGCAGAAGAATTCCCTGACATATCTCATTGTTTACATCCACGTCCTTTGGTCTCTAGTGGACAGTTGTCTCATTGGTAATCTTTCCACAGCTTTTTTTATATTATAAGCAGAAGACGAGAATAAAAAAATCGCAGCGACTTTTTTTTTATATTTAGCGCAGTGTTTTTGAATCACCCCTTATGATATTGAGTATTATTAATAAATTATTGTTTCATGTTAGATGTTGTAGTATGCAAATCGAACAGTGGTCATATCTTTTCAATGAATGTGCTGCAACTACATGAATTTCATTATAATGGAAATTAGGAGATGTGGTTTGATATCCAATGACACAACAATGCTCTTTTACCGTTTATTAAATTTTATAAAATAGAGCAAATAAATGCATGAATTGTGTTGTGTGCAAATATGAAATTCCCCGATTCTGTCATGCTAGTCTACTTCGTTTTTTTGGTGTATTAAACAATCTGTTATCTATATGGTAGTGGAAACGTAAAAAAAATAACGTTTAACAACGTTACTACGGAAGCGTATTAGCGCCACACATTTTTTTTTTTTTTTTTTTTCTTCCTATCTTATAACGCAAACCTTTGCGATATAACGCAAACCTATTTCGCAAAGGTTTGCGTTATAACGCAAAGATAGGAAGAAAAATAATAAAAAAAAAATGTGTGGCGTTAATACGCTTCCGTACGTTACATTGATTTAAACCATTGTCGTGACGTCAGCCTATTCATTTACCGTGGATTCTTTTTCTAGAATCAACGCTTTCTAAATCTGTCGCTGAAATGGATTCACCCAATTATATTCAATTGTTTCCTTTGTGTGCCTAATTTCATTAAGTTTGAATTAGCTAATTTACTGATTTCTGTTCACTAATGGAATTAATTTAAAAACTAACATTTAATTTTTGTAATTTTTATATGCCTTCACTGGGAATCGAACCCGTCCTTGAAATCTGTTATGTTTGACTGACATCAACATATCGACGAAACCTCTCGGCTACCAATTGGTTACAATACAAATGTCTATTTTATATATATAAATGAACATATGATATACATCGGTACAACGGACACACACAGGGCTTGTACCTTTATATATACATAATAGGCAATCGTATAGTATAAGTTGGTAGCCGCGAGGATAGCATGGTTAAGATCAACGAGTTAAAGAGTTAAGATAAAGGTAGGGACTTGTCGGTTTAGGTTCGAATCCCTGTATTCTCTTTGTTGTCCCTATTCTTAAGTTTTTTTGTTTGTTTTTTTTTTTTTTTTCCTTATTTTGTATGTAATTGTGGATATTTTTGTAATAATAGCGAGTTTTACCTTCTTTTTTTTTTATTATTATCGGCTATTTCACATATTTGAAACGAAAATGATTACATTCAATTTGTCCATTTTTGTTTTATAAATATAGTAAGATTTCACCTGTTTTACTGCATAATTTTACAAATGTTTATTCGCAAATTCCTATGCGAGTAAATCGTGATGTACCTAGAATTAAGCTTCTTGCTAGAAATTTCGGTAATATACTTATTATATATACTTTATATATGCTCTTTGGTCAGGTTGTTGTCTCTTTGACACATTCCCCATTTCCATTCTCAATTTTATTAGAAATAAGTTCGAATATGTCTTACTTTGTAAACACAGATAATATTCAGATGCCTGATAATTTAAAGGCAGACGTGTTGTGTTATATTTGTATTTTTCTAACCAATTAGTTGTGATCTTATATTTAGTAATGCATCGTTGAACATGATACCATGGTTATTCAAACTCACTTACAATACCTTCTAATTAAGAAAAGGCTTTAATTTTGAAAAGACATTAACACAATAGTTTAAGTTATAGATACAATGAATAAGCGTCGATTCATGAAAAACAAACCATTCGCCCTCCGGGCTCATGGTTACTTTTTCAAAAATCAACGCTTATTCATTGTATCTATATTACTTCGACATTTTGTTTTATATTTTTCAAGCTACAACACCTCTTTGAATAATGTATAATACCGTACAAAAGGAGACGATGACTTTATTATTAGTTTACATCATTAAAACAAACATTTATGTATCAACAACAGATAAATTTTACCATTGGTAATAAGAGACTTCTTTGATTTTAAGACGAATTTAAGGGGGTTTTTCGTCGAATTTATGTGTTTTCTTTACAATTTTGAAAGAACTTATACAGTAATATTTGAGAAGCTAAAAGAGATAAACGCATTATTTCCTATTTTCAATTATAGTTCAACGAGCAAAAGTTATATGCAAAATTTTGCCAAAATCTGTAACATAACCCATTTACTGTACATTGACATTATTAAAGGTAGTAAGTATGGGAGTATAAATTAAAAAAAAATACACAATTTTGTCAAAATGTAGTATAAAATGTGATATGTTCATAAATCTATTAAAAATGATAGGTCACCGAGCATATTTTCAAGCTACATATTTTGAAAAATGACCAAGAATCATTATGTGAACAAAGATAACTTAATGACAACTCTTAGATAGCTCTTTTAAATCCTTTAATCCACCATTTTCTACATGAGGAAATGCCTGTACCAAGTCAGGAATATGACAGTTGTTTTCCATTCGTTTGATGTGTTTGAGCTTTTGATTTTGCCATTTGATAAGGGACTTTCCGTTTTGAATTTTCCTTGAGTTCAGTATTTTTTTAATTTTATTTTTTAAATGTTAACAGAATACCAAAAAGAAAAAATAGGGTCACCATACGTTTTTTCCTGCTGTAAAATAAAACATAAAAAAAATCCTGTAGATTCCTTTATAAATTATTCAAAAATTTGTTCATTTCAATGAAATTTCTTATTAGTGCATTGCTTTTCTGCACCGAAATTAGGCCTCTGTTATGAAAGTCCTTGGGCTTGAACAGTTAAGAAATTTTAAAGCCGGTGGATATCCGTTTACGCCAAAAATGCTTTTATTTGCTCCACAATCTATTTATATGCATTTAATGGGCGTGAGGTAAAAGTGTCTCATATGTCTTTTAAGGCAGGAATCTAATATATTTTTATGCTGCTTTTATCTGATGTATTATATAACTTACTTACTTACTTACTTACTTTGAAAAATTTGTACCAATAATGTGTACATACAACTGCTTCAATTTGAATATTTTTTTTTTTTATTCAAAGATATTTACTAAATGATTGACTTCCCTTCTTTTTAACCGGGGAAGGGACAGTTTACATGGACGCTTTTCTATATTGCACGATGTTCTCAAAATCTGTCTTTCTTGTTTGTTTTCATGTATATGATTTACTTTATCACTCAAAATAATGGTACAGTACTAGTCCGTAAATTATCAAAAAGAACAAAAAACTGTCCGTTTCCATTTTTCTTAATGAATGCATGGCGGAATAATCTTTTAAAATGACGATAGGTATTTTTCAAATATTTTAAACGATAATGTCACACACCTTTACATGTGCAAATATTCTATTACTGAACATTTTTTATTGGTGATTTTTGTTTCACTTTGACGGAGTCAAATTGCGAAATTTAGGTATGCTGTTTCCGGCGGCGGTGGCGGCGGCGTCAGCAATTTGTTAAAGTATATGATTTGGTCAGTTTAAGGGGAACCACTAATGGTATGTCAACGATATTTGGTATGCAGTTGCATAAGAATTGTCACAATTCATTTCCCAGGAGATTATTTGGCCATATAATACCTTACTACTATGTCATTTGGTCTCTGGTGCAGAGTAAAAAAATGTAGTCTCATTGGCAATCATACCACATATTCTTACTTTTATATATCCCCTCAGTCATGATCTATTGACTTTATAACTTTTGCTTATTTTACATGTTTAAGTTTTTGAATAGGTCAGTTAAAGGAGAAGCACTAATATTGTATGCAGTTTTATAAGTATTGGCACATCCCATTTCCATGGAGATTATTTGGCCCTGCCCCTAGTAATGGACTTCTGCTATTGACTATTGACTTAAAAACAATTTTATAGTTTAAATGTTAAAGTTTGTGATTAGGTCAGTTTAAGGAGAACCACTAATGGTAAGTCATTGATACTTGGTATGCAGTTGTATAAGCATTGACACATCTCATTTCCTTGGAAACTATTTTGCCCTGCCCCCTCAGTCATTGTTTATTGACTTTGAAACTTTTGCATAGTTTACATGTTAAAGTTTGTGATTAGGTCAGTTTAAGGGGAACCACTGATGCTAAGTCAATGATATTTGGTAAATAAATAAATAAATAAATAAATAAATAAATAAATAAATAAATAAATAAATAAATAATCTTTATTTCAAGAGGATAATCCCATTAGTTTAAACTAATCTTCCTGAGAGTCATCAAAATAGTAATAACATATACATAAAGTACATACAATATTATAATAAAATATACACAATATACAATTTTATAAAGATATTAATCTGCCTTCTTCATGAAAAATTGTAACATTTTGCAATGAAAGATACAAGTGTATTACTCATCTTTATTTCATTTGGTAAACTTTTCCATATTTGAGAACCAGAATATATAAAAGTTTTCTTCAAAAAATTTGTTTTTGGCTTTGGAAGTTTCAGTAGTTTTTCATCAGATTAACGTAAATTATAATTTTGATTATCAATAAAATGAAAGTTTTCTCATAAATCGTTAGGAACCACATCCTTTAATGATTTAAGTACAAGTATTGCCTTTTGATATTGAATTCGTTTTTCCACATTCGACCAATCTAAACTATTAAACAATAAAGTGGAGGATGTCATTATGTCAGCTTCTACCATAACTCTAGCAGATTTCTTTAATAACCTATTAAGTTTATTTATTCCACTTTCATTACAACTGCCCCATATATTGCAACAATAATCAAACAATGGCAGAATACAAGTTGCTTTCTTTTAAAAAAGAAATGCAATCGTGAACCCAAATGCCTGTTTGATACGAAAGATCAGATAATTGTTAAATAAAGATCCATGGTTGTACTTTATTTTTGTTGTATAAATAAAGGCAACAGTAGTATATCGCTGTTCAATAGCTATTATTCGATTAAGCAAAAAAAAAAAAAAAAAAAAAAAAATACGGATAACAAACTTAAACCGATGGAAACACTCTATAAGATATAGAAACTGACATGGATTGTCAATGTAACTGCTGTTCAATGTGGGGTAAAATATTCTTGTTAAAAGAATCCTTTGTCTATCTCCGCTCCTTCTCTTTGGCCGGAAAGATAACATGACAACATTCTTAATAAGAGTCACCCTCTGGATGTTCATTCATTCATTCTGAGGTGCTGTTTTTTTTTTTTTATTATTTAAAGTTAGTTTTTGGGCTAAAGTCAAAATGCAAATGTGAAGAAATTTAATGAAATTAATCATAATTATTTGTTTGTGTAGCCAGTTTGAAAATAGTTCGAAATGCTAAGCTGTATTCTTATTTGATTATCCCGAACTAACTCTTTTTTGGAAAATCAATCAAACTAGTTTATATGGTTTGGTCATTGGCTATCATATGCAAGATATGTTTGACCACAATCTATTTATACCACAGACAACAAACCCCAACCAAACATTTGGAGTACAAGAAATAAAAAAAACAAACAGCAACAACAGAATATAAACATTTTGATCCTAGGTTTATCAAGTTCTGTACATATTATGATAAAATGGAATTCATCTTCCACCTCTTTGTGTGAAAGACTTAAGGAAGCAGGAATGAAAGGGACAATGCAGTAAAGTTCATGTCCAGTACGTAATTAAAAAATGCGTTTTTTTGCAATCGCCTGTCGGCGTTGGATATATATGGATGTTGATTTAAAGAAAAATATTATGTACTGTTCTGATTTTTGGTGTGTTTGTTTGTGTGTGTGTAATGAATACAAACGATTTTTTAAATCTCCTATCTTGTTAACATATCGTAATATTTTGTCGCAAAACACGCTCCATGCATCTGTCAACTAGACCCTCTAACCATGGCTAGGCCTATGATTATAGATTGTTGCGACTTCTTGAAAATGAATTGATGGAATTTACAGAAACTTGCAATGATAGATGGGACATTAAGTTGTGCACCTGCTCATTTACTTTTAATCCTATTTATTACGGGAGGGTTGTACATACATGCACCAAAACAAAAGAATTTACTTAGCCATTTTTAAATATATTTATTGGAGAGGGTAGTTGACACAGGTGTCCCTTGAAAACTCACACATTTATCCCACAAAAAAGACAAACGGATCTCTAGTTTGATAAAATAATCATAACTAAATAATTTTAATCTTCCTGGTATTACTAGTACTTAAACAATTGCTAATCTATTCTGGAAAACCACATATCAGTAGTAAGGAATATATCAAACCTCATTTATTTAATTGCAATGACCAACAGTTTTAAATAAATAGAAAGTCATCGCCTCACGCCAAAGAATATCACTCGGTATACGTGAATCGTTTTAATATATCTAAATAATAATTTTAAGGACTCAAACGCATATTCATTAATTAACTGTTTCGATATGACGAAATATTTGCATTTAACCAAAGCTGTCCCTGATTTAACACATCCAAAAGGTGCCTTTTAAATTTCGTCTAAATTTCTAGAGTTAACTTGCATTTTTTTTTATCAGATTAATAAAAAACAATAAGGAGATGTGGTATGATTGTCAATGAGACAACGATCCACTAGAGTTCAAATGAAAAGGATATAAGCAATTATAGGAAACCGTATATGGCTTTCATAGCCGTATTTTATTCTGTTTTTGTTTCTTCTTTGATGACGGTAAAGAATTTATATTTTTTCCTAATATATTCCTCTTGAAACGAAAATAAAAAGTAACCCCACCTATGTACTTTTAATTTACCTGAGAAGTGTAATCGTAGATATCATTTTTCTACTATATGCATCTGTCCTGGACATGGAATTTTGATAGCTGCTTAAATGGACTGCGCTCTATTTTAATTTTGCTAAAATGGATAGATTATAAAATTCTAAAAACGCCCTCTCCATTGACGGTAACTTTTTTCGCTTAAAATCTCATCTCTAATGTGAACACAGCTTGTGTTTCAGAAAACTTTAACCGTGCATCTCTAATTAATTAAATACTGATGTAGGATATCATTCAATGTCGATAACAACTTATCTCTATAGGAACTGCAAAACGCTAATGAATATTCATTAGATCAATTAATTACCTATTACGCAGTTGGCCATAAAAAGAACAGATGTATTCCGAAAAGACTTCCGGTGTTCCCAACGACTACAGAGGTCGTCCAATAAGCATTAGAATAAATAATACGTATATGCTTAGGTAAATACTTTCGTATCTTTTGTAATAAGGTGTTTCTATTTGATATTGTACATGACATTTTCACATGCAGTAGGTATAGTGTCCGGCTGGGATCGTGTTTTTTCGAGTGATTTGATCGGGGTTTTTTTTAGTGTGACAACATTTTTTCGAGTGAATATGATAAAAAAAAGTAAACAAACAGACTTCCCTTCTGCTAAGACGTAAAAAAAGATGCTAGAACCTTAAATACAAGATCATAGAAGGTAAATTAGTATTTGTGATAAAAAGATATTATCAACCCCACATTATTTTGTTTTAAAAACGTTTAATTCAGCTTTACAATGCTTTATTCCAAAATATAGATTAAAGCCATTTTTATAAACATAACATACCAATGCAAATATCAACGGAAATGCGTACATGGAATCTATATATACTTAGATGTACCGTGAGTCAGTTTACAAAAGTTTTTGTTTTTGCATTGAAAAGGACATTTTGGAGAGGAAATTCATTTATATGTGTCCGTTTTTTTTTTCGAGAGCAGTCCATGTTTTTTCGAGTGCGTCCTTGTTTTATCGAGTGAAAAAAACTAAATTCCTATGGCTTAAAATGTAATATGTCAGTGCATTTACGATTAAAAAACAATGAAAAGGTTCAAATAAAGTACTTTTCAATGCACGAAACAATGCATTAAACCGAGTGTTAATGCTGTGTGACACGTACATTTCATAAAAAGGTATCGTTCATTTGTATTCAGAAATCTTCACGTTAGTGTACCAATATGGATTTCCTACAGTATACATTTCGTGATGTTAACAATCTTTATGTGAGCTTAGACATGTTGGATTGAGACGTACGTACACATAGGGTGTGAAGCGGGTAAATGTGTGTTTTTTACAGACACTATACCCTACATGTTTCATTTACTATACTTGTCTTGATGGTAATATGTTTTATCGTTCTAGAAATGGAAATCAAGAACAATGTTCAAATGCTCCTACTGTGAAGAGGAGTTTGATCAAGCGTATGCTATTTTTGGTCACACAGTAATAAAGCACAATCATAGCTTCATTTCCATCAGAAATTAAAAGAATAAAAATTGACATTATATATTTGGGAGGTGTACGCATATTATATACACATTTATTCTTTTTTTTATTATTATTTCAAATGGATCGTATTAAGGCAAACAGATTATGTATTTTGTTGTTTATCAAATACATTGGATAAGTCCCCGAGTTTATCATCAGCTCAGTAGTTAGTACCTCGGTACTAAAATGATTTATAACAAACCTTTCTAAAGTTGTTTACCTACAAGGGGACTGGGGAATAGAAATATGGTCACTTAGGTCCTCTTCCAATCGGCAGTAAAACCCTTTCCAAAGTGGGACGCCTGTTTGGCTGTGCAGGATGTTCAAGTACGCAGCCACGTCCGGTCAGAATGGGACTTGTAGTGAGAGTACCTCGCTCACTGCACGTTAAAAACCCTTGCAACAGCTCTTTGAAGGGTCCGTAGGTGGCCTGTTGCAAGGCAAAATTTCTGTCCATATCCAATATACCCCATTTCAGTGGCAGTCTAAATTTCTATCAGAAATTAAAAGAATAAAAATTGACAATATATATTTGTGAGGTGTACGCATATTATATACACATTTATTCTTTTTTTTTTATTATTTCAAAAGGATCGTATTAAATGTATTTTGTTGTTTATTTAAAAATACATTGGATAAGTCCCCGAATTTATCATCAGCTCAGTAGTCAGTACTTCGGTACTAAAATGATTTATAACAAACCTTTCTAAAGTTGTTTACCTACAAGGGGCTTGGGAATAGAAATATGGTCACTTAGGTCCTCTTCCGATCGGCAGTAAAACCCTCTCCAAAGTGGGACGCCCGTTTCGCTGTGCAGGATGTTCAAGTACGCAGCCACGTCCGGCCAGAATGGGATTTGTAGAGAGAGTACCTCGCTCACTGCACGTTAACAACCCTTGCAACAGCTCTTTGAAGGGTCCGTAAGTGGCCTGTTGCACGGCAAAATTTCTTTCCATATCCAATATACCCTCATTTCAGTGGCAGTCTAAATTTTCCGAACGTTCTCTAAAGGTGTTTTAGCATCATCGTTTAAAATACCTTATTCTATTCACAGTCAATTATTTCAAATCAAAAGCAAAATAAAAAAACAATAACAATTTTTTGGTGACCAGTCAGCGGTCTCGGGTTCACGCATTGCTTTTCTCTTTTTTAAAGAAAGCAACTTGTTTTTTTTTATATTTTCCATGCGTTCCCATTTGTTAATTTAACTTTTTCATAAAGTTGTTAAATGATTTGTTGTATTGAATTTGATCCTTAAGAACTACAGTGCACGTTTGTTTAAATTCTTTCATCACGGGTTTTCTTTCGCACTTGCGCTGTGCGTTGGCCGAAGTTTTAACGAGAGGTCTCGTAGTAAAGGATACTGCATACTGAAAAATATCAGCGAATTAGATTACGGGAAGACAAAAATTCAATAGCAGTACATTTTTGAACATTTTGATTAGATCACAGATTTTCTTTCACAAGAAAGTCCACGTACACTTATTTTATAGTAAAACTTAGCCATTCAGTGATATGAAACATATTCAACTTTGTTTTTTAAATTTGAAGTATCATATGACTTAAAAGAAACCAATATTATGACTGACAGGTTAATCAATTTGCATTATGTGGCGTTAACTCAGGTGTTAAAATATTTTACAAATGCATGTACATACAGTTAAGTGTATACAATGTAATTGTTCGCATAGATGTTCACAAGGTGTCTTCTGGCTATTCCTACATTTTGTATTTTACTATTCTGGCTATTCCTACATTTTAAATTTTACTATTCTGGCTATTCCTACATGGGAGATTATGGGAAGAACAATAGATGTTGTTATTGCAAAATATGTTGTTTTAGTCATTAGTGTCTTATTAGGTCACAAGTAACTTTACCTGTGGAAATTAAATAAAAATAATTATTTATATGAAATTTATGTACAAAAACGGTTGTCTTTTTTTTTTTTTTGTATGAAAACATGTATCAAGTGTTATAATTAAGTACTTCTGATATGGAATTTCTTGAAAATAAAATTATTTAAAAGAAAAGGTTACCCGTAGTGAAAGCATTTAGTAGTCTAGAAAATAAAAATATCTAAAAGAAAAGGTAGTTAAAGCATTTAATAGTAACCTACACTTTCAACTTTGGCTTCAAAGATTTAATCAATTTCATTATTTGAATAAATTATGATTTTTTAAACAAAACAGAAGGTCCTAGAACAACAAATCATTTAGAAGGTTGGCATAGTAAACTGAAGAAGTTAGTCAATGCACCTCACCTAAACATCCTCAGCATGATCAAGTTGTTGAGACAAGAAGACGCCTTCCATGCTCTCACACTTATCCAATACAGAGCCGGTGGAAAACGTGTTCCAAGAGAGAAAATACAGAGAAATAGATGACAGACTTTATGATGTCTTTATCTAAATCCATTGGATGTTGGATGTGTACTGATTGATATTTTAGTCTTAGATGCATGATTTTTTTATTAGTTGTTATTGGCTTTGAACTAGCTATCAGTAACTGCGAGTACTCTCAGATCTGTACTTAGTGTCTTTTTGTTGTGGGGATGTATAAGTACCCGTCCACGTCCACTCTGTGTTTTTGTTAGATGTATTTCTATTTGTATCCATCTGATGAGTTAAGCCTTTTTCAACTGATTGTTATAGTTTGTTCTTATGTTGAACTGTTACTCCACTGTCCCAGGTTAGGGGAGGGTTGGCGCCTTCAAACGAGTTTAACCCCGCCACATTCTGTATGTGCCTGTCTCAAGTCAGGAGCCTGTAATTCAGTGGTTGTCGTTTGTTGCTGTGTAACATATTTATTTTTTGTTCATTATTTTGTACATAAATTAGGCCGTTAGTTTTCTCGTTTGAATTGTTTTACATTTGTCATTTCGGGGCCTTTTATAGCTGACTATGCGGTGTGCGCCGTACGTCGACCTATAGTTGTTAATTTCTGTGTCATTTGGTCTCTTGTGGAGAGTTGTCTCATTTTCAATCATACCACATCTTCTTATTTTTATATTCAAACACTGAAAACAAGGTTACAGAATGACGAACTTACGCCAGTCCAGTATGGAGATGCTGCTTCTCATCTCCTGCACATTGATTAAGACTTTGTACTCTCTTGTGTGTTCAATTTAGTGCAATGTATTACTGTGTTAGTGCTCTGTTTCAGTGTCAATTTAGTGTACTTTTCGGTGCTTTGTTTCAATGAATATGTAGTGTAACTCAAACTTTAGTGGTTTTTTAAAGAAAATTACTACAATTTTAATATATTTATATTTCAATTGATATTGTTCCACTGCATGTTGATTTTGATAGCGAAATCAACATTTGATTGGTTGAAACTATCCCACGTGACGTCGAACAAAACTTCATATTTCCCTTCTGAGTATCATATTCCCCTCTAAACGTCGGAATTGCCTTGTGCAACGTTACCCGCGGTTAATGTTTTAAAACATTTTGATCGGTTATTTTAAAGATAGTATAGTAATTTCGTTTTTAAAAATTATTTCAGATCTCAAACAAACAGAAATGAATAAATAATTAACTTTTAATCGGCACTGATTATCATTGTGTATGTTGTGTTTAGTTATAAAAAAACGGATAAAAAAACAATTATGTAAATTAATATCTTAAAAAGTAAAATCACAAAAATACTGAACTCCGAGGAAAATTCAAAAAGGAAAGTCCTCAATCAAATGGCAAAATCAAAAGTTCAAACACATCAAACGAATGGATAACAACTGTCATATTCCTGACTTGGTACAGAAGTAAAAAAAAGGGTATAGACAGTGGAATAAAACATTCATTTCCCTTGGCTTAGGGAGATATGAAGATTTGTTCACCCTCGAAAAGTCATATTTCCCTCGGGCGATGCCCTCGTGAAATATGATTTTTCTTAGGTGAACAAATCTTCATATCTCCCTCAGGCACGGGAAATAAATGTATATTATTTACTTGTATATGTTAATATTTTCACCTAAATGATTTCAATTGCTCTTGAGTAACCTTGTGCCTATAAATTCATATTGTGTTTTTGAATATTATTTACACAAAATGTGCTATGAAATTATTAAATAAAATATTGTAATAGAAACTATTCTTTTTCTTTATTTTCCACAAGATTTACCTGGATTTAACTTGGTTCATTAGTTTAGTGTTGTTGCAACATAATCCTACATAATCGCATTGTTTACATAAAAATTCTGGGAACTCCAACATAAAATTTTAATATTTTACTTATAAAATTCAAATGTAGGAATAGCCAGAATAAACCGTTCACAAAGCTGTTGCCTAAGTTGTATTGACAATAATTAACTTGAAATAGAAACAAAATATGTCATTTTTCACGGCTGAGTGAAGGCGTTATTGGTTCCAGAGTAAATAGAAACAAATGTAAATATCAACAAACACGTGTTGCTTTTGAAACGGTTAATCCATTTCACAGTGTAATCAACAACCCTTCCTCGTTATTAGTGTAGTGTTACAAATTGATGACTTTCCTCTGGTATATGGTGTGAAAAATGCCACGATTAGATTCAAGAATGTGATTAAGAAGATTGACGACAATATATTTTTTCAAAAATGCGTCAAATAGTCTTTTTTAAAGAAAATTTGTAAAGATCAGCAACCCATGTTTTGTCAATCAAATATTCTTATTCTTATTTACTTCCAATACGTGTACGTTTGATATGAAGTCAATATACAGAGACAATTCTGATTACCGCTATAAATTTTGAACAAGGCATTTGTTATTTATATAGATATATGGTTATCTTGGAAACGGAAAATAGCATTTCTCAAGAAAATTTTTGAGTTTGGTTGATTTGGGTCTGCTATCAAAAGCCAAGGGTGTAAAACAGTAAACATGTTTTTGTGTGAAACAACCAAACACATCAGCTCTCATCGTCCATCATGTAAATGTTGTCAGAATGAAGCATAGAATGATACTAAATAATGTCCATTTCTCAGTGAAACAGACGTGCCTTGCATAGCTGAGGCAATTGTTCAGGACAAAATACACCGTATATTAGCCATATAATAGGCTGATGGTAAGAGTTCGGTAGTTGTTGCATTCATAAATTATTTTTTTGCTGGCAAAGAAAATAATGAATGGGCATTTTATGGGAACATAGAATTTGGTGTATTGCGATAATTGTGAGAGAAAAAATCTAGTCTGGAAATCATGATAGGAATAAAAGCCCGGGAATATCGTATCAATTGGGAGATATATACTCCGTATGCCGGCACTGCTGGAATGTTGCTACATAGAAATGGAAAGTTCACAATTGGGAAGCTGAAATCATCTCTTTTGTCGTAAAGTTTTGTTTTCAACCGACCCTCATTGTCAATTTCTAGATGTAAGTCAAGATATGAGGCAGACTTATCTGTATCTGTAGTTTCCTTTATCTCTAGTTCGATGGGATATTAAGTTCATTTGGCTTATCATTTAATATTTTGTTTTCTCATCGATTTCAACGATTAGTTGACCTATGTTTTGGGTTGCTGTCTCATGAAAAATTATCCTTTACCTTTTAAAACTATTTTTGTACGAACACAATGTTACAAAACTGTCTTTTGTATACTACGTAAAAAAGGAATGAAGTGCGTCATGAATATACAATTATACATGTACTAGTAGTAGTGAAGCACATGTCGTGCATTTTATGTACACTGACTTATTATAAGGTAATGATTGTTATAACTAAATTTTGTTTACTATATGTAGAATACACGACTGTCTGATTAATATTTGTTCTACAAAAAAAGCACAGAATATTTATGTAAAAAGAGGGCGAAGATACTAATGTGGCAATTAAAACAGACAATATCATGCCAAAAGAAAAACGACAAAAGACAATTGTAACTATAGAAACCAGGTTTATTTGGAACAATTTCATTTCGTTCATTGGCGTTAGATCTATTTCCATTTTTCTATTGTTTTTGTAAAAATAAAAGGATATCAATTTAGAATAAAATTAACATTTTAATATCTGTCTTTTCCTCGTGGAAGTTATGAAAGAATAATTCTATATTGTAAAATTAGTATATTTGCACTGATGATAATTATTTTATGTTTTATGAAATTCGTATATACAGTCGTTGTCCAGCATGTAAAAACCAAACGTGACGTATGATGGATGCAAATATTTGTCTGAGAGGTGACTCTTATCAATCTTACATAATTAGAGATATGTGTTGCTTGATAAGACAAATTGCTCCCATCAAAATTCAACACCTATAAATGCACCATCCTGACGAGGCGTAAACAAAATCGCGTGAACAGCAGAGGAGATGTGCCAACACTGTGATTTGATTGGCTCATCAAATTTCAGTGACGGTTTAACAACTTTTGATCCTATCGTCTGTTCTTGACTTATTACCGTCTGCTCAGAGTACATCTGAAGAACTCATTTTCGTCGTTTTAACTGTAGATTTATGACGAGAAATTAGGAATTGTCGTTTTCTTACCAACATAATGGAAGAAACAGAACGGGGAATTAATCCAAATTCTTCCACAAATTGCTCTGACAGTGGTTTAGGCTATAGCGCAATGGGACGATTCTTTCAACGAAATAGTGCTTTTGACTGCATGCATCCTCCATCTGGTGGGGTTGGAATAACCCCACCTTCAGGATTTGGTTATTCTTCATACCCAAGTGATTGGGGTTTCATGTCGGGACCATATGCTTCAGGATTTAATTTTAACAGGACGTTAAATACAGCGCCATCAAGTTTTTTCCCAGTTTCACGTGAATATGGGACATCTATACATCATAATAATACAGGACCGCCACGGTTACTAGGACCAAATTCTTCGAGTAATGGACTTAACTGTGACAATTCAGAATCATATAACACCGGGATTTGTGGTCCCTCATCATGTCCTCCTTCGCCATCCGACCAATGCCTATCTGATGACATGGATAAAAAAGAAAATAAAAACAGAGGTATAAATCATAATAGTGTGCATGTTCTTTGAAATTAATACTACGATACTATTTTAGTGTAGCTGAATTTTAAAATCTTTCGGAATACAATGATGGTATATTGCTATAAAAAATTAATAGGTAAAAACTATCTTGAAACTTTTTCTAGTGTTGTCGCTAATACTAGAACTAACAATTAGATATGCATGTATTAATTGAAAATAATATATAATGATATAGTGTTCTGCACATGTATGACAGCAATCTATATCCATGTATCATATTATATTACTTGAATAATTTGTTATTTAGAAACGTTACATCAATCTATATAGTTGGGCTAAATTTGAGACGAAGTATATAGTTATTTTCTAAAAATAAATTTTTAATTTGAAATGTTTTTAAAAAGGTACGATGGCCTTTTGTCTGCGTTTATTTTACTCACAGAGGCAATATCTGAGCCGAAACGTAGTAGAACTTAATACTAATATTAAAAAATTACGTATTTAAAACGTTTTCAACATTTATAGAAAATATCAACAAAATCTAACAGTTACTCATTCATACACATTCGTGTTAAAGCCAATTGTGATTAAAACACATATATCAACGTGATACACAAAACAAACAAAGAAACTGCAAATTTTACACGTTGTAGAAGAAAAAACATTTTCGTTTATTTTGAGGACACCCGGGACTTATATCTGAACGGTAGTACACAACAGCTTATATATATGTTTGGTTTAAAATATCTTTCGAATACATATGTGAATAAATACTCACAATTTGCCGGAAATCTAAAAATTGTAGTTTTGAGCCTTATATTAGTATTTTAACTGATTCAATGTGAAAAAGAACATAAAAACCAATTAACACATACAGTTGTGATATTGTGAAATAGGACTAATGAAAATGACCCTATAGCTGCGGGCGAAATCAGTATCTATCAGAAATCTACGCAATTTTGTCTCTGGTGGATAGTAATATCTCTCTGGCAATCAAACCACACCGTCTTTTTATATTGGAAATTGGCCCAGGCCCTTTTTTGTATGATCATGATCAACTCTCGAATACCATTTATAAACATAAAAATAACACTGGCTGGTGAATGGTAGAATCAATACTATAAGATCTGAACATCGTCAATTTATGGTAGTTTCTTAGTAGTTTCTGGTAATTTATTCACGACTTGACTGGATGGGACCGAGTTAGAACTTGAAATAGATATTAACACTTAAAACTTGAAATTGGTATAACACTTGTCTAATGTTGTTATCCTGTGAACGTCTTCTGGGTCACTATGTGTTTTTTTGTTGGTGTGTCATTAATGTTTACCCATATATCCTTCATCCGATGTCTTTGTTGTTGTTGCAGGCTCCTCTTTGAAAATGACTATTTTACACAAAATATTATATTTCTGAATGTTGTTTGCGAACCGGTTAGTATTATTTTTTTTATAATTTATTCCTAGCTTCAAAGAAAATTTTTAATTGAACATACCTTTGAAGCATAGACAATAAAATAATAATTTATCAAATATAAATTAATTTCTATTGATTATGACAAATGCTTAAAGGGAGATCAAATATTGATTTATTCAAATAAACTAAAAGCTCACGATATTTGTTTTTTACCTGATATTTTTATGAATTTCTTTAAACATGTTGATATTTGAATACTTTATATGCCAAATGAGAAGGATACAGATTGTATATCAATGGTATATCTTCCAGTTAGCACCTGCAAAGCATACGTTCGTTTATATTTTTGTGAAATGACTGACATATAGAAAAAGTTAAGGTGGTATGGAAGTATAAACGAAAAATGAGAGAATTTTTTTATACTTTATCAAAATGAAGTATATAGTGTGATATGTTCAAAAATATAATAAAATGTATAGATCATCTAGCTTGTTTCAAGCTACAGATGGCGAGAAATGCCACATTTTGTATGGATTATACAGAGAAAAGCATCATGATGTGAATAGAAGAAAACTAAAAGATAGAATTTTGAAATACAATTTGAGAGGATAGCTCTCATAAAATGCTGTCAGAATATGAAAGAAAAAATGGGGTCTCATTGTACGTTTTTACCTTCTATAACATAAAAAAGAAAAATTTCTTGAAGATTGCTTCAAAATTATACTATTTCTGAGTAACTTCCTCATAACACACAAAGTTAAAAAAAAATTTTAAAAATTGAGCAAAAATATTCTACTTTTGTAAAAATATTATTTATTGTAACTTAAAATCACATCAATTTGTTCATTTAAATGAAAAATCTTATTATATAATTGCACTCCTGCATCAAAATTTACTGACTTAATTGAAAATCTGGACCTATTGTGTTCTGCTATTGTACAATCCAAGATGGCGGAAGACACCCATACCACCTCAATAGTCAGTTTTGATGAAAAGAGAAGGTCCGGTAAGGGCCAATTTCGGCCTAAAATTCGAAGTACATCTGATGAAAGATTTTTGACATTTTTTAAACACTCAAGCGTCTACTTCATTCGATTCAAATGGTTTTTGTAAAAGATTTAAACTGACTTGGTCATTAAAAACGCTCAAATTCAAGCTTAAATATGAAAAATCTATCAAATATGCCATTTAACGTCACTTTTCAGACGGTTTTTTATTTAAAATGGAATTGGCCGCATTCGTGTTCATTCTCAACATTTATATATGTTATGTATTATCATCAAATACAACATATATTTAAATATTAAGACTGAACACAAGTGCGGCCACTTCCATTTAAGACAAAAACCGTCTTAAAATTTGAACAAATGTTTAAATTGTGAAGATATTAGTATTTGTGCATGAAATAATGATGCTAGTACCTGATGCATGTCCACTGTATTATCAAAAACAGCCCATATGTATGTCCAATAAATAACCACGAGTTTATAATTTTACAACTTTGTAAAAACGCTATATTTTGGGGCCAAAAGGGCTCTTACCGGGCCTACTCCTCGCAATTTATGATATCGATTTCAAATTCGTACAACACGTTTCTGGAATACCTTCATTTTGTATAAGCTCTAGACAAAAGGTTCAGAAAGCAAAACAATCCAAAGATTTGAGATTATACTTTTACGACATATGATGTAGATAGTCAAAAAAGGGTGGTGTCAGTGTGCGTACTCGTTTAATCCCTTGTACCAAGTCAGGTTATCTGAACCATGTGTTGTTAATTTTTTGTTTGTCTTTATTTATCTATTTTTTGTTTGGAGTAGTCGATGTTGGTGGTTGATGTGGTCTGCTCTACTGTCCATCATTATGGTAATCCAAGCTACCCTTTTAATGTATAAACCAAAATCGTATACTGTCAATATTGTCTGAGGGAGTTGCCCTCAGAACACATAATTGATGTGGATATTTCACACAAAATGCACCATAAAGATAAGTAAATTTGTGTATCTTGAACATTTTTCTTAATAGACAAAAATGAGCAGACACGTTCGTCAAAATTACGTAATGGTATTTTTTTCAATAATCTCGATTCAAGAATCATTTGTGTTTTTAACTGTCCTTAAATTCCTTCCGAAGATTTTAATAAACAATTAGAAAAATCCATGCATTTCATTTACAAATTTACACCCTTATGGACAATGTTTACATGCAAAACAAAAATATAAAAATATAAACGGTTAAGATCATATTAAATGAAACGACATATATTACAGACATGAATAAAGTTAAACAAATCTTGGTACATCTGTTCGACATGTTCCTTATTTCCATGATATTTTAATATTTTGCATAAAAGGAGATATGAAATATACGACACTAAGACAGATAGTCAACAATACAATAAATAAAAAAAAAATATATCTATAGGTCAACAGATTGTGTTATGAATTAACATGCATAACCAAGATAAGGCATCTCAAACATTGAATGATTTTAAAAAGATATAAATAAAAATCAGGGAAAAATAGAACTTTTAAGATAAAGTTGTTGTCCCATTTCTCCTTCGCACGTTAAATTCCGGTATTATTATGATATGTAATGAATGCATAACTTATGTAATTATGTAAGCGCTGAGGAGGAACAATTTTATGTTTATTTGTCATAAAACTGTCACTTGCAGAAAATAAATAACGTCATCCCGGAAACACTTGGCATAAAAACGCATGTTACTTGCAAAGAAAGAGTAAGTGAAAATGTGTACGTTTATTACCATTAAACAGAAATATAAAAAGATATAAGAAAAAAAAAAGGGCAGCGTGTTAAGTATCATATATTTGTAACTTCTCGTCACAATCGGTATCCCCAAAGACTATAATTCAATATTAGTACAACTAAAACTTCATTAATACAGAAAAAAATGCAAGTAGGTTATAATCTGAAAAGTAATGATTCCAAGTATTATCATACAATGAAACTTATTAAAGATATCTAATCTCGTTGTTTTTCAGCTACAACCAACAAAGCAAAACCCCCCAAAATTTTCCTTGTTGATAAACACAAGTTCTTGCAAAAAGACGAACCAAATATAAATGATTTAACAGTTTTTAAAATGTCTATCAAATATATAAGGACATTCAAATGATTTTTGTCACATTACACCATATTGAAGTACTGAGGTTATTTAATTTCGTTTATTTTTTCAATGATACAGCTACAACAACACTTAAACATAATAAAAAAGAAAAGAAGATAAAAAGAGGAAACTGCACGACATGAAATATGGATGAAAACAAACTGCATTATCTTGCTACAATATTTAATGAAATTACTGATTCAGTATATCTTGGTCTAGAATATAATAGGAGGGTCTCCGTTGACCCATGTAATTGAAAAAACACACTCCAGAAGTTTTTTTTTTTTTTTTTTTAAACTATATGCTTGAAAATAAAACAAAGGAAGGTCCAAAATCCTGTTATTTATAGTTAATATAAGTCAGAGCGTTTGTTTTTACTTTACATAAAGGCGCAAAACTGGCTATAATTCTACTTTTTAACATCCATGTATTTTTAAACAATGACAACACAGTCTTACATCCAAACCCTTCAGAGTATTTTTTAATTAAAGCACAAATTACACCCATAAGAGGGCCAAAGGCATGACAATTTCATGTAATAACAACAATATAATGATGACGTTAAAATTTACATAAAAAATAAAAATAAACCAAAACATTAAACACAACAAATGACCTCAAGTGCCCCCTGTCCTCAGTTCCATAGACTGTTTAACAAAGGAGCCTAAAGATTTCACTTGCTGACTAGTGGTTGGATTTAGTATATATTTCATTTTATTATCAGAAAAAATCTTTGTATTGAGTTTTCAAATCATTAAAAAAGACATGTCTTAAATCATCATTTATTTTACATATTAAAAAGAAATTGGATTCATCATCCAGAACTTTGCACTTATTTCAAAGTCTTTGAGGGCGTGGAATATTTTTATAGATATAAGAAGATGTGGTATGAGTGCCAATGAGACAACTCTCCATCCAAGTCAAAATTTATAAAAGTAAACCATTATAGGTCAAAGTACGGTCTTAAACACGGAGCATTTGCTAACACCGAACAGTAAGCTATAAAGGGCCCCAAAAAATACTAGTGTAAAACCATTCAAACTGGAAAACCAACGGTCTAATCTATATAAAACGAGAAACACTTATGAACCACATCAACAAACGACAACTACTGAACATCAGATTCCTGACTTAGGACAGGTGCAAACAAATGCAGCGGGTTTAAACGTTTTAATGGTACCAAACCTTCACCCTTTTTCTGAAACAATAGTGTAACATCACAACATAGAAAGACACACTATAAAACATCAACTGAAATAGCTTAACTCAATCAAAGGACATATTAACACCATTGAACATACACTGAACAAATAAATTTGACCTATGATACAATGTAAATTATCTTCCAGTTTCAAAGAGTGAAAATTTCATATCTTCTCTCAATTATAAAATATTTAATTAAAGCTGTAAATCTGTCATTTGATGCTGATAAAGGGACAGATAATATTACTTAACAAACAGATGTTTAAAACAGAAAACTGAGATTGTAATAACAGTGGAGATGATAATACACAATGTGTCCAGTTTCTGATATTACCATTCAAGGACAGGAACAATGAAATTAATTGAAATTTTGATTATTTTAACATTTTTATAACTAATCATGGAAATTAATAATTAAAAAGGATGAAGGAAAGTTTGTGATGTTATATTTCCTACACATTAAAAAAATTGAAATTTTTATTTGTCTTCCAATAATATTACATGTTTACATTTGTAATTAACTAAATATTAACATTTATATTTACTATTAATTCATTCTTGCAACAATTACCACCAAACATCAAGAAAATTAAACATGTGGTATTCATCAACTAACAAACTTATAATTGGAGTGACAAATTTATTTGAAAATTTTGTGAATTCTAAGTGGTGTTGGTGATAAGCTGATTTTCCATTCAACATCATTTTGATGCAAATTCTTGGGCAAAGTTGTAGAACACTCAAATCATTGCGTTAGTAATATTTGTCACTGAAAGATTTTAATATTAATGAAAATGTTTTCCCTCTTGTCATTTGTCAAGAAGAATAATTTTTATTTACAAATATGGAGGCTATTTTGTATTTACAGCCTTTCTATTGTCGTACGAAAAAATAAAATAAAAAGAAGTTAACTTTTTTGTTATGTTAATTAAGGCGACAGTAGTTTACCGATGTTCAAATCTCGTAAATCGATTAAAAGAAACAAACAAAAACTGAGGGAATCGCATGAACTTCAAAGGGAGCGAGACCACGGGTGCGTCGACAGGGTTAGCGTCTCCTTATAAAGAGATTTTTTTTTATAATTGACTCAACGGTAGAAAAATATATACAAAATATCACAATAGGATAAAATCATAGGAACTTCTCAATTTAAATGAAATGTCAATGAAACAAATTACTAATAAAATATTGCATCAAACTTACTTTGCTAATTTCAGTAAATTATATGATTAAACCGATTAATTGTGGCTCATCATTTAAAAATGTCAGTATTACTATACAATTAGATTTGAACGAACCAGTTTGCAATCTTTGTTAAATGTCCTTTTTTTACAACTCATTTTTGACATTTCTGGGTGATGCTTATCCCTGTATCGTCTGAAAACATGAACATAAAAAATTTAATTTTAAGTTATTCGTTACTATATTAAAATATGATACTTAACTTACATATATATATATGCACACGTATAAAAATTGCGGTTTTTATCAAACACAATCATAGGTTTGAACGTTGTTTTCAATTTAGACTTGTTTATATTTTTTCGTTTGGGCTTGTATTATATTTTCCTTCGGGTTTATATGATCCGTTCATCCTATTTCGACTCTTTAAAATTCAAGAGTCTATCCTAAATTGAGGTAAATTATATGGCCTTCCAAATACCGTTTCGATCCCTAACATCACTGAAGAGACATTAATTGTCGAAATCCGGATATGGTGTACAAATTTTTGCACCTCATGTTTGTGGTATATCATCTTTTCCGCAAGTATATTGTTTTCTGTTTGGTATTAAATTAATATTAAGATCCATTTTGTAACATCTGGTGATCAATTTATTTGGCAATCGCCAATGGCAGTCAGCAGGGTTTAAGAACATCCGTTGTTCGACCTGTTAGTCAAATGCGTGTTGTTAAAATATACTTTTTCAATTTTTTGGTCGAATATCTAATTATTTTAAAATATTCAAAGAAGACTTGGTACCCTCTTTAATTATGGGACCCCGATTTCCTTTTATCTTTTCCGATCCTATTACTAACATAACGCGAATTCAATTTGAGTAAGAAAATGAATTTAAAAGCCCGTACAGAACTTATGTTAATTGTCTAAATTAATCTACATAAGGAACAGCCCTGAAATTTCGTAGCAGAAAAATATCAGCGGAAACAATGAAATGAAATGACTAGACGCAAACCAATCCAATTCAATCCGAAGTCAAGTCAGCTATAACGTCACGGTACCAAAATTGCACCGAGTACCCAAATTGCACTTATTCAACATAAACAGCTGAGAAATTCTTAAAAGATTTCTTCGAGACTTAACAATTTGTATATTATATTGGGATTATTTTACATTATACACGTCTTACAAAATAGGTGAATATATTCAAATATACACTAAACGTTCACAATTTATATCAACAGATGAAGTTTTCACTGGAAAAGAAAAATGTACGAAAAACGCCGCCATGCGACGTTCACAAAAAGTCATCTTTTAAAAATAAACAAAAAAACTATGTTACAAACATCCATTTAAAAGAAAAATGAATAGTGAGCTTGTACTTATGTCAAATTGTTCTAATTTTTTGAAAAAATAAAACAAAACATCTGTTATTCGATTTTTAATGATGTGAATTTAAGCATGGATGCAATTTGGGTACTCCTCATTACGGAATCATGGATAGTTTGGAGGTCGATTCAAACCCATTTTTCTATGACTCAATATGGATTAAAAATCAAATTGGTGTACCTATATAATAAAGAAGGATACGGCTACAAAATAAACACAGAATGGAAATTTTGTCTTGATCATAAAAAACGTAGGTGAAATAACTGTCAAAATAGATGCAATTTGGGTACCGTCACGTTAAAACAATTAACGTCACTGTACCCAAATTGCACCGAGTACCCAAATTGCACCTATTTGGCAAAAATAACAGCGGAAATCTTACAAGTTTTCCTAGGGACTAAACAATTTGTATTTTTATGATTTGACACTATGCACGGCTTTCAACATAGGTAAATATATTTAAATATACACAAAACGTTCACAGTCATATCAATAGATGAAGTGTTCACTGGAAAAAGTAAAATGTACGGAAACGTCGCCATGCGACGTCCACAAAAAGTCATCTTTTAAAAATTAGCAAATAAAATATGTTACAAGCATTCATTTCTTAAAAAATGAATAGTAAGCATGGACTAATGTCAAATTGTTCTAAATATTTGAAGAAATAAAACAAAAGATCTGTTAATCGAATTTTAAGGATGTGAATTTAAGCATAGATGCAATTTGGGTACTCCTCATTACAGAATAATGGATCGTTTGGAGGTCTGTTCAAACCCATTTTTCTATGATTCAATATAGATTCAAAATTAAACTGGGGGAACCATATAGTAAATAATGATACATCTACAAAATAAACACAGAATGGAAACTTTTGTCTTGATCATAAATAAACGTAGGTGAAAAAACCGTCAAAATAGGTGCAATTTGGGTACCCTCACGTTACATATGTCTGTAACATCAAAATATATTTAGTAAAAAGATAATTAATTATTTTAACAATATTCACTTGTGAATAACAGCATAAAATGCAAATATATATATAATAGTAGAAATAAGTTTGTTCATTTTGTTCTTTTAAACTGAGTTTTACTGTGCGTATTGCTATGTGTTTCTTTATTCTACATTGGCTAGAGGTATAGGGGGAGGGTTGAGATCTCACAAAACATGTTTAACCCCGCCGCATTTTTGCGCCTGTCCCAAGTCAGGAGCCTCTGGCCTTTGTTAGTCTTGTATGTTTTTCAATTTTAGTTCATTTATATGTTTTGGAGTTTAGTGTGACGTCCATTTTCACTGAACTAGTAGAGTCGGGCGCCCATATTCGCCACATTAAACAGCCTTTTTGTAAGCCCAACGTATGCCGCTGCTTGAAAACTAATATGCTTTGTTGGTTTAATAAAATTAACTATTTAATAAAGTTAACCCAATTTTTAAATTGTTCCGAGATCACAAGTATTAAGTAGTAAAACACGTGCAAACATGAGAGAATAACAGTGTTTTTATTTGGCGAGGGGAACCCATTTTCGCCACTTTGTCATTTAATAGCTTTGACCTTTTTCGACATAAAAACAACTAAAATATACTACAGCAATACCCCTGGCTAAGCAGTTTTTTTTAAATTGAAATGCTAAATTTCATGAAAAACAGATTCACGATAACTGCGCATGCGTATAAATTGATAATATAGCACAAGTTAAATTTACTCACTTTTCATAGTTCTGATTAATTCAAAAAAACAAATATTTGATTCTACAGGTTTGATCAGAATGCTTCTCTTTCTCGAAATGAGCAAAATTTCACTTTAAAAAAATATTGTTTAGTACTTGTATGTATGTACTGGTAGATTCCTCCGTTATTCGGAGCACCCCTCGAGAGCTGCGAGGGTACAGTAGAATCCGTGTACACTCCCTTTTGGGATTAATGGAGATGTGTCACTAACGTATTTACCAGGCCAATCCCCATCCAAACACAAAGGGAGTGCTAGGACACCAGGAAGTCTGTTATTATGGTTGAGGAAGCCGAAGTACTCGGAGAGAACCACCCGGACACTCGGCGGGAACAGACAAACTGAAGAGATATCAGCAGATTATTCTCCAGGTCAAAGTAGGGGCAACTTTGACCAACCTAGGCCCCAAAGTACCCACTCTAGTTTAAACTCCGGTCTGAGTACCAGAAAAGTGTGTGGGAGGGTGAAAATCACCCTTCTGATGTACTGAAATTTCCAACGTCCCGAGTCAGATTCGAACCCGGGACCTTCAGCACTGTAGCCATCGGTCTTAACCACTAGAGCACGAACCCACACCGCGCACTCGTGAAAATCATGTTTCATTAGTTACGTTTTCGAACCCTGATTTTTCTGATTGATTATTGAAATTATGATTTACTTTAATATCTAATCATTTATATTGAATTGATACATTATCCGTGTTTTATTGGAGACTTGTGAAGAGAGAATTACTAGCGGCTGGAAATTGAAAGGAGATCAGACACGGGGCAGTATAGATCGTCATATTTTGACACTTGCAAACGGGATCTTTTTTTTTTTTTTTGCTAAATGTCTGAAAAGGTGTTTTTTTCTTTTCTCTTATGTAGGGATCAATATATCTGAGAACATTTATTACAGGAGGACATACTTTCTTACCCTACTGGTGCACCTGGTCCATGCTCGAATTTTTTGGAGGAGTCCGGTTGCTCGTTTACTTTTAGTTTTCTGTGTGTTTTCCTTCTGTTTTCATATGTTGTTTGTTGTTGCTGTCTTTGTTTACTTCGCTTTGTCTTGGTCACCTTATTTTCAAAATTTGGATATCACTTTAACTGATTTTGTACAATTTTAGGTAACAACACGGGTGCCATACATAGAGCGGGGATAGCTTACCATTCCAGAGCACCAGTTTAGCTGCCTCGATCAAGTCCACAACACAATTAGATTTCTTCATGGGGCTTTTATGGCGGACTAAACGATATGGGTTTTCTCATTGTTGATGGCCGTACGGTAGCCTCTTATTGCTTACATTCACTGCATTTCCACTCTTTGACTAGTTGTCTCATTGGCAATCATACCACATCTTCTTATTTTGATATGTATAAAACTTCTTTCTACTTTATACATGATGACTAAATAACCTAGGAGATGACCTGTTAGCATTCAGGGACCGGTTAAAATTTTCTAAATGTATGGAACCACTTCAAAATATTACTGGTAATGCACAAGAAAAAAAGTCACGTGAATATATCATTTAGTTTTTTATGATACAAATGTATATAGTAAAAAGCAAAGAACTGTTCATTCTACAATTGGTGTTGATTATATATATCAAGAGCCAATATAATCGAATGGTAAAATAAAGAAAGATCATTCTTTTCCACACAAACAGGACACATCCACTTGACTTCAGAAAATAGTAAACTCATGTCTATCGTCAGCTGATCACCTCGTGAAAGACAGTCATAGTGATACCAGTTAAGTGGACAGCCATCCCTGTCACATCCCACCCATAATATGCCATTCTGCTCATTAGTTTTTTTGCCTCTAGTCGCACAAACACCACACGTAAACATCCCATCGTCGTCGTCATCTTCTGCAATCTGAAATAACAAATCTAATTTATATAAAAACAAAACATATGTATTTTATAGATTATCAAGGTCACATACCCAACACCAATAATATGAAGTCTACTCTCCTTAAAAAGTTACCCATTCATATTGTTTCTAATAATTCGGGGCCCAGACACTGTAACTCGACGGTCTATAAATTGACCTAAAGGAGTACTCCAGATGCAGATTCCGGATTTTTGAAAGGAGGGGGACACCTAAACTAGGCAACGTTTTGAGTTGGACATGTAAATAGTCTACGACTATGTGTTATGGGCTTTGCTCATTGTTGAAGGCCGTACGGTGACCTATAGTGGTTAATGTCTGTTTCATTTGGTCTCTTGTGGAGAGTTGTATCATTGCCAATTACACCACATCTTCTTATTTTTATATTAAACATGTATATATATATAATACCTCCATAAGGGGCCCCTGCACCCCACCCCCCCCCTCCCCTTGACTCCGCCTCTGTACTCTGCTAATGAAGCTGGATATTTAAATGTAACTGTGGGAGGAAGCAACAGCTACATACTAGTATAACAAATCGGAATATATATAAGAGAACTTGTTTGTGACTTGCTTCATCTTTTTAAATGAACTTTGTTAAGGGTATACCCCATATCCTGTATCTATTAAAGTTTCACATCAAATATTCGTGGAATTAATTGGATATATTCCATATTCTTAATAAAGTAATAATACTAAAAAAAATCACATATCCAGACTTTTCAATGTACCATTTAAAATCTAAAAAATGCCCTAAAAATCCTTATCCAAAATACCCTGAACTAGGTTCACCAATAATTAACTAATTCTCTGAATTTTTTGTTAGCTCTTCGTACTCTTGGTCTACATAACTTAATTTGCTCTTCACTATCAGATTCTTTGGCTCTATTTATTTCTGTATGTACCTCACCAGTAACTGTGATGATATGTTGATTTACACGGTGTCTACTTTCTTCAGATTGATCAGATTTTTTATGTACTTTTTTTCTTTCTGTGGAAGTTTTTGTAGATTTAGCTTTTCTTTTTGATTGCTTCATTTTAGTGACATTTTGTTTTTCTATCCTTTTAACCTCTTTCAGCGCTTTGCGTTGTTTTAGACCCTCTTCTTTTTCTTTTTGTTCTTCAGCCTTTCTTTTCAGTTCGTCTCGCATTTCTTGGCCAGTGTATATACGTGCACCTGTTAGCCGTTTGTTATTTGGTTTGTCTGATTTAGTTATATCCCCTAGAACCAGAATATCATGAAGGTCCTTGTCCACTAAACCTGCCTTCACCAACGGATTTGTGATTGCTCTGCCACAAGTTTTACACGTGTCATTTAGTGTGGTTTCAACATTTTCCAAAGAGGGATCTTCTGTTTGAATGGTTGTGGTTGGATTCGGTCTTATAAACGACTTATCGATGGCAGTACTGTTAAGTGGATACAAGCCCGTCTTTCTGAAGCCTTGCTTGATCACATGTGGTGTCCAAGCCTTATCTTGTGCCTGTTGCAGAACAATTGCAAATTTATTCTTTTTTATTACCATGTCGGCTTTGACTAGTCCAATATTTAGGGCAAGCTCACTGTATCCACTTCTCAACGGATGGAACATTTGATCTAATGGCTGAAGGAAATGGGAGGTGTGCGGAGGCAATCCTAAAATCTCTATACTATGTTCAATAGCCATATCAATGACAGGAATTGATAAGTGGGAGGAATGATTGTCTATAATAAGGAGGTTTGGACGTCTTAAGCCAATGCTTGGAATAAAAACTTTTTCAAACCAGTTTTCAAATAAGTCTCTAGTGATATAGCCGTTTTCAGCTGTGGCATACAACCAGTCTTTTGGCATTTCAGTGGCGTAACGTCCACAGGGAAGACTTTTTGTGAAGATAAGCATATTGGGCATAAATCAACCTGCAGCAGATGCACATGCTAATAAAGTTATGTGCTCGTAATCAGTCATTTGCTGTGTGTATGGGTTTTTTGTACCAGTTGGGGATATTATTTTTTGCTTTATTTGGTCTGTTTCTTTGCCAAGCCCAGCTTCGTCTGCATTCCATATTTGTGATGGTTTGTCTTGGAGGTCAAGTTTGTTAATAGTAGAATCTAATAGCTTGAAGTACTCATCTATATTTCTTGTGATGATACAGCAACTCGAGATCTCTGTAGGGAATTGAGTGTCCTTAAGGATAATTTGTGTTTCTTTAAAAACTTTTGACACCATTTCTTAGAAGGTGGTTTTTGTACTGATGGACATGATTTCTGGGTAACTGACAGTGCAAATGTTTGTAAAACCTTCCTGGTCAGACCAAAACCACTTTCACTCATATATTTTACATAGTTAGCTAAAGAGGAATCCTGAGATTTTGTAAGATACGGTTTTTGTCCACCTTTTTTTCCAATAATACTCTTTCCAAGTATATAATCTGATAATGTTTTTCTAGGTATTTTGTATAATTTGGAAGCCTTAGATTTCGAAATCAATCCTGTCTTTACTTTGTTAATTGCTGTGACAAGCTGCTCTTCCGTATATTGTTTATATTTTGCCATCTACAAAAATATTTTATTTTATTTGTTAATTCAACGCAGATATTTAAAAATTCAAATGGGCAAACATTTTCAAACCATGCATTTTATGCTTAGATTCATGGCATTATTTATTGCTAGTAGTTGTTATCTGACTTTGAACTAGCTGTCAGTAACTGCGAGTACTCTTAGAGCTGTACTTTGTGTCTTTTTTGTTGTTGTTGTTGTGAGGATGTAAAAATGTCCTCTTACGTCCGGTCTGTGTTTTTGGTTAGACATTTTTGCTTTGTTTCGATCTGATTGCCCTTTTCAACATATTTTTACGACAAGATATTTAATTTCCAGACAATAACTCGAGTATAACAATAAGTGTAAGGATCTATGAAATTGTACAAGGTACCACAACAGGAAGTTTGGGATTGCTTTTGGCGGTTATTGTCTTAAATATTTAGGCATTAGGAGCCAAAACCAAGCAGGGTTCGTCCTCTGCTGTCGTATCAAGCTGTGCCCATCGGAGCATTTTATTACATTTTTTTCTTATGTTGTCTATAACACCAATTTCGCAGATAAATGTAGGGTTTGTGCTCCAAAACATGTTTAACCCTGCCGCATTCTTTATGAGCTGGTATAGTTTAGCGGTAGTGGATCGTTGGCTCATGACTGTCATATTTGTTTTTCGTAAATTGTTTTGCTGTAAAGTATGCCGTTAGATTTTTAATTGAATTGTTTCGTATTTTTATTGTCGGGATCTATTATAGCCGACTATATGATATAGGTTTTTCTCATTGTAGAAGCACGCACGGTTGCCAATAATTTCTTACATCCACTTCATTTGAACTTGGTGAATAGTTGTCTCATTGGAAAGCATACCACATATCCGTATTTTTCTTTTTTTTCTTCACCACACGGTTATTTAAATGTATATAAACATCAAAAGAACACAGTTTTGCTGATAAAATAACTAAGCAATCAATATCTGTAATTAACTTTCATTTACTATTATTTGTCATTCTTATTTTTTAGTTTTTTTTTTTTGTTAATTTTCACTCTTGTTCATCGAATCTTTGGTTTTTCTTTGCGATTGTTCCTTACTTTGGAAAATGCAACATAACGTGAAATCTAAGTACTTTTCGTAAAAAAATCATCTGAAATGTGAAATTTTGAATCAATAAGCAAAACGGTTTTTAATTGTTTAAGAACCATCCGCGTCTATTCAATCTAGCCAAGCAAGGGTTGCGATCTTTGACAAAGAGAAGAGAGGGACCAGTTCGTTAACATTGGCTAGCAAAGATATGTCTAAATGAAAATCTAAACTCTTTACAAATTGTGACTTGGATGGAGAGTTGTCTCATTGGCACTCATACCACATCTTCTTATATCTATCTACATCGAAATTAAAGCTCTTATTTTGTTAAAAAGTGATTTGTGCATCCCGGTATCGAGCACTGGTCATTCATCGACCAGAAAATATTCAGGTTTGGCCTCAAGCGTCAAATTCCTACATTCTTAATAGGTGGGGAAAACTATCAGAAATACCGATATGATTAGGTCAATTAAGTCCTCATTACTTATTATATTTAAAAGTCCTGTAATATTTTGAACAGCCGAAAATCTCGCCGTAAATAAACATTGCATAAACAGAACCCCAGCGGCACCCCTATTAATTATGTAGTGAAGTGCCCCTCCCCTTTTCCGAGGTTTTGGCCTAAATCTTAATTTTTCATCCCCCCTTTTTGCAACCCTCATTTCGCGCCTATATCCGCTCGGCATTTTTTTGTCCAAGCCCGTTCCCATCCTCATATGTTTGATTCGCCCCTGATAAAGGATTATAGTCCGGAAACAAATGATTTGGTATTGTTCCCGGGATCAAATTCATGAGTATTCCGTTGTTAACTCTAACGATGACGTCAGTCGTAAACACTGGCGTCTAGAAATAGAAATTGAAAGTAGAGGACAAATAAATTTATGTATGTATACAAGTGTTTTCTGGGCCATGTATATATTTTTCGTCCCTGGTTACCTACAGTCATTTCATGGCGTTCGAAATGACTTGCAAAGCCAAAGTAGCCTTTGTTAGACATGTTTCGAGGTATTTTTTCGTGATTAGATTTGTATCGTTATCGTCAATGGTGTCTTGTCTTATCATACTTACATTATACAATTGCAAATTTGATAAAATTACAAGCATCTATCATATATTCATGATGAGCAAAAGTTTTCAGCGTTCAGCTTCCATTTTGACAAAAAAAAAAAAAAACACGAAAATACACGCGCTATCACCCGGTCAAAAAACAATAACGGCGAAAATGAGTACATAACGAATATGGGCGCCCGACTCTACACAATTTTATTTAGGGGCCAGCTGAGGACCACCTCCGGGTGCGGGATTTTCTCGCTGCGTTGGAGACCTATTGGTGGCCTTCGGCTGTTGTCTGCTCTTTGGTCGGGTTGTTGTCTCTTTGACATATTCCCCATTTCCTTTCTCAATTTTATCATGAAAAGTGTCAACAAAGGGACGTAACTCGTAACTTACTATCGGCACCGCTTCGTCAGAAATTTCGACACATCGAAGTGGCACATTTGCGTTTTACAGCGTATTAAGTGGCACAAATTTGACACAGACCAGTTCATAAAAAGCCTCATCACATATTTTAAATTCAGCATAGGTTCCCCAGAAGTTAAGAAAGAATTTTCCACTTATGTGTTGAAAAAAATTGACGCGACGAGTGATTTGGTATTTGAAGGCTTCGTATTCTATTTCAGTACGCTTAATCAAAACAATTTGTATGTTAGAACTTCTAGAAAGTATACACGGTTGGCATTTATAACGTATAGCATGCTTTGAACTCATTTGATATGACTTTTTGGAGGAAACAGACTCGTTTCAGTTGAAGAAAAAATGACCAAAAAAATGCCCAAATATAGTAGTCACATGACTCAGTGACTTCCATTGTTGCTTTAAGAAATGGGGTCAAACCGGGGTCAGCTTTCCGACTGCAAACGTGTCCTTAAAAGTTGATATCGCCCAAACGTGTCCAATTTCATAACCCCCAAACGTGTCCGATAATTGTTATTCGCCAAAACGTGTCCACTTTAAAACGCCTGAACGTCTCAAAACTTTTAGCGCTAACGTGAGGGTACCCAAATTGCACCTATTTTGACAGTTTTTTCGCCTACGTTTATTTATGATCCAGACAAAAGTTTCCATTTTATGTTTATTTTGTAGATGTATCCTTATTTACTATATAGTTCCACCAATTTAATTTTGAATCCATAATGATTCATAGAAAAATGGGTTTGAACCGACCTCCAAACGATCCATGGTTCTGTAATGAGGAGTACCCAAATTGCATCTATGCTTAAATTCACGTCCTTAAAAATCGAAAAATAGATGTTTTTATTAATTTTTTCAAATATTTAGAACAATTTGACATTTGTCCATGCTTACTATTCATTTTTTAAGAAATGGATGCTCGTAACATATTTTATTTGCTCATTTTTAAAAGAAGACTTTTTGTGGACGTCGCATGGCGACGTTTCCGTAGAATTTACTTTTTCCAGTGATTACTTTATCTGTTTATATATACTGTGAATGTTTTGTGAATAATTAAATATATTTATCTATTTGAAAGACGTGCATAATGTCAAATAATAAAAAATACAAATTGTTTAGTCCCTAGTAAAACTTGTAAGATTTTCGCTGCTATTTTTGCTAAATAGGTGCAATTTGGGTACTCGGTGCAATTTGGGTACTGTGACGTTATCTGTTCTCAGTGACGTCAATAACGTTTACGGCAATTTCATGATACATGGATAGGGGACACGATTGAAGATGTCGGGTTTCGGTTGGATCCTAAATAAGATAAAAGCCGCATTCAAAAGACATAAATCCTGAAGTATTTTGGGCACAATTACCGAAAATTAAAAAAGGAACACAGTTGAAAGAAGTAAATTTTGTTGTACTAATAAACTGCGATAATGCCTTACTATATCATGTGTGAGGATATTGCACGGCCGACTTCCTGCAAAGGTGTTTTCCATTTTTTTCAACAGTTCTGTTTCTTTAAAAGCTCTTGAAATTATAAACTGGTATTCGGGTTTTTTTTTTGTAAATTTTGGGTTTCGAGCATTACTTAACATTGCGTTCAGTGGAAAACATTTCATGCATTATCATGACGACAACATATTAACCCTCTCAGTCCAAAATAATTATCATTTTCATATGTATGGAAAACCCTATTTTTTCGAGGTAAAACGCATATTTTCCGCATATTTTGAATAAACATTCCTGACCTAGTATGCCTAACGTGACGGTACCCAAATTGCACCTATTTTGACAGTTTTTTCACCTAAGATTTTTTATGATAAAGACAAAAATTTTCATTCTGTGTTTATTTTGTAGCCGTATCCTTCTTTATTATATAGGTACACCAATTTGATTTTTAATCCCTATCGAGTCATAGAAAATGGGTTTGAATCGACTTTCAAACTATCCATGATTCCGTAATGAGGAGTACCCAAATTGCATCCATGCTTGAATTCACATCATTAAAAATCAAATAACAGATGTTTTGTTTTATTTTTTCAAATATTTAGAACAATTTGACATTAGTACATGCTCACTATTCATTTCTTTTAAAATGGATGCTTGTAACATATTTTTTTTGTTCATTTTTAAAAGATGACTTTTTGTGAACGTCGCATGGCGGCGTTTTCGTACATTTTTCTTTTCCAGTGAAAGCTTCAGCTGTTGATATAAACTGTGAACGTTTAGTGTATATTTGAATATATTCACCTATTTTGTAAGACGTGTATAATGTCAAATAACTAAAATATAAATTGTTTAGTCTCAAAGAAAATTTTTAAGAATTTCTCAGCTGTTTATGTTGAATAGGTGCAATTTGGGTACCGTGACGTTATATTGATGTATTTGACTTTGTAAACATTAAGTTTACATAGTTGACATTATAGAAACATTGTTATTTTATTTTCTTTCAAAATGTACCGTTAAAGCATATGACGTCATCAAAAAGAGTGTTATTCGTGACGTTTATGTGTAAGACGTCGAAATAAAGTAGCTTGCAGGTACTTGAAAATACCCTTATAGTTAGTGTTGTACAGTCAACGGCTTGTAAAACGGTTATAGTTTTATCGATTTGCTTAGTGTATAGTGTTATTGATTGCAAAAATTCTTTTGCCATCCTATCAGAATTTCATTTTTTTTAATATTTGATATTTGATGAAATATATTCAACTTAAAGAAGATTTTATTTTGGAAACAATATACTAAAAAAAAAATATTTACCGTCTTTTGTTGTAAAAACTCGGAAGTATAGTGTCGAAGTCTTGAATACTACTTTATATAAATAGTGCCGGAGTCAATGGGGCCCCGGAGTCAACAATATCTCTTCATAATTAATAAATTGGCCGCATAATAATTCATTTCTTTGGGTTTTTTTTTTATCAGTTTTGTGATGTATTATTTAATGTGTTCACTTCTCACGTATGCCATCAATCCCATTGGGGTATTATTTTAATAAAGTTCAATTATTCTTACTTTTCTATTACTTGAGATTTCATCTGGCTTGTCAGTCGCCAGCGAGGAGAACATTTTCAAGCCGCAGGTCGTCAGCGGAAAAAATAAGCCGGAGATAACGTCCCGTTCACCAAGGCGAGAAAAAATCAAAACAGTCTACTAAAAAAAATACCCAGAATTTATTGAAATACATGCATTTACCTAAAGCATGCATCTTTATACTCCGTCTTAGAAGAGCACGACATAGGATTATGTATGTGATAGGTGATACTTTAAAAGCTATTTAACTATCTAAATATTTCAAAGAACCATGCCCTACAAATTGATTTTTTCGGATTTTAATTTAATTTTTCATCATTTTTGGGTGAAAACTTTTAGCAAAAAGAAAGAAAATAGCCAAATATCAGATGCGGACGAGAATCTAGGATTTTTTTGTTATAGCCTCAACGTGGAATTACATTTTGCCAACTTAATACGAGTTCTTTTCGGTTATTATGAAATGGATACTGTAATTTAGACAAAGTTGGGATGCCGGTTAGAATGGAATTATTAAAAAATATATAATCATTGAATAGCAAAGGAAAAATTTCTACAGCAAATAAAGGAACCACTGGCATTATACATCTACTCTAAGATCTCCATTTTAAAATTTGTTAAGGCCTTCCCTAATTTGGACGAAAGAGATAAAATTGAAGTCATCTAATTAACGTCTTGAAACACTGATGCATTTGTTTTATTGTACGTGTTTTCAAAAGTTACTAAATCATAAACTCACTTTACTATGTTTTTTTGGGAAGTTGAGTTTAGGGGTGTGTATATTAGAACAGGCCTATATTCAATACGGTATACATCAATAAGACAACAAGCAAACAACAAAACCCCAAATAGACATCTAGAGGACATTTTTGGTATTAATACAATGTGTCATGCCCTAAATAAGTTTTTCCTCAGTCTGGTTAAAATGAAGATCTGTCGTAATTCGCTTACTCTTATTTATGAACATAACGAAACCAAAGATCTATATTTTAAGTTGATTGTGTGTTTTTTTATTTAGCAAATGTTGTTGTCTTCTTTTTGATCTTACAAGAAAGGGGAGAATATTATATACAGACAATTTTCACTTTGTATTTTGATTGATTGTGCTTGCTAAACATCTAGTTTGCAACATAATATTTTAAGAATCATATATTCTTCAACAATGGTTACATTGTGAATGTGCTTTAATATTTTACTAATAGATATAGAAAGGACGAGGAATCCCCCACCCTGTGATAGTGGCTTACAACTTGTCTTTACTAGGGGCTATTTAGAGTTTGATATATCGTCATGATGTATGGTTATTGTACAAAAAAGATATCATGTTAAAGGCCGTACGGTGACCAATAGTTGCTAACTTCTACGCAAGTTGGTCTCTGGTGGAGAGTTGTCCCATTAGTAATTATACCACTTCTACTTTTTATCATAATTAAGTCTACAAGACGCCCGTTTCGTCTCTCTCAAATGAAAAATTGGAAACCAAAATAGTAACGAAATTGAAGAGCATTAAAAAAAAAAAAAATAACAAAAAGCAAATCAAATTCAAAACATAAAAATGCACTATTATACATAAATATGCAGCCTGTACTGATTAGTTACTAGTATTTATTTTTATTAACTCAAATCATAGAGATGCAAGCTACTAGTATATCATATTTTGGATTCATCATTTTGGAAATTCATTTGTTATTTATATACTTGAACTTAATTGTTTCTTTGATTCAAACTTATTTTTTTTTTTTTTCATAATTCAGCCTTTTCTGATAGAATAACTTCTGAATTCTACGGTTAGATTTTATTCTGATGTGCTAATTTTTTGTCTAAAGAAGAACAAAAAGTCAATTATGACTTAATATCTATATTTTGGCCTACACGTATATATTTTTAGAAGTTCATGACATTGAATTTTTGTCGATAATATTATTTTTGTGTGGTCACATTTCAAAATTCGAAATGGAAATCTTGGTATATTTTTTAACAACAAAACCTCTTTAGAACCAGTTGACAAATTAAAATATATAATATATGTTTAGTCAGTTTCTGTGGTGTTTAAGATTCGGAATTTAAGATTATTCAAAATATGAAAAATAAGAAGATGTGGTATGATTGTCAATGATACGACCCTCCACCAGAGACCAAATGACATAGAAGTATTCAAAAACCATGTTTTTTTTTTGTCAAGCTTATTCATGCCAAGAATAAATTATACTTAATATGTCTCTTAAAATTGTGTTGGTTAGTTATTAAAAATTTGTATTAATCTATTCTTAATAAGCATTTCGCAGCCGTCAACTAAATGAAGACGACGGTGAGTGCCCGACAGTAATTAACGACGTGAATATCTGACGTCATTTAGATGAATTTCGTTGATGTCATGAAACGCCAAACTCTTAGTACAAAACTTGTCAATATTCTTAATTTTCTAAACATTATACCGAAAAAAAATTAATACTCAAATGCAAATATCGAATCTGTTGTTAATAAAATCAAAATCCAGCTTGAGAATAAATTACTTCACACAGATAATAAAGAAGTAAAATCCGATACAAAAAATGAGAGCTAAATGGAGATATGTAACAATATTTTTCAAAATATTGACGGTCTTTTTGATATATTGCCCGGATAGATCTGCATGAAAATATGTATAAAATGTTTGCGGAGAACAAGGTTTTAAAATGAGTACATACTTATAAGTTCTGTCGGTTATTTACAGAGATCTACTCGATTATATTCCAAAACAAGGTGAAATGGACATATATATGTCCTCTTTGGACTCGGCCGGTGGAGGATATATATGTCCGCTTGGGACTCAGAGGGTTAACAACAAATAATATAGGTAGGTTCTATAAGAGTAATTTCCGGGACTTTGGGATTGTGCCTTTATTATTCCAGGAATTTGGGATTGGGCCTAACGTTAAATTTGTACGGTTATTAGGAATTTGCACTAATCGGGACTCGGAATTAAATAATAATTTCTGGGAGCGGGGAAAGACCGCTTTATTTGTACAGGACTTCAGTATGACACTCCTTCATTCCCCTTATATAATAGAGACCGTTTGAAATAAAAGTTGGAGAAATTCTAACTGCCACTAGATAATAAGGGTATATGGATAGGTACAAAAATGTTGTCTTGCAGCATACCACCGACGACATCCTGAAAGCGTTGTTACAAGGATTTAATGTGCAGAGAGAGGGCATTCTCCCTACACCTGCTAGGTATCTGATTAAATATCCACATTACAACATGACATGGCTGCGTACTTTTACAACCCCGCACAGCCGAACGGAGACCCCACTTCGGCACGGGCTAAACTGTTAGTTTGATAAAGACCCAAAGGACTATATTTCAATTTGCAATGAAATAGTGAAAGGAGTATACGTCAAAGTAAGAGCAATAACCAAATAACGGGGGACATGGTTTGGGGTTCGGTAATTTTGTTATTTTACTTTTTATAATATGGACACGATTGAGCTTTCAGAGAAAGGAAAAATTTAGACTTCATATAGACACGTTTGGGCGTTTATAAAAATGACACGCTTTAGCTCCCTTTCACAACAAGACATATTTTGGAGTTCAGTGACGTCATATGGGCACGTTTGGGGGAATCGGACACGTTTGGAGGGAGGGACACGTTTCTGAGTGTAACAGTACTTGGTCATATAAAAAAATCACGTGTACCTTCAAAGAATTAACCTTCATCTCTAAGATGTGAACTTTGTGTTCATAACGATAAACACAAAACATGTATCCGTAACGACTGTGGTTGAAAAATCAAAGTAATGTAGCAAAAGAAAAGATTTTCTCAATCATCAAACGACATTCAAATTCCACCAAATACTCGTAAAACTGTCAAGAAACATACGCTCGCGTGTAAACGAGATCGCACGGTCAATAAATCAAGACGCATTTCATCAATTTATTCGATCTCGTTTACAGATATGTCAAGATTAATTAAAAACTGATCGACTCGCGTGTGTGATCACTTAATTAAATAACATCAGATTAAACGTATATCAGATCAGGAATTTCATTGTCTCGTACTTGGATCATCAAAATGTTTGACAGTAATTACTTTAAACTGTTAGATCGGATGTGAGATTGTCATCAATGATAAATTGATAACTTTGTAAATCTTAATCCCTTCGAAGTTTTCACCAATGAATGAATGAACTTTATTTCTCATTAACTACAAATTACATAGTTACAGAGAATATATATATGTATAAATTTGATAATTTTTGATAATTTGGTAAAAAGTCCTGTAAAATAGTAAGACACAAAAAAAATAAAAATAAAAAGGAAGAAATCATGGTCAGACAATGAAGTTAAAGATTTGAAAAAAAAACTGGTTGATTTAGGCAACAAAATGCGGTCTAAACCATTTGATATGCAGCTGCGTCATAATTTTTTTTTATCAATGTAAGAATCTTAAAAAGATGATTAAAAGGAAGAAATATCTATTTAAGAAAGATATTTATAATATGATAAACTTTTAAATTGGAAAGATACAGATCCAAAACAATACTGGCAGCATTTAAATACACTTAAAAATGAAGACAGCAATAATTCAAACTTAAGTAAACTTGTTAATATGGAAAATATAAGTCAACATTTTCAGTCCCAGGGAAAGCCTGAACATTTAAATGTACCTTTTATGGATAGAGTAGATGCATATGTTAAAGATTATAAAAATATATTAAAGGAGAATAAATTGACAGATGCACCTTTCACTATAACAGAAGTTAAAGGATGTATTAACAAATTAAAAATGGGGAAAAGTGCAGGACCAGATAGAATTGCAAATGAAGTCATAGCAGTTATGTTACATGTAAGTCCATAACTAAACTTTTTAGAAACGGGTAAATATCCAATTCAATGGAGAAAGTCGTACACAATATTATTTTTTTTAAATCTGGAGACTGTACTGATCTTAATAATTATAGGGGTATATCTCTCCAAAATTGTGTTGTGAAACTCTTTAGCTCTGCATTAAATAATAGATTAACAGTACATTATAAAAAACATTTTTGCAAATCAGCAGTTTGGATTAAGAGTCAATCATAGAACCACAGATAGTTTGTTTATACTTAAATCTTTAATTTCAAAATATGTAAATAAAAAGAAGGAAAAGATATTTGCCTGCTTTGTTGATTTACGCAGAGCATTTGACACTTTGTGGCATAATGGGTAACGATACAAACTCATAAAAAAATGGGTTAGGGAAAACATTTTATGAGGTAATTAGTGATATGTATAACTTAACAGAATCTTCTATAAAAATTGATAATAAAATTTCTAGATCCTTCACATTGGAAAGAGGTGTTAAGCAAGGGGATAGTTTAAGCCCTACTATTTTAAATTGTTTTATTAATGATATACATCAGATTTTTGGCAATACTTGTAAACCTTTAGTCCTTCAAAAATCTGAATCGTCCAGCTTAGCTTTGCAGACAATTTGGTAATAATGTCAAGTTCACATATAGGACTGCAAAATGCTATAAATAAACTAGAGAAGTACTGCTATGACTGGCAATTAACAGTTACTACTAAAAGAACTAAAGTTATGACTTTTCAGAATAAATTTTCTCCCACCCCTGTGGTACACTATAAAAACATCCAATTAAATGAGACTAAAGAATACAATTTTTTAGGAAACATAATTAACTATAAAGGCAATTTTTAAAAAGCTATCCAGGAACTATCAAAAAAGGGATTGAAGGTCCTATTTGCTTTAAAAAGTAGATTTTCTAACTTTCAATCCATCCCTGTAAATTTATCATGTAAACTATTTGATGTCTTAATAAGACCTGTTCTATTATATATTAGTGCTAGTAGTCCTTTATTAATTTTTGTATCATTGTCATTTTGCTTAGTTTCTTTTGTTACCTATTCTGACGTCGGACTCGGACTTCTTTTAAACTGATTTTTACTGTGCGTATTGCTATGGGTTTCTTTATTCTACATTGGCTAGAGGTATAGGGGGAGGGTTGAGATCTCACAAAACATGTTTAACCCCGCCGCATTTTTGCGCCTGTCCCAAGTCAGGAGCCTCTGGCCTTTGTTAATCTTGTATTTTTTTTTTTATTTTAGTTCCTTTATATGTTTTGGAGTTTAGTGTGACGTCCATTTTCACTGAACCAGTACACAATTTTATTTAGGGGCCAGCTGAGGACTACCTCCGGATGCGGGATTTTCTCGCTGCGTTGAAGACCCATTGGTGGCCTTCGGCTGTTGTCTGCTCTTTGGTCGGGTTGTTGTCTCTTTGACATATTCCCCATTTCCATTCTCAATTTTAAGTCTGGTTTATGGAAGATTATTTATCCATTTTTTAAATCTTTGAAACGATCAGAACAACATGGTTCTGTTAGTGATACTTTGTCTTTAGAAGATAAATCTTGCTATGAAATGATTCATAATTAATACTGTAAATCTGTCCTAGGACTTAAGAAAACTGCATGTAATATTTCAGCGAAAACAGAACTGGGCAGATTTTCTATGGCTTCATTTATTAAACCACAAATTATGGTATATTTTTGTAGACTTCATACCCATGATATTAATCCTCTGTTAAAAGAAGCCTATGAATTAAATAAGTCACTGCATAATGATGGTTTTCATAGTTGGTATTCATTTGCTCTAAATATATGTAAAGAGAACGGATTAAATGCTAAAGATTTTGAAAATAATGATAAACCATACAATAAAATTAAATATTCCTTAAAGATGAAGTTTAAACAGATATCACATGAAGTTTATACAAAAAAAGTCTTGAATAAACTTTCTTCAGTAACAGAGAGTTCAAAATTATTTCTATATAGTCAAATAAAATCTGAGGTAAAAATTGAGAATTATTTATTAAAAGAATCAAATTTTAAAACCAGACAATTAATTTCTAAATTAAGGGTTAGTGACCATAACCTAGAAGTTGAAATGGGAAGATATAAAAATGTACACAGAGATCAAAGGTTATGTAAACTTTGTAATAAACTTGATGATGAATACCATTTTTTTTCTTTATTGCAAACTGAACTCAACTTTAAGAGATTGCTTATTTTTAAAGATTAATAATATTAACCCTGATTATACAAATTATCAACCACTTTTAAAGCTAAAACTACTTTTAAATCCTGAATCTGAGCTTTTGACAGAAGTTGGTGACTTTATAAAGCAATCTTTAGAATTGCGAAAATGAGGTCCATGTCCATCAAAGGTTACATTACCATTTATAACTATGTTTTTTTTTTTTTATGTTTATGTTATAGATAATGCATATTTTAAGGTCTTTCTTGTCGTATAACACACCGAGGGGTGTTAGGATTGATCAAATGAAAGACCGACCGGAGGGAGGTCTTCCATTGGCAATCCTAACACCCGAGGTGTGTTATACGACAAGAAAAACCTAAAATATGCATTATCTGACCAAGATTTTATAGTTAGTATCTTACTATACAAATCTTGATCTGACTTATATACCGTAAAAAAATATTATTTTCTGCAAAGATTTGCAAGATTTCAATCATATTTTACCGACCACACTAAAGTGGGATATTCTTTTCTGATCCGTACTGGTTTTAATACGCCCTACGGCTCATTTGAAACATGAAATAAAACTCACTAATTAATCTAGATATAATCTTAAGCAATCTTTATCCAGTTACAAAAGAAATATCACTAAATGCATGAAGCAAGACACAAATGAATTGTTACTGTGTATGAAAAATACAAGTCACTTTGTAAGTAATTTATTTTCAACTTATTTTAATAAAGGGGGATGCTATGTTTTTTCTATTTTTTCGTGACATTTTCATCGCGGAAAAGCAGATTAACTTTACCTTTTACTCTATCCCGTTTACAACATTCGGAAATTTATCGAGATGGACAAACAGTGATTGATTGATGCGATACATTTAGGCTTAACAAATATAATAATATCTACTCTCGAGTATCTACTGGTATTATTTTAATACACTTTATTACCTTAAGATTTACAGCTCATCGATTTATACATGATATTAAAGTAATATTTGCAATAAACACGTAGACAGAGATTGTTAATTATTTTTGTAAAATATTGTTCTTAATTTTAAAAGCCAGGATGATAAATTTCCCACGCAAGTCTCTAAGTGCCGAGCACACAAGAATGAAACGGAACTCGTCCTCAATACATTGTCCACATAATTTTCATAAACGATCCACTAAAGGTACATTTAGAAAACGACCAGTCTCATTATTCAATGAATGTAATGATAGTCTTTTTATTTTTCATAGCCGTCCGGTCTAAAGGGGGAATATATATTTAGAAACATAATATTGTAAATCTAGGTTTGTGATGATATCTTTGTAAATAATACACTTGATACTGTATTCCAACATAGAATATAATTCCTGTGTTTTTACGTCTTCAAGACGCTGTATTATTAGTGGAAAGCGTTTTCTCATTAGTGTCAGTTCAGTCTGGCGTAGCCAAAATTCATATAAGCCCAAGAAGTGTAGTTTATCCTTAATCAGTTAACCAAGTCGTCGACCAACGAATTGTGTTTACACAAGAAGCTCTGAGATCCTCGTATGCATATTTCAGAATACAGTTATTTGTGTTTAAAAGTTTAAACCAATATTTAAATATTTAAGTTATTCGTTACATAATATACAACTATATTAAAATATGATACTTAACTTATATAGCTGTAATTTAAGCTTCAATATTAATTCGTTCGAGATCAAAATACACCATAAAAGTATTGGTTGATTGTTTAACTCCGAGTAATCTTTTACAAAAACATAAACGAACTTTTTTCGATTTCATCTGCTTTAGAAAATCCCCAGACTTCGCATGCATAAGTTAAAACACTACCAACGTAAATATCAAAAAGCTACAATTAAGAGAGTATGTACGTTCACGTGACAGTTTCTGCAATTAGAAAGAAGTGCAAACATCGATTTGTTTCCTTGTTCAACAAGTATCTTTTGTGCATTTGTAAATGTTCTGTTGACGTTCAAAATAAATTCCAGATAACAAAACTTGTCCACTATTTCTATATTTTTGCCGTTGTAAAACCATTTTTCGTTAAAAAACATCAGTTACGGAAAATAACTATTTTTGTCTTATCAATATTAAGAAATTTGTTGTGTATATAAATAAGAAGATGTGGTATGAGTGCCAATGAAATAACTCTCCATCCAAGTCACAATGTATACAAAGTTAACAATTTTAGGTCAAAGTACGGCCTTCAAAACGGAGCCTTGGCTCACACCGAACAGCAAGCTATAAAAGGCCCCAAAATGACAAGTGTAAAACAATTCAAACAGGAAAACCAACGGTCTAATCTATATAAAAACGAGAAACGAGAAATACCTATGAACCACGCCAATAAACGACAACCACTGAACAACAGGCTCCTGACTTAGGACAGGTGCATAAAAATGCAGCCGGTTTAAACGTTTTAACAGGCGCCAACCTTCACCCTAACCCGAGACAGTAGTGTAGCATTACAACATAAAAAGACATTTAAACAAAAACAAGTAACCATACACTGAACGAATAAGTTTGATCTATGAAACAATATAAATACAATATAAAAACGTAGGTGCCTATATAACATAGACGTTACAGGTAGTAATAAAAAAGATGTAGGAAGACTGTCAATAAGACAACTCTTACCTAGGACAAAATGGCGTTAAATAAAACAACGTACACAGGTAAATTTAGATATAATAATTTTGTTGTTAGGGGTACGGAAGTAAACTTTTTTTACAAAATAAATTTGTTGTTCAGAGTACGTGTACAGAAGTGAAAATTTATCGTCATACTAAATATTTATCAAAGGTGGTACATATTAAAAATAATGAGACGAGATATAACACGAAATAAGTAAACATTGAATTACAGAAATGCATTACAAATTGTGTCAACAGGTCAAATTAACACGAAAGTACGATTTGAGAGTACTCGCAGTTTCTGAAAGCTAGTTAAAAGCCAAAAACAATTAACAATTAAAAGATCATGCATCAGAGACTAAAATTAATTAAAACACATCCCCGGGATTTAGTGGAATAACGCCATGGACAGTCAAAGAAGACATGAAATGTGCAATGCCAAAATAAAAGTATCGACAGGCAGAAGGATCGTTAGGATTTAACCTTGTAATAAATATGTATCATTTTATATATAGATAAAGCAATCTCTAAATAGAAAATTAACGTGGATGTGTATTTATACTATATGATTCTAAAGAATCAAACATGGATTGTAGCCCTTCTTGTTACTCCGACAACAACTCCTTCTCTAATTCTTTGTCAATTTAACCCTTTCTGGATCCATTGTTTAAGGTCAAGTTACAGTAAATGTGCTATGTCACAGATTTTGGTAAAACTTTGCATGCAACTTTAGCTCGTTGAACTATAATAATTGAAAATTTAAAAAAAATAATGCATTTATCTCTATTTTCTGAAAAATAACTAATTTAATTCTTTCAAAATAGGTGAACATCTGTATTGGAAGCATATAAAATCGGTGAATGTGTCTTAAAATCATCAAATCTCCAATTTCATGTCCATAGATTTTTCTTAAAAAGTCACATATTGTTGACATATAAATTTCCGTTTTAATGATATCAAAAAATGATAAGGTCACTGACTTCGTTTTTACGGTATATATCATTCAAAGTGGTGTTGTAGGTGAAAAAATACAACAAAAAACGTCGTAATAAGCGTACGTAACGTCATCACGTTTTTGGTTATAAAACGTCGATTTTCTTTTAAACTTTTTTCACTACCATCTAGTTAACAGATTGGTTAATACACCAAAACGAAGTCAGTGACCATATGATAATTTTCCATCATTTAAACGGAAATTTATTTTATGTATCAACAATATACAATTTGTAAAGAAAAGTCTATGGACTTGAAATTGAAGATTTAATAATTTTAGACAAATTTAAGAACTTTTTTACTTTATGTGCTTTCTATACAAATGTTCACTTATTTATAAAGCATTCAATCAGTAATATTTTAGAAAATAAGAGATACATGCATTATTTTTTTTTCGATTTTCAGCTATTAATAGTTCAACGAGCCAATGTTAAATTCAAAAGTTTACCCAAATCTGTGACATAGCCCATTTACTGCTGCTTGAAATTTAATCAACGTGTGGTTGGCGATGATCGCAGTAGATAATTGGCTATGTTTTAAAAGGTCATAACCTTTATCAGCTCTCTGGGTGAATCGAAATGTGCTACAGAACTGGTGTTAGAGAAATTGACAAATTTATATTTGTATGATGTAGAAATCAAGAATGTGGAAGGGATTTTTAAGGAACGGCACAGCTGTCTTATGTGGTACTCTGATATTACGTTTTATTATACTTTATGCAAATTTCTTATATCATCCATTCATTTCATTGGAAACGTGGCATTTGTAAATTTTACTAACTTTTCATAAGCCCCGCCCACCCATAGCAATATGTAATAATATTGGCAACGGGTGTTAATGCCTAAAATTAACACCCCTACTGAGCCCGAGGTTTGCCGATTCGGAACAATTAACACCCGCTACGGCCGAGGTTTACCGATTCTTATTTCTTCATCATTTCCGTCGTTTTGTTGTTATTAGTAAACTTTCTTTTAATTTATGACTCTATTTTTTTAACAATTGTCCTCCTAATAACATAGTGCACACTTAAATCATAAGGCATTCAGTATCATAAAAAACATATTGCCCTTGGATGAAGGTGTTAGGGTGATTAACACACTCGATGAAAAAAATTATCACCCGCGGCTTCGTCTTGGGTGATAATTTTTCCCCTCGTATGTTAATCTAACCTAACACCTTCATCCAGGGGCAGTATGTTTATAATGTTGTTTTATTATTACTTGATGATATTTTGTCTTTACATAATATGGTTTTGACATTACGTAATGATGTTTTGATATAATTCAATATGGAATATTCTTTACTTAATGATATTTCAATATTACATGATATGGTTTCGTATTGAGTTGATATAGTTTTGTCATTACTTAATATGGTTTTGTCATTACTCGATGTGGTTTCACCATTATTTAGTGTGGTTGTGTCATTGGGAAATGTGGTTTTAACATTACTTGATGTGTATTTGGCTTAAACGGTAATGTAGTTGTTTCATTACATGATGTGGTTTTGTTATTTCGTAATGATGATTTGCCAATTCTTTATATGGCAATTAACATTACATAATTACATAATGATGTTTCAAAATTTTACGATTTTAGACTACATGGTGTGTTTGTTCTAGTAATTGGTGTGGTTCTGTCATTCTTTGATGTGGTTATCACATTATTTGATGAGGTAAAACCACGTGACCATTCGGAAAAAACTAGTTCTATTTTTAAAACAGATTTCCATGTTTTATGTGCTCGGATGAGTGTAGCCATCCATCGAGTTAGAATTCAAATTAAAGTTCGAGTTACTGTTCGAGTTAAACTCCGAGTAAGTCTTCGATTTCGAGTTAGAATTCAAGCCATAATTATAATTAAAGTTCGAGTTAGCATTGAGTTTCGAGTTGAACATTGAGTTTGAGTCACATTTAAAAGTAGAGTTCGACTTCAACTTTGAATTTGAGTTACCTTTTGAGGTAGAGTTCGAGTTAAACTTCGAATTTTTGTCTCATTTAGATTAAGATTTCGAGTTTTCTAATATGAGTTCGTATTTAAATTTTCAATCGCGGATTGAGGGCTTTTGCTCGGGCTTCCGAAAAGAGGGCTTAGGGGTATGCGTACAAAAGATAAACAATGTTAAAGTATACAAAACACGACATAGAAATCTAAAAAAGTTAGGAGATGTGGTGTGATTGCCAATGAGCCAACTATCCACCAGAGTTTAACTACAGTGGATGTAAGCGATTATAGGCAACCGTACGGCCTTCAACACACCGTATAGTCGACTATAAAAGGCCACTACGTGAAAATTTGAAACAATTCAAACGAGAAAACTAACGGCCTAAGTTATAATAAAACAAATAAAACAATTTACGAATAACAAATATGACACACATGAACCAACGACAACCATTGAACTACAAGCTCCTGATTTGGGACAGGCACATAAATAATGTGGCGGAGTTAAAAATGTCTGTGAGCACTCAACCCTTACATGGGACGGTAGTGTAACAGCACAACATAAGAAAAAACTGTAAAAATCAGTTGCAATTGGCTTAACTCAATAGATCGGTATGACTGGGCAATATAAATCCATCAAAATCCGTGGGTGATCTCGGGTGCACCGGAAAGGTAAGCAGATCTTGCGAAACGTGTGACACCCGTCGTGTTATTCGTGAAAGTACAAACCCAGTGATTTGGTCTAATTCGATAGGTCATATTCGAGGAAAAGAGGACGGGATTTGGGTTACGAAAATTGGAACATATCCGTCGTCACCTGTGAAACAGATATTCCAAAATGTTTTTTTTTTAATTTAGTGCGAGGTGTATCAGAGAATGCAATTTATATAAAAAAAAAGATTGATATTCGTGTAATGATCAAATGATCATACACGCAAAAAAAAAAAAAATCGGAGAATTCTTATTTTATAGAATTATGAGGAAGTATTTATCACTTTCGTAATAAATATTGCCGGAATGGCTTTGAGTGGGATCCCGTCTATGGGAACGATTCACAATGCGGGGTACTAGCTCTTTATTCACACAAAAGTCGGAAGTTCATCACAATAAACATAAACAAATTAGTCAAGACCAAATTCATTTAATAAAGTCCAAATATAAAATATCAGTGTTACAAATTAGTTATTTTAAACCAAAAACAATATATATGATTGCGATGGAAAATCCGATCGCAGTTCATGTGCTCTCGTTGGCATATCCAAACGGAGTCCCTAACTTTACAATATTGTCCATTAAAATACCAAATAAAGTTGCTATAACAACACAGTTTGTTGGGGTCATGTTGTAAACAGAAATTATATAATTAAGTGATTTAATTCATCAAAGAGAATTACGATAGGTTTGACTGGAAAAGATCAATCCATCAATCAATTAAATTATGTGTGTATTTGATATGCCCGAATAAAAGTTGCATAACGAACTTGTAAGATGTTTGCATAAGCTTAGCGTTTAGAAGGTTATTGACAAATAGAAATTAATAATCTAACATGTTTCAGGTGTAAACAATTATTTCGAACATTTAAATTCATAGCGAATTTCGAGATCATTACTATTGAATGAACTGAATATGCCTGCTGCATACAAATGTACACGTTAATAAACTGTTATAGAAATCAACATAATTAGACAGTTTGAAATATAAAATTAAGTACAAAAATAATGTGTGACAGAATTGATGCTTTGTCGCTTAGTCCGATCCCCCCGTTTCCCTGTAACTTCAGTGTGAGTTGATTTAAAATGTCTCATTTGTTGACAATAAAGTACAAGTCATCTAATTTGTGTCGAGCCTGCGACATTAATTTCGCGGAAGTAAGACACAGCTAACCATTATTCCGGAGTCGGTAGTGGCGTCGGTGTCTTCATCATTTAGATCGTTAGGTTTCTCGTGTGAATTGTTTTACATTTGTCATTTCGGTATGGGTTTTGCTCATTGTTGAAGACCATGCAGTGACATATAGTTGTTTACTTCTATTTCATTTGGTATTTGCCGGACCAAGTGGTTTGGGGATATCCCCAAAATGGTCACGTGGTTTTACCTCATCAAGTAATGTGATAATTAACCACATCTAAGAATGACAGGACCACATCAAATACTAGAACTAACACATCATGTAGTGTGAAATCGTCAAATTTTGAAATATCATTATGTAATGTTAAAGTCATTTAAAGAATTAACAAATCATCATTACCAAATAACAAAACCACTTCATGTAATGAAACAACTACATAACGTTAACCCACATACACAACAAGTAATGTTAAACCACATTACCTAATGACACAACCACATTGAATTATGGTGAAACCACATCGAGTAATGACAAAACCATATTAAGTAATACCAAAACATCATTAAGTAATGTCAAAACCATATTATGTAAAGACAAAAATATCATTAAGTAATAATTAAACCGCATAACGTAATATCAGATACTACATAAGACAGCTATGGTGTTCCATAGATTTTCGTTCATCAGAATCATTAGAGAAACATATTCTTTCATACGTGCTCGTGGATTATCGGATTTATCCAATCTCGATAGTTAAATTATCGAATTGTAAAGCATACAGAGGCTCGGACTTTAAAATTCGATAATTTAACTATCTCGATTGACTAAATCCTATAATCCATTCGTACCAATGTAAGACTCTTTATCTTACCTCCTATACATTTCTAGGGATATAATTGGTTGAAAGCAACCGCGTGGAGACCGTGTATATTCCATATTGGGTTAGTAGGGTTCCATATTGGGTTAGTAGGCAGGGCTTATTTCAATACACGGTTAGTAGTGGTGTTACGTCCCTTTATAAAAACAACACGGTGTTGAGGAAAAATATCAAAGGTTTCAACAGACGAAGAAATTGAATATGATGAACGATTGAAATAAATTCATAAAACACACTTAAAGCTAACGAGTTATTATTGTAATACTAATCGTATTGAAGACTTGATCACTTTGATAGGCCACTAGTCTACATACCACATTTTAAGATAGTCGGTAAGATAAATTCGTTACATAGTGTGCTAGTGACCTAATACGATATATATGGGGTTAGTAAATTCCATATGGGGTGAGAGCGAAAGCTATGTTAGTAAATTCCATATGGGGTGAGAGCGAAAGCTCTCACCCCATATGGAATTTACTAACCCCATATATATCGTATTAGGTCACTAGCACACTATGTACGCTCGAATCCCCATATAGAATTTACTGAACCCATATATATCGTATTAGGTCACTAGCACAATATGTAACTAATAATATATATCGTCCGCATACATCATTAAGAAGACACTGAGATCTGCTAGTTCATAATGAACACATTCGTTTATGAGAAAAGAAACTCAAAACTGCATACTTTAAATTTTTGGATAAGCAAACATTCGTTTCGCTTGTAATCACTTAATCCGTTTGCACCACAAAAAGTGAAACTTTTAGAAAACCAGCCTTTGTCACGACCATTTACTATTCGCATGTTACTATTACCGATCCAACTAAATTAAGAATACGAAATGAACTGTACCAACCATAAACGTGTAATAAGTGATAAAAAAAAAACAAAAACAAAAACAAAAAACTAAAAACAAAGAAAGCTAAAAGAAAGGAAGAGTAGATATCAAGTGTTTATGTTTCATTTAATGAATTTAGTTGAAAGCAATTATAAAAACTGAAATCCGAAGTTGATCGTCATAAAGATGTAAGTAATCAAAATACCAAGTAGATATTAACCCGAATAACAGCGACGTATGTATACATGATAAGAAGTACATTTCAAGTAGAAGTGTACAAGCGCGATATTTATATATGAGAATGTAATGTTCATAGTTAAGGTGGAGTTTGTGTTGTATCTTTGGTACTTATAACATTTCAGAATATGTATATTTTTTTATTGAATTAAAGTCAAATGAAATTTAAAATTTAAGAAAAAAGTTGAATATGTTTTATATACTTGATTGACTTAGCTTTACTATAAAACAAGTGTACGTGAACTTTCTTGTAAAAGAAAAACCTTTATATTATCAAAATCTTCATAAATGTGCTACTATTGAATCATTATCTTACCGTACTCTAATTCGCCGATATTTTCCCGTATGCAGTGACCTTAACTACAACTCTCGTTAGAACTTCGGACACCGCACAGCGCAAGTGTGAGGGGGAAACCCGTGATGAAAGAATGTAAACAAATGTGCAATGGTAAATAGTAATTTAAAACCAATTGTTCAAAGAACAATATTTAAGATGTGGATACTAAAAATTCCAAAGATCTTTTAGAGTACATACAATCTAATACTCTCTCATCTTGCAATAGTATTAAAACATTTGACTTTTCTACACTTTACACAAGTATTCCCCATTCCAAACTAAAAGACAAATTGAAAGAGTTGGTATTACTTTGTTTCATTAAAGGAATGGCGAACGTAGATACAAGTATCTTGTCTTGGGGAGGGATAAATCATACTTTGTAAAGATTCACTCTGATTCAAACAAAAATTCTCTGAAACTGACATTATCAAGATACTTGATTTCTTGATTGACAACATATTTGTTACGTTTGGAGGACGTGTTTTTCAACAGACTGTCGGAATTCCAATGGGAACCAATTGTGCCCCTCTTCTTGCCGACTTGATTCTTTATTATTATGAGGCTGACTTCATACAGGAACTTCTGAGGAAGAAAGATAAGAAGTTAGCAATATCCTTCAACTTTAAGCTCCGCTAAATAGATGATGTTCTCTCACTAAATAATACAAAATTTGGTGACTATGTTAAACGAATCTATCCCATCGAAATAGAGATAAAGGGTACTACAGATACAGTTAAGTATGCCTCATATCTTGACTTACATCTAGAAATTGACAATGAGGGTCGGTTGAAAACAAAACTTTACGACAAAAGAGATGATTTCAGCTTCCCAATTGTGAACTTTCCATTTCTATGTAGCAACATTCCAGCAGCGCCTGCATACGGAGTATATATCTCCCAATTGATACGATATTCGCGGGCTTGTATTTCCTTTCATGATTTCCTTGATAGAGGATTGCTGCTCACAAGGAAGCTATTAAACCAAGAGTTCCAAATGGTGAAGTTGAAATCATCCCTTCGTAAATTTTACGGACGAAATCACGAGTTGGTTGACCGTTATGGAATAACCGTTTCACAGATGATATCGGATATGTTCCTTATGTCGTAACTACAATGCCCTTCCCTTTTCACGAATGTGACCTACCGAATTAGACTATTTACCGGATTTGTAATAACATAAGCAACACGACGGGTGCCACATGTGGAGCAGGATCTGCTTACCCTTCCGGAGCACCTGAGATCACCCCCAGTTTTTGGTGGGGTTCGTATTGCTTAGTCTTTAGTTTTCTATGTTGTGTCATCTGTACTATTATTTAGATATAGGAAGATGTGGTATGAGTGCCAATGAGACAACTCTCCATCCAAGTAACAATTTATAAAAGTAAACCATTATAGGTCAAGGTACGGCCTTCAATATTTGTCTGTTTGTCTTTTTATTTTTGGTCATGGCGTTGTCAGTTTGTTTTCGATCTATGAGTTTGACTGTCCCTCTGGTATCTTTCGTCCCTCTTTTAAGGTCTTTCTTTCCTCTCAAATTCACTAAGTAAAGCAAATTTGGATAAAAATATTATGTTTTGTGTCAAAAGATAGATTATCTCACATTGATTCCGAAAATACAATATTTAAGGCACTTTTTTCATCAATTAAGGAAGATCATTAGTCACTTCCGGTTAAATCAAAGTCATTTCCGGTGTCAAATAATAACCAACTTTCCGCTAATTCCAAAAATATATGGTTTCTATATTCTTTAGCTTGAAATAAGAGAGAGAAATTGCAACTTCCCGTTTCAAACATTTCACTTCCGGTACAATCTGATAGGTTTTTTTCACACTGATTCCAAAAATATATGGTTCTAGGTACTTTTAAATAAAATCTGTGCAGGAAATTGCTATGGCTAAATCTAGAAAGTCAAATTTACCTTTGACCTTGACCTTAATTTCAAGGTCATAAAGCAAGAATCTCAAATAAAAAGACCCTAGATCTCTACTACATATGGTTGATGAGTTATGTCACCATACAGTTAATTTTAAATATAAGAGGGGACAAGCTCCAATTAAATGTCAACGTACCCTTTCAACCAAAATGTATTTGTTAACATGTCGCAACTAACAATTTAGTAAAAATATTTTGTCAATATCTTATAAGGGTTTTGAGAAGCTATAACAGGCCAAAATCAAAATTCCGAACATGACCTTTGACCTTGATCCTGGCCTCATTTTCTTTTCGGTGGACCCGGAACCTCAAACGACCTTAGACACTTATGGTTTACCAAGTTAAAATACATATCACTTATATCAAATACATAAGGGAACATAACTCTCATATGGAGTCTCCGGATCGCTTTGGTCAATTTTTTTTTGATATCCTGAGGATGAAAGGGCAATGTGGGAAAATTAGTTAGTCGGTTTCATTTATGGTTGCAAAGGAGTAGGAATCACAAGAAAAACGGTGTTCGGGGAGACAACTCTTACAAAGAAAAGTATTCAGTCAAGCAGTATCAGTTACAAAAGCGTATAAACTATTCGATATCACATACCAAATATCTAAGCATCATCTTGCAACACAAAATCTTCTCGCAAGAAATAAAAGTGGCGGAAGAAAAAAAAAATTAAAAGCCAATTGTTCAGAGAACAAATTCACTTAAGATAAGAAATTTTGGATAAAATAGAATGTCTGGTGTAAGAAGATAGCTTATCTCACATTGATTTCGAAAATGCAATCTTGAAGACACCTTTTCATAAATTAAAGGAGATAATAAGCCATTTCCGGTTTAAACAAAGTTACTACGGATGTCAAATAATAGCTTACTTTACGCTGATTCCAAAAATATATGGTTTCTACATACCTCTGTTTGAAATATGGGAAATAAGTTGCTACTTCCGGTTTGAAAAATTTCACTTCCTGTATCATCTGATAGGTTACTTCACGCTGATTCCAAAAATATATGGTTCTATGTACTTTTTAATGAAATCTGTGCAACAAATGGCTACGTCCTTTTTAAATAAGATCACTTCTGGCTGACCTTTTCAAGGTCATATGTCTACCAACCTAATAGGAATGTCCCATGGCTTAATCATGTATAAATAGGAAAATAGCAAAGGTCAAATCTAGAACGTCAACTTTACCTTTGACCTTGACCTCAATGTTCATAAAGCAAGGACCTCAAATCAAAAGACCTTAAGTCTCTACTCTATATGGTTAATGAGTTTAATCAAAATACATAGATATAAGAAGATGTGGTATGAGTGCCAATGAGACAACTCTCCATCCAAGTCACAATTTGAAAAAGTAAACCATAATAGGTCAAAGTACGGCCTTCAATACGGAGCCTTGGCTCACACCGAACAGCAAGCTATAAAGGGCCCCAAAAATGACTAGTGTAAAACCATTCAATAGGAAAACCAACGGTCTAATCTATATAAAAAACGAGAAACGAGAAACACTTATGAACCACATCAACAAACGACAACCACAGAACATCAGGTTCCTGACTTAGGACAGGTGCAAACAAATGCAGCGGGTTTGAACTAGTTTATTGGCGCCAAAACCTCCCCCTAACCTGGGACAGTGATGTAACGGTAAGAACAAACTATGCAAAACAATAAACGAAAAACAAATATGAGAAACAGCAACAAAGACACAGCTTATTTTAAACATTAGAGGGGAGAAAACTCCCATTAAATGTCGCCGCACATATCTAACCAAAATTGATATGTTACGACATGTCGCAACTATCAATTTAGCTAAAACATTTTGTTAATATCTTATACGATTTCTGAAGAGAAACGATAATAAGCAAACATCAAAATTTATATAAAACGACCTTGACCTGTGACCTTGACCGCATTTTCTTTTTTGGTGAACCAAGGACCTTTAATTAACATACCCTATGTCTTTATCACATATGGTTTGCCAGTTACAAATACATTTCACTTATATCACAAACACAAGAATAAATAACTCTCATATGGAGTCTCCGGATCGCTTCGGTCAGAATTTAAAAATATAAGCTGAGGATGCAACGAGCAATTTTGAAAAAATTATTGTAGGTTTCCTTGACGGTTGCGAAGGAGTAGCAATAACAAGAAAAAAGCGCAATAACTGTTCAATATCATACATCAATTATCTAAGCGACATCTTACGAAACAAAAATACTACGCAAGAAATAAAAGTGACGGAAATAATAACAATCAGAACAAACCCAAAACGGAAAAATGAAAAGCCTTTATAATCAGATCAAAATCAATAAGTCATTCCACAGAAAAGAGGAAAGACCTAATAATAATAATAATAATCAAAACAAAATCAAAAGGTCTTTCCACGGAAAAGTGGAAATTCTTCTAACAGAACAAATTAAATACACTAAATCATTTCACAACTGTTAAGGAAAAGTTTAATTAACAAATGGGAACGCATGCAAAATATGAAAACAATAATCATGGCTCTATCAATTCTCCTATTGTTCACATGCTCCACGTGCTCTGTACTGATTGTTTATCAATGTCACGATCCGGTTAAATTCAGCAACAAACTCGAATGTTTTAAATTAGCCTGCGATCAACAATCACTGAATGAAATATTATTTGTCAATAATACGTTATAGATTCGTAATAAATCGTTAAAAAACAACGCTCATATAGGACTTAGTTTAGTATACATGCATGCACTGGTTCAATTATTTTGATAACATTATATTTAAAAGAAACTCGTTTCAAATGACATTAAGCATAAATTAGGTATATATGTGAATCATGAGTGTTTCTTAAACGAAGTTGGACATTCAGGTAAAAATAACGAAACATATATGGTACTACTACCTTAATTAAAGTTTATAATTGAGAAAATTGACCAACTCTTTAAAAACATAATTCAGAAAAAAGTAAGTGTTGCCTATTTTTCATACATGTACTAGTATGAGCTTAGCACCTCTATCCATCCAGGGGGGACCCACGAAAACATATCTACAGAAAGCCGTGTTAGAACCACTGTCTATCGACTCTAGCTTGAAAATTAACTTATAATATTTAAAATCCACACGTGTTGTCGAGCAAAGCTGTCAGTTTTTTTTTTTTTTTTTTTTTATCAAATGTCATTTTTCAAGGGTTTTTTTTCCGAATAAAAGGACTTTTACATTTCATAGAAACGAAACATAGATATTAAAGTTACCCCTACCATGCGTTATTCAGGTGTTTTTGCAATGTATCCATAGTCAAAAAGATGTATAAAGTTTTCGTACCAAACACATATTTTAGATGAAGGATAACGCATTGCAGCTCTGGTTTTGTAATTAATTCTTTAATGTTTCTTTTTTACATATTTATATAACTTATCTATTTCATTTGGGAATATTATTTTAGTGAAATGAACACACGATAAATCAGACTTATCGAAGTATTTTATAAAATGGCAGTTTCAAGTTGGATCAAATTTATTTAGCTGTAACTAGCGGGTAAACACATTTACTTAAGAAAAACAAAAGTAACACAAAGATAGATGCTGTTTGTTCACGTCAAATCGAAGAAACATTTAGCACTTGGGAATTACCACTTCAAAAGATTACACGCAAAAATGCATGCATGTCAATATCTTGTATTATTTTTCTTATTTTAAGATAAGCAAAACTTTAGGAGATAGAACAAATTTGATTAACATAAGGTCAGATATATAGGAAATGAGAACAATGAAAGAAAAAAGAAGAAAAGAAAAGATGAGGAAATGAACTACATGTTTTTTTTTTTCAAGTTTGAAGCGATTGTTGAATTTTTATGTTCATCTTAAAAATAATTTCGTGATAATTTGCCGGTATTTAGTTTTAAATTTCCTTATTTTGATCAGAAGCCTGTAATTCAGTGATTGACCTATAATGGTTTACATTTATAAATTTTGACTTTGATGGAGAGTTGTCTCATTGGCACTCATACCACATCTTCTTATATCTATTGAAGTTGGTTTCTGTCATATTTGTTTTTTTCGGTTGTTGTTTTATCATAAATCAAGCCGTTGCTTTCCTCGTTTGAATTGTTTTACATATTCTCATGTCGAGGTCTTAGGTTTTGTTTAATTTTGAAGGTCGTACGGTGACCTATCGATGCTTATATCCACGTCATAGGAACAAAAGCTTACACTGCTAGTCCAAGAAGGCCCTCGGTATCCGTTTGAGCAGAATTCCTTGTTATATGTAGCAGTTATCTCCATGCCACATATTAAAATAAATTCCATTTTAGTAAATATTTTGGCTTAAAATGCCATAAATGAAAAAGTCCGCGAAACTGTTACATCGTCTTTGGCATCTAAACAGTATGACGTCATAGGTATACTCCCGCTGTCAAACATAAACACAAGACGTATTTATACTTTTCGTACGCTTCTGAAAGGTTTAACCCTCTTGCTGCCAGTAGTTTTTCAAGGTTGCATTTCGTGTGCCAGAAAATACGACAGCTCGACGTCTGTGACGTCACATGCCCAACAATGACGTCACGTCTTAATGACCGTTACATTTAGGGCCCATCGAAAAAAAATATTACACTGTTTAATTTACGGTCTTTTATTTGAAACAGACACAGCAATGATGAGAAGCTTGCATAAATTAAAACATGGACATATGTGTCCCTCCGGCACAGCCGGTGTGGACACATGTGTCCCTCCGGCAGCAATAGGGTTAAATATTGACAAAAAGAAGTTTTTGAGGCACAAATGTTACCTTTTTGTATATTTTTTCTGTTTGAGAAATTACATACCAAAATAATTTGGAATTCAAAATGGTGACTTTCCATAGTTACGGACTGGTAGAACGTGGAATTTAACCCTTCAAAATATCGTTCCAAACGAATTGCATTAGAATACAGCTTTATCAGCAACAAGACGGGTGCCACATGTGGAGCAGGATCTGCTTACCCTTCCGGAGCACCTGAGATCACCCCAGTTTTTGGTAGAGTTCGTGATGCTCAGTCTTTAATTTTCTATGTTGCGTTTTGTGTACTGTTGTTTGTCTGTTGTCCTTTTCTTTTTTTAGCCATGGCGTTATCAGTTTATTTTTGACTTATGAGTTTGCATGTCCCTTTGGTATCTTTCGCCTCTCTTTTTTGTTAGTCGAGTAATTCATTTCCACGTCGGCTTTATATTTAGGCCTTTTAATTGAAACAATGGAAAACGGATATCAATAAAAAGACATTACTCTGTTCCTTTTCGGTTTACATTTGGATTTTATTACATTTAAAGTAATGGAAAACGGAAGTCGACATAAAAAAAATCAGTTATTGACAGTGCAAAATAACCAATATTCTTCTTCCGTCAAAGTGCATGTTCCAACAACTAGTATCTTTGAAAATAGTACTTATAAAGTATTATTTCCATAACTTTATTATTTGAAAACAAATCTTTACTCGTCAGTCTCTTTGCACGTGTGGTCTATATTTCTACGCGAAAGCAACAAACCGTTCAAAAACAAGTCCCTTTAGAACTGGTTTTCTCATTATTTAGAGATGTGAGAAAATTCTACAACCATAACCGAAAAATATGATGGAAAAACCATCCCAAACGTAATTAATTTCTGTTTGAATATCGCTCCCAAGCAGTTTTTGTTGAAGGATAGGATATAAATACAACACATTCTCGATGGGACATTTTAGTAATTAGTAACTAGTCTGTTGTCCTACTTCCGAATGGCAATAAGCAATTAGACTGATGTTTGTTTGGAATAAACGAGAAAACAAAATTGTAGCAAAATTGCCTACAGTATATTGGTAAAGTTTTAACGTGTGTGTAGTCCAAGAATAGGTCATGCCTCCCCCGAAACAGATACATACATTTTGTAATAATAAACAAAAACATGATAGCCGATTAAAAAATATGAAAACCATAAAATTAAGTTGTTGGAGTTTTAAGAATACTTCTGTTTCCTGAATACTTTTCATATATAAAATCTTTAGTTTAGCTTTTTGACGATAGACATATAGATGATGCGTCCGACAAGTCATCTTTTCTACAACCTCTTATGTCTATCCTAATTTCTTTAAATTTCTTCCCCTCTTTGTCAGTTCAACACTTCCTTTTTATAGGCAAAATGTTACCAATCAGACAGTTGGATCAGAATCGACATTATAAAACACTTATTTTGTATCTGTTGTGCATAATACTGTAGTATGACAATAAGTATTGTTGAGACCAGATAATTGACATTATCATGTTGAATATCAATTAAATTTGCTACAATTTCATTTTCAGATAGCAGTGATCCATATAAACTAGATTTATCAGTAAAGCCCAGAAAAGAGCGGACAGCATTTACTAAACACCAAATACGAGAATTAGAAAAAGAATTTGCAGTACATAATTACCTGACGAGACTAAGACGGTATGAGATAGCAGTTGCCTTGGATCTCACAGAAAGACAAGTAAGTACATAAATCTATGGCCATCAAAACATGTGATACAACAATCATGCAAAACACTAAACGTTTAATTGCAGATCATTGAGTGACTTTCAACAAAGTTGTAGTGAACAAAGGCTGTATTCCCCCTTCACATACACGGATTTTTCTTGCGAATCCATTCGTATCTTAAACTCGTAGTCGATCGCAAGCGTATGCAAATAACTCGCTGGTATCCGTAAATAACTCGTCACAACTCGCCGACACTCTTAATGATCCGTGAAAGGAGAGGCAAATTTTTGACATGTCAAAATCTTTTTCCGATTTGTCCACGGATTGATTTTTCCGATAATAACTCGTAACAATTCGTAAGTTTCTTAAATCGCTCGTTAGCCGCTCACAACAACACTTAACCATCCGTAAACTGCTCGCAAGAATCGGTAAATGACTCGTAACAATTTTTTAAACGATTTGTTACGGTTAGTTTACGATTTGTTTTCGGATTATTACGAGTGCTTACGTGTTGTTTACGATTTCGTTCAGGTCGTGTTACGATGGCTTTACGGATTGTTACGAGTTATTATAAGCACTTTACGTTTAGTTACGGTTACTTTACGAATAGACACGTATACTTTACGTATTCGTATGTATTGTTTACGATTTGGGTAAAGGTATAAAAGCTGCAAAATCGTAAGGACTCGTAGATACTCGTAACTAACTCGAAGATATTCGTAACAACACGTAAACATGTCGTAACTAACACGTAAAAGATTCAATGAATAGTTACATTCCGTGATATACTCTTAACAATCCATTAAAAGCTCGTTAAATGTCCGTAATTTGCTCGTAGTTATCCGTGACAACTCGTAACAAATCGTGGAATTTTGCCGAAAATACATAGTAATAATCTGTAATAAACCGTAAATAGCTTCTAATAACTCGTATTAACTCTAAAATCGTTCGTCAAAGTGGCCAAATCGTAAGAATGTTTGCGATTCGTAAGAAAAATCCGAGTATGTGAAGTGGGCATTTATCAAGTATTTCTCTGTATTAAGTGTTGTTGTATGTAAACTGAAAACAGTTATATGAAAAAAGTGACAGCTAAGAAAACAGACACAATTATACTTTAATTTAAAAGGTTCAAAAAGGATGTTATTTATTTACATAATCAACCCGATAATAGGATTTTTCGGTGAGTAACTATAAAGAAAAAAAATAACTCAAATGAAAACAAACTACTAAAAGAAGTAAATAAGGATTGATTATCAGCGTATACCTCTGGGCAACCATCATTTATAACTATACTAGAATTCTAAGCAAAATCACTTGTAAAGTTTCATAAAATTTTATTTGTTAATTGAGTATTTTACACTTAAATGTGTCTAATAGCAAACTTTCATAGTATCATTATGAACTTGGAATAGATTGATCTTCTATGCTTCTATACATTTTTGTATGTAGGTTAAAGTCTGGTTTCAGAACCGACGGATGAAATGGAAAAGGGTGAAAGGCACAAAACTAGTGAAAGATAAAGTTGACGGACAATTGAAACCAATAATGGCTCCAAACATTACATCTACAAACGCAAATTCTGAGATCGAAGATTCACAGAGAACAACTTTATGTGATTTATCGGCATGACACAAGTTATATAAGTTTAAATGTTCATACAGTGGACATGACGTTAATCGTGTAACGTATGTATCGTAATGTGAAAAGGGCAGGTGAAGGTTTGTGTCTTATAGCATCAAGTTGAAGCACAGATATTGGTTTAAATCAAAACTAATCCGCTGAACATTGGTTTACAAATGCACAAAGTAGGACAAAATACGATGAACTGAAAATTATACATACAAAATTTACCTGTTTATTTGTAGAAAAGAAGATGTTTACGGTCGATTCGGAAGTGTTGTAGAAACTTGTTGCAATTTGAGTCTATAGTCCTGTATAATGTTTAATTGTAGCATGTTTTTCAGTTCAGCACTATTTAAAGAAACGCATTCATACTCTAAGTTTTAAACTATTTACTTGGATCAATAGGCCATACACCTTTCTTCAACATGCGTAAGGGACTAAACTTGTTCTTGTGTTTTTAAGGATTTTTGACGACATTTTCATGCAAACTCATATTAGATGTATGTCTGTAGTTTTGCATAAGCAAGAGTTAACCTGCCAATCCTATTGATTTCGAAGAAGCAACTGTGCCAAAGGTTACATATGTAAAAATATATTACATTGCAGAAAATGTTTGAATTGTGTTGTAATGTTAAATCGTGTTATTCAAAAAATATATTATTTCAGGAATCACTCTTTCAAATATATCTAGGCACTATATATATATATATATATATATATATATATATATATATATATATATATATATATATATATATATATATATATATATATATATATATGTGTGTGTGTGTGTGTGTGTGTGTTATATGCACAATAAACTTTTAACATCAATAAACAATATGAAATACCTTTATTCATTCAATACACTACCAATACGGAACATTTAATCGTGCACGAAGCGGTCCAAGAATAGTATTACATTAACAAATCTCTGGTATTGTATAAAAGAAACTATAAATACCTTGCTTAATACCGGTAAATGAATTGAATTTTCGTATTTCACAAAATACATGTAGCACGAAAATTCTAGTGCGAAATCCTTTCATTACTTAACAGCCAATGTTTTTATAGATATAAGAAGATGTGGTATGAGTGCCAATGAGACAACTCTCCATCCAAGTCAAAATTTATAAATGTAAACCATTATAGGTCAAAGTACGGTCTTCAACACGGAGCCTAGGCTCACACCGAACAGTAAGCTATAAAGGGCCCCAAAAATTACTAGTGTAAAACCATTCAAACGGGAAAACCAACGGTCTAATCTATATAAAAACGAGAAACGAGAAACACTTATGAACCACATCAACAAACGACAACTACTGAACATCAGATATGTCGGTATTCATTTTGTGTATGTGTTATATTTTATGTGTACCCATGTATCTTGTCCGGTTAAAAAAACAACAAAAACTGAACAATTACCATGCATAAGTAATATTTTGTACTTTCGAATCATTAGCCAAATTGCGTTTTATATTTGTATGGCTCCGCAACAAAGTTTTCGGGGCCATATAGTTTCACCCTTATCCGTCATTCTGCCATTCCGTCATTCTGTCATTCCGTCATTCCGCAACGAAAAGTTATGCGAATTTGTTTTCTTCTATAAACGTCTTCACATATTGAGCTAATTTTTAGTATATGAGTCTTCTATGATGAGTTACAGATCGAGTTTACGTTTGGTACCGCTTCACTGATTTTTGCCGAAATTACAGGCTTTGGAACTTGAAAATTTCATGAAAATAGCAGTTATACGGATTTTTTTCCTAAACCCCTTCACATATTGAGCTGATTTTTAGTATGTGAGTCTGCTATGACAAGTAAAAAATCTAGTTTACGTTTGGTTTGGCTCCGCTGATTTTTGCCGAAATTACGGGCTTTGGACTTTGAACATTTTGAGAAATTAACAATAATACGGGCTTTTGTTCTGAACACCTTCACATATTGAGCTGATTGTTATTATGTGAGTCTATTATGATAAGTTACAGATCAAGTTTACGTTTGGTTCCGCTCCATAGATTGTTGCTGAAATAACGGGCTTTGAACTTTGCAAATTTTGTGAAAATAATAGTTATACCGCTTTTTTTTCTAAACGCCTTCACATATTGAACTGATTTTTGTCTTTCCTTGACGGAGCTAAAAATCGAGACACATGTATGTATGGCGGCGGCGGCGGCGTCAACAATATATTAATTTGTAATTAGGTCAGATTATGGGGAACCACTAGTGGTAGGTCAATGATGTTTGGTATGCAGTTGTTTTAACATTAGCAAATCTCATTCCCATGGAGATTATTTGGCCCTACCCTCTCAGTCATGGTCTATTGACTTTGAAACTTTTGCTCAGTTTACATGTATTAGTTTGTGATTAGGTCAGTTTATTGGGAACCATAAGTGGTAGGTCAATGATATTTGGTATGCAGATGTAATGGCTTTGGCAAAGTTTGGCATATCTCATTTCCATGGAAATTGTTTGGCCCTGTTCCTTCAGTTATGGTTCATTGACTTAGAACATTTTGCATTACTTACATGTTAAGGTATTGCTATTTTGATTTCAACATTTGCATTTTACTATCAAAATAACAATAAGGCGTATTAACATTTTATTAGTATGTGAGTCTACTATGATGAGTTAAAGATTGAGTTTACGTCTGGTTCCGCTCCACTGATTTGTGCCGAAATTACGGGCTTTGGACTTTGAAAATGTTGTAAAAATAACAGTTACATGTATACGGACTTTCATTTTCAGAGTTTTACTCCTAAAAATGGCTTCAAGCTTTTTTTGCGAAAGGGTCCATTCATGTCGTTCCGATACATCTAGTTTTAAATTGCAACTGCCTCAAAAACGGAAAATTTGATGTTTATCTGGTTTTCTAGTCACAACGTTACGTTACGCATCAGTTTTCTTCGCAAGATTTGTTTCTACATCTGTATAACTTTTTTTCTGCTTTTTTACATCCACACAGCTGTCTCGCACACTTCTGTTTTCAATATTAAGGAATTCTGCCTCTAAACAAATAAACTTCCTTTTTGACAAGGTTGCTGAAACTTATTTATCTGATGTTTTTTTCATTAATTACTTTTAAAAAGTGTTAGAAGTAAGCACGTGTATGTCATGACAGTTGTCTATTTTTATTTCAAAGTGTAAACAACTGCTCTTCCACCCAGGCATTGTTCAGAATGATTATTTCTACAGAATACATATGCAATCTTTTCGCTGGTGAAATTCAGAGCATGTGCTACATATAATACAACTTTAAATTACGTTTTTTTTTTTTTTTTTTTTTTGTTAAGCTTAATTCTCCAAGTCATATATCTATGTGGGAAAAAGCATTGCCAGCTGATGGGATATACCAAATGCAAAACAATTTTATGAAAGTGATCTGCGGCTATTTTGCAAACTAAATCAGTAAACAAATGCAAGTCATGACTTCTTGCGGCATCTCTTATTCACATTGATCAAATGAATATCTAAGGGGGATCTTCGTTTTTTTTTTTGGTATTTCAAAATTATTAGGATTTCCACATTAGTGATACCACCCTCAACAAACGGTCCACATTAAGGACATTGTACAAAATCACCAAAGACAGTGTGCAGCCTCCTTGTCCCTTCCTCGTCCGTCAGTGCATTGTATCTGCAACTTCCATTTAAACAGAGACTGAATATTAATGAAGCTTTCATAAAATCTTAAGTACCTAATTCTATTTTTATCAATTTTCAAATGTACTTAATTTTTTTTCTGGGAAAAGGGTGTTCAAGTTGCATAACATGAAGTTTGCCATATCTGCAAAAAAAAAAAAAAAAAAAAAAAAACTCTCTCGAAAACCAAGACATTAATTTTAATAAAGTTGGCATATAATCTTTGTTAAATAAAGTATTTCATTGTGCATCTCTTCATCTATTTTGTAATCTTTACGCTGCAATGTACGGAACTTGCCATATCTATATAAGGTCGGGAGGAGGACTGTTTTCCCTACTCATACGTAATTTCCTACCAAGTTATCTGACATTTATCTAGATGTGTCAAATGGTTGTCTATATGTTTGTAGTGATTTTGTATTTTCAAGTCAGATTATCGGACAATTTAGGACAGTTAATTTCTTTGCCAGTAATATTTGATAATTTGTTGATATTCTTCAAAACACGGATGATGTCTGATCGACATCTAAAGAATATAGTGCTGCATAAACAGCCCGGGTGCTAGGGTCCGTCATTATTTGCAGCGAGGTGAGACTTTTTTCCCCATGTTGAAGCTGCCTCTCCTTGACGTTAAGATGAAGAATAGCAATACAAGCGATATTCCATTGCTTTTTGATTTTTTATGTACACGTTCTAATTATGTGTCATGAATTGATATACCATATTCTTTCGTTTTCATCTTCAGTATGGATTTGTGAGCTATGCTCACAATTTTTCTGAAGTTTTAACCTATATATAAAGAGTTTTTAGACAGTTTAACCAAAATGATAGTGCAATATGCACTCCACTCCCGCCAAATTATCATAAACAATTGAAATAACAAATACCGAGTAACAAACTGGTCAAAAACATAAAAGTCTAAAGCAATTAACCAAACAGGCATATTAAGGTAGAAATAAAATAAAGAAATGCAGAAATTCATTTGAAATATTTGAATGTTTGAAAGGATATCATTGTGGAATATATTACAAATAAATTCATTATGGATACCAGGATTAAAATTTTAAACGCCAGACGCGCGTTTCGTCTACAAAAGACTTATCAGTGACCTAGAATCAAAAAAGTTAAAAAGGTCAAATAAAGTACGAAGTTGAAGAGCATTGAGGACCCAAATTTCCAGGAGGAAACAAAGAAAGTTTATTTTCACGCGTGTTTAAAAAGTCTTCAAATATATTTCATTGGCTTCAAAGACGTAGTGATAAAAGTTGTAACCATAATAATGGTGTTCAATCATTGCGTCTCATATTTTTTTATTTTAAATATTGTTTTGGTCATTGCACAATATCGTGTCTTTACGTTCTGTTAATGATGTTGTTGTATGATATCTTCTTTAAAGTACAGCAACCGATATCAAGTGTAGGATGGTATGCTTTCTTAACAGCAGGTTAAGTAATTTTAGAATGCTTTCGTAACTGCGATATTTCTTTAATACGGTATAATTTGTTATGATTGTGTGTCTTTGTAATTTGTTCCTTTAATTACGCGTTAACCTACGGATCGAGATTAAAAAGTGGGAGGGTCGAAATGAAAAATAACAAAAACAGTATAACCCCGTCATTTTTGCATGTGCCTGTCCCAAGTGAGGAACCTTTTCAAAAATAGTATATCATTTTTTTTTTGTTATTTGGATAATTGGGTGTGATTGGTAGATTACGTTTGTTTCTGTTCAATTCATTCACATGACTTTTAATGACAATTAAGAACTTGACATATTTTTAGTCACCTGCTTATATTTGACGACTCTATGTTGCCCTCTATATGAGTTTTGGTTATTTCTGTCGTCTTGGTGTTGTCTCAAAGCAGTACATCCAGCATCTCCTTTTTATTCATATTAGTCGTGGAAAGAAGGGATATGTAAATTAACTCCTGGTACAAAATCCCTTAAGGAAAATTCTATAAGTTCTCAAGCTGTTACGCGCAAAATAAAGGGAAAGCTTATAGTGATATGCTGGACATAACAATCACAAAAACAATCGATACAATAATAAAATCAGACAATGTGCACAGTTACTAATGGCATTGCCCAACTCAAAGTACTTTAATTGTTAATTGCTACACTGCAATATTGACTATAATCAGAGTAGATTTCAAACAGTAACGGCATAAACAGAACAGGAAGACACGATCTTTTAAAACGACATAGGAAATTTGCAGGAAAAAATAAATAAAATAAGAAAGTTCGTCTTGTTTTTAATTATAAATTGCGAATTGATGTTAATCCCAAACAAATACTAGATGCAATGATTGAACAACAGTATGATTATAATTTTTAATCATTTAGCCCTATAGAAAATTGTACAGGACAATTTCTAATATTGTTAGATTAATGGATAATATTACAGTAAAAAAGCTATGTTTCCATTCTCAATTTTATGTGTAAAATATCACTGTTGATAAATTCCTGCTAGTGGAATTATAGTTTCACAACAAATCGCTATACTTGCGATCAAATGTATTAAAAGGTTTGATCAATTTTAGATATCTATTTGCTTGTTTTAAAAGTTTAGTAGGAATGAAAACATTACATTCATATACACTGAGATATCCCTAAAACGCGCATAGCTAACTTTCTGAGAATTCCACACTCCCTAAGAAAGGACCAACAGAATGTCATAAGGTCAATACATATAAAAACTGCACGGTACTGAAATAAATGCATTTTGTTATCTCCATGTATTTCAAGTACTTTGATATACTAGTATAATAACACTGTTATTATGACTTGTTTTTTTTATAACTATTGATATGAAAACTATTTGTCACCAAACAACTGATATTGGAAGAAATCAGATATCAACTTTAACTTCTGCAAAGTGTGAATGAGTTATTATACGTGCAATACACATAGCTGCTAGCATAAACTTATTTCCAGGAAAAAATATTGTTCGCTTCGTCCAACCGTAGAGGCAACACCGTAACAGTGTGGACGACCGTAATACGTATATATATATATATATGTTGTTAATAGACATTTTCGAAAAGTCATGTACACAGACACTTTTAATTTTATGTTTCCATCAACGAATCCGACTTTCGTTTGTTTGTTTGCTTGCAATCGTTAACGATGAAATTAATGTCTTTATACCCAGATTTTAGAGAAAAAATTGGATCACTTTTTGCATGGCTTACAGTCAATTAATGGAGGTATTTTAGGGGAAATTGGATAAAATTACCGATCGCAATGGGCGCGATTGTAGGACATCTTCAGAAATATAGATCGTCCGATAACAGAGCCACAACAGCAATATTTTTCCGGTCATCGTCGCTATCACTGTATGCACACTCAAGTTGTTTTTAGCACTTTCGGTGATATATGCTTTATACAATATGGTTTCCTTGGACACCAGAACGACGCCCAACAGTTTATGCTAATGCGACAAATAGGTCAAGATTTGGCTTTCCCCAATAGCAGACACAATTTATCCAGATCGGGATCCTATAATGACGCCATATACACAAATAAATAAATAAATTGATAAATAATATTTATTTTCAGAGGATAATCCCATAAGTTAAAACTAATCTTCCTGAGAGTTTTAAAATAATAATAACATGTAATACATAAAGTACATACAATATTATATGCACAATATACAATTTTATATAGATATTAATGAAAGGCAAACTAATATGTCTTCTATATAAATATTATTTTGAAGGTTAGCATTTAACTCATGTACACCATTACATTTACTCAATACTGTATCCTATCATCTATATATTTATACGTTATGTATCACACTATAAAAAGGCTTTACTCGTTCCTGATTCTGTGTAAAGTTCTACTAATTTACAAAAAGCCCTCCCTTTTTTTTACAAAGTACAATATGAAGATCGGTCAATTCGCAGCTATTAAATAGAGCCAATAACGAAACAAATGATTCAAAATAAATGTGTTGTACAGTACTGCTTAAAATGTAAATTAAAATATATATATATATATATATATATAAATGCTTGTGGACGTACCGACTAGTTTTCGAAAATGTGTATTAGATACAGAACAAAGGTAACTAAAAAGCAGGCTGGTAACAACCGTTACCGTATAGTTTTTCTGCACGAACAGTCAGGTCAAGTCCGACTTGTACGACGTTTTTAATTAGAAAGTAACACATTTTGCATTTAAAAGACGATTGCATAATTTAAAAGATTGAACACAAAAAAAATTTGTGCATACCGGCTAATGTACCATGATGTTTGGAGATATTTAGTCTTTAATGAATTAGGGATTTTGCGTTTACAATAGCTCTTCTCAATTCTATAAGCTGTGTGCGAGTAAAATTATTGCTTAGTTCTTTGATACATATCAGTGAAGTAGAATTATAGATTGAAAAAAATAAGTTAATGTTTCGTAGTCATTTCATATTTTAATAACTAATAAACGGTAAAAAAATAGGGGGTTGGGAAGTGGGTGGATGGGGTACTTATAGTTTTGCCCCTCACTTTTGCAAGTGTGTAATGCGGTATGGTCCCCTTTTCCCGGCTCCTACGCCCTGCATTTATATATACCACTCCACACCAAGAAAAAAGTATACATACGTACAGACAAACAAAACCAAACAAAGAAATCAAGGTAAAACTGAATAATTAAAAGACTTTTCTATTTGTATAATGCTTTATGTAAAGGGGAAACCGGTACAGTTTTGTCTTTGTAAAGATGTTGCGAATCAATTAGTAGCAAAAACAGAAACTGAATTTAAAAACAACATTATTCTTACAGGGTCATAATTTGCTTTTAACTAATTGACATCAGAATTACATATCACACAATCCATATTCATTTTGTGCAAAAAAGTAAATTTTTAGTCCATTTTACCGAAATTTGACAATCGCTTTCCCAATTTTAGCAGATTACTGAAAAGTTCATGCGACTCCCGTAATCGGAAACATGATACATTACTTGTATATGTCTTTTGGGTTTTGATGTCGTTTGTCAATTGGCTGCTGATTCGTGAAGAATACATTTAGTCTGTTTATTTATCCTTGTGGTTGTAGTTCGGGTATTTTTTTTTTTTTTTCGTGAACGAATGTCTGAATTTTCTTTGTTTATTAATTCATTATATTAGTGGCTTTGGTTCGAGTATTTAAAACAATCTTTTCATATATATAGCAACGAAGTAATTATTCGTGAATTTGAGCATAGAATTAAAAAAATTTATGTCATGCAGTTACTAGCAATTGTAAACACATATTAGTCCATCATGCATTGCAACTCAATCAGTGGATTGACCGGTCAATCGCTCAGGTAAAAAATGCTTTATTTGTAAACAAACACTAATACATGTATTGGCTTGAGCATTTATTTAGTATGCTAAATATTGCATGTTCCGTAAAAGGAAATGTCCCCGACCTGTTAAATGCAGCTATTGGATCACAATACTCTAATTTAGAATTGTAATTACTTTTTTTTTTACTCGGATGAAATCCGTAGTTATGCTATCACCCAATTTTAGCTATTCGAAAACTCTTTTAGTTTTACACACATGTACTATATAATGAAGCGAAGGGAAAGGTTGAGGCTATTTCGAATGGCTTATCGATTTTATGAGTGTGTTAGTATTTAGAAACAAATAATATCAAAACTCCATGTCAGATTGGTTTTTCCAGTAAAAGTAGGACATACAAAGAGAATGAATCGTACAGTGTTAAAATTCTGAGGTCAGTTTTTCAAGTAAATGTCTTCAAATAAAATTAAAACAACGGGTGTCTCATTCGTATTATGTATTTAAACAACAACAAAGCACAAAATACACGGTCGCATTTATTGAAAGAGCCAACCAGTTATGCTCTATTTGTAGTTTAATCAAGTTTGAGTTACACATAGTGTTTGTTCCGCGATGTTTACAAGTGATTCACAAACCTGTCTATTTAATATAGTCACATGGTGTTCATGTAATATAAATGATATACAATGCTGCCAGGAGCAGTAAACTTTGTTTTCATAAACATTGAATACTTAACTGAACAGTTAGTCAATTAGTCTTTGGTGTAAATATAAGAACGGTATATCTACCAACATTGCTTCGCGATGTAGCGATTAACGTCCGGAATCAACTGTACGGCGGTTATACCCCGTGGTATAGAACCATTTAAACATGTAACAATAAACTGTTTTCAGTATTTCTTTGTATTCTCACAATTGCGTATTGGCTTATTTGTAACACCGACTTATAAGAAATTCAAGCATATTTAAGGTGACTCGACTGTTGCTCGACTTTCTTTACTGTATAAGATTTGTACACAATAGCATGATAAATATCAATTATCCAGTCATCCAAGCGTCAATTGTTTGTGCAAGATGAAAACGTTTCCACTCATTCAATCGTGAAATGAAGATCGTTTTGTGAATGCTCTTTGTTATCTCAAATGCATCCATTAGAGCTATTTTCCTAACGCTTGTAGTTTAAAGGTTAGGTTGGCTTGCTTGCTTTGTTTGTATAAACGTTTGCTCATTCTTAATTACAATGCTCAGGCAACATTTACACAATCAAGGTCAACCACACCTTTAACTACAAGCATTAGGATATTAGCTCTAAAGACGTTTAATTTATTAGTATGCGATGTAGATTTAGACCGACACAGAAACTTTGCTTTTCCGGTGACGTGTTTTGGCTTAACTGTCCAAGATATATATAGAATAATACATGGCGGCCCTCGGGACTGATATTGGTTTCTCGTGGTGATACAGCATGCGATACGGATTTTGCCATGTATTATTCTGTTTATCATATATTTTAATAGAATCAGATTCATGGGATATCCATTTTTTTTTAAATCGTCCGAAATTATAAGCTAGAAAAGAACATTATGATTTTCCTGTATTTTTCCAGCTGACTTGTTTTTTTATAGACTTCCTTATTTGCTTAATATCCACATCGTAATGTCCCCTATAACCTTATTACATTCTCAATATACGTTAAAGACCATGTATTAAAATGCATCCACTAACGATACTGTCCTATTATTTCAACTAAAATTAATATTTTCAAATAAATATCATAAGATGTAGATAGATATAAGAAGATGTGGTATGAGTGCCAATGAGACAACTCTCCATCCAAGTCAAAATTTATAAATGTAAACCATTATAGGTCAAAGTACGGTCTTCAACACGGAGCCTAGGCTCACACCGAACAGTAAGCTATAAAGGGCCCCAAAAATTACTAGTGTAAAACCATTCAAACGGGAAAACCAACGGTCTAATCTATATAAGAACGAGAAACGAGAAACACTTATGAACCACATCAACAAACGACAACTACTGAACATCAGATTCCTGACTTAAGAAATGTTTAAAGTTTTATTGTTTATTTGGCAATGATATCATTCATGATCATTTTAATTTTCTGACGAGGTGAACAGCAAGAAAAATATTTCTTAAAAGTTTGCTATCTATTCTAACCAAACTAAAATCGTAGAAATTTGCATTTGTGTTTAATCCATCAGGCAATGAAAACAAACTTCACGAAAATTATGACCAAATAAACAATAAAACTTCAGATATTTCTACATCTTATTGTGTCTTTTTTTAATAAAAATCGATCGTAAAGTTACCTGGTAATAATTTTGGAAAAATATCGATTTTAGTTGAAATGATAGGACTTTTTTTAGTGGGAACTCATTTCTGATTATATGTTAGTATTAAAAGCTATAATGGATAAGTACACCAGTATGAAAGGTGGGAAACTTTTTGCTTGCTTTGTCGAGTTAAAAAAAAGCATTTGGCAAAGTCATTCATTCTGGTTTAAAATATAAGCTACTAAAACATAATATATGTGGTAAATTTTATGCAATCCTGAGCGATATTTACAATAAAAGTGAATAATATTTTAAAAAAAGACAATGTGCTTACTCCAAATATTCATTCTCAAATTGGGGTAAAACAAGGGGATGTTTTGAGTCCCAACCTTTTCAAGATCTTTATAAATGATTTAACGGATGCATTTAAGGAAAGTTCAGATGGTGTTGATATTAATGGCCGCAGAATTGACTGCCTCGTGTATACAGATGATATTGTTATTTTTTCTAGCTCCAAGGCAGGTCTTTTAAAACGACTTGATGGTTTGTCCTAATTTGTACTGGTCAATCTATCAAAAACCAATGTTACTATATTTAACAAACCTCGTAAACTTTTAAAAGAATATTTCTCCTACGAGAAAGATCCTATAGAATGTGTTAACAGTTATAAGTATTTAGGTTTAAAATTTACATCTAGTGGACTTTTTAAGCAAGGAAAGGAAGAATTATACAAAAAATCACTAAAAGCTGTTTTAAATTACAAAGATCTGTATCTCCTTCCATTCCAAGTATTTCAACTCTATTTCATATATATGACCATACAATAAAACCTATTCTAATGTATGGCAGTGAAATTACAGGTATGTTCATATCTAGCACTACAGCATGCCAGAAATAAAATGAATATTTATTACAGCACATTATATTTATGATTTATTAGACAAATTTAATTCTAAATATATGAAATATATTTTAGGTGTAAAGAAAAAAGTCATCTTACTTAGCTGTGCTAGGAGAACTTGTTAGATTCCCTCTATATTTTTCAGTTGTATCATCAATGGTGAAATATTGGTTTAGAATAAAAAAATATGGAATATTCAACAATATTCAAGCTTAGCTTTTTTTTATCAAGTCAGTTAAACAAAAACTTTGGAATAGTTTTACAAAATTTTGGAACTCGAAATGAACAGATACAAAAAGTAGCAAATTAGATACTTATTTCAAACTAAAAACTTGTTTTTCTAAAAAAATTTATCTATCTTTAAACAATTTTCGTTTTAGAAGTGCCATATGTAAAATCAGAATCAGTGCCCATATGATCTCAAAATAGAAAGAAACAGATATAAAACTTTATATATATATAGAAAGAGATCAGAGGCTTTGTAAGAAATATACTCTTAATTTGGTTGAAGACGAACAACATTTTATTATTAGTTGTCCAGCATACTATGATGATAGAGAGATATTTTTCAAAGAGATGAACAATATTTGTCATAACTTTACAGATCTCTCAAATGAGGCAAATTTACTAATGAAAATTTGTCTGTCCAAAAGTATTTAGGAAATCATATTATTAAATGTTTTGATGTTAGAATATACTTAATAACGATGATTATTGTAACGATTTTATGGTTTTAAAATGTACATGATTTATATAAGATGAAGAAATATATGTAGGTTTATATTTCATTTCAAAGTAATGTTTGTTTTTCACAAAATCATAGTGTATTGTTTTGTGTGTATAAGTGTCATGCTGCCCATCAAGTACCCTTAATTGGAACAATAAATATTCTTATTTTTATTCATATCCAATCAATTGTCCTATCGGACACAGATTGAAATACAGTGATGCTTGAAACAATGTTATTATAAAACGACATTGTCATAGTTTTAGGACACTGTTATATCAACACCAAAGAGTAATGTACTTTTTTGTCGAAGTTGTGGACTATTGATTCAAAATAACATTCCTTTCGAAAAAGTGCGTTCTAACTAATCCCAACTGTAGATATCAGTACGACGACGGAAAACTTCAAACTTTTAAAACTATTTTATTTCAAATGTCTTTACGTGGTCCTTATCAGTATTGTCGACTCGTTTGTATGAAAGAAGGAACACGTGTGCGTGTGTCTGTTCCAAGTCAGAAACCTTGTCAGTGGTTGTGTCTTGTTATGGTTGTATTGTTGACAATAGACAATACTTTATTATTAAACCTCAGACACAAAGGTGTACAAGAGGACATCATATATACACGTATACACATTTTTATACTCAATACATTTACACTATACATAATAATGCATGCATGCATGGTAAAATACAGCAAAATGTCAATTTATAAATTACCATAACATCCAACTCAAAAAAGACAAATATAAATCATAAGTATCGTGTAAGTATTTTTAAAAATATTGCTAAGTTTTTGTAAAGTTCTACATGACAAAATGTTAGAAGCTGTTTTAATTTGTACTCAGTTGGATTTGCAGTATAAAATTCTGGTATATATTTATTTCTAAGCAGTTTTATTTCCTGTTTTTGACATTTGAATAGATAATGAAATTCATCTCCTATCCCGTTTCCACAGAGATGACAAATTCGCTCATTTTTTTGTATTCTAGACCATCTTCCCGTTTCTACAGGAAATTTTAAATTTGAGCATCTGAACTTTGCTGTATAAATCCTGTCACACAGCTTCAACTTTATTAAATAGGTTTCCTAACGAAATTCCTGTTTGTAATTTGAATAAAATGCATCTCTTGAAGAGTTATTCATTTGGGAAAACCAATGTTGGATAAATTGGTCATTCAGTTTTTGTGAAATAATGTTCTTTAAACCCAGTTTATCCAATGGAAGTTGATTTTGCCAAATAAAACTAATTCCATTTTCGTCAAATATGGATTTAACGTACGTAATCCATTTAAATTTTGTGGGATATTGAAAATGTAATTTGAGCATTAATTTATACATAATGGAAGATAACTTGTTATTCTCCAATAATAAACTATTCCAAAACATCACCATTTTACGTTTAACAATAGTTTCCAAAGGGAATCTTCCGAGTTCCCCATACACCATATAATTTGGTGTACTGCTTCTTAATTTCAAAATATTTTTGCAAAATTGAAGGTGTATTTTCTCAATGTTATCTTTACTTTCAAATCCCCATACCTCTGAAGCATATAATAAAACAGGACTAACCAATGAGTCAAAAAGTTTAAGCTGCAAATCGACGGGAATATATATATTTTTTATTTTTCGGTATAGAGCATACAAAGACTTCTGTGCCTGATCAAGAAGTTTTTTTCGTGCAGTACAAAAGCTACCATTGTAATTGAAAAGTATACCAAGGTAGCAGTATGAATCAACTATTTCAATGTTATATATGCATTTTTCGTCATTTAAGAAGTTTCATATTATTTGATGGTATCTGTTTCTTGCCTTGTTGTTGATAACCGTATGTTGAACTTTAAAACGCTTAAACGGATTGTAGCTACGATTTTCACTAAAATTATTTTTTTAATCTATATGCCGGATTTGTACAAAAAGTTGATTAAGTATGAATAAAACCATTACTGATTACTTTCCATTTAGCATTTAGAAGCTTTTTTAACTTTTTACACCTGAATTTAATTTTTGTCTGTAGACAAAAATTCGATGTTAAGCCAACCCTTATTCATATGACCTATGGTGACCTTAACTCGGCAGTTCTCAGTGCGCAATCGCACGTTGTCCCTCGAAGGGAAAATGTCGAACAGAGGAATGTAATCGCGGAATGGAACATGAATTTACAGTTTCCGCGAGAAAAAGGATCAGAAAAGAGGTGCAGACAAATTATTGTAAATTGAAAATAAACAACAGCGATGGGATTGGTCATTAGAATCACTTAAAAAACCTGTCACGCAGGAAAGTCACACAGAAGTAGCCGACAATACGACGGTTTGCGAAATGTTTACATTTCTTAACTATTCCAGATCACATGAAAACAAATTGCGACGTGTTCAAATCATTATTGTCCAAAATATGTTTACAAATTTACGAGCAGTGATCTCTCAACTTAGCAGAAATTAAAAATCAACTTCTTACAATTTAATATTATTCTTCCGCTGTATCCTTCATGATGGCCCCTATTCACAAACACGTGTATACATTATCGGCATTGTTTTGTCATACAAATGGAAAAACAAGTGTATATAATCGCCATTGTTTGAGAACCTTTGGTTCGAATAAGATGCAGGCTTTTGTTATATTTTGTTGTTTACATAATTTGATAAATGGTGGCAAATATGTACGTTTAATTTAAAGAAATTATCAAATACGTAAGAAAACAAAAAGCACAAATTCATATCTATTTATATCTGGGTCGTTTCACTCGCTGTGTCGGCAAAGTTCGGGAAGTAAACCCGATGCATAATTAATGAGATGAATAGGCACGCAACACGATATTAATCATGAATTATTAACACTTCTGTAGTTTAGCGATCTTATTGTTAATTTTAAGTACATATCTTTGATTTTAGCAGCTTTAAAACGTGGTCATAATTTTGTCAAAATCGTAGCTACTATCCCTTTAATTATTGATTGTTACAGTATATGCTATATACGAATAACATTATTATATATTAATAAAATTTAATCTTTGTAGTCATATATTTTTTCTCTGTCGAGTAATACGTGTGTACTAAATTTGACAAAAAAGATTATTGTTTAATGTATAAATCAACTCAGCAGTTGGTTTGTGAATTTTAGTGAAATAGAACTGTTGTTCCTCTTCTTTTCCGTTAGCTGGTTAATTTTAAAATTCGAATCAATTTCAACTCAAATGATTGATACAGCATCTAGGATAAAAGCGACTTTAGATCTAACGAATTTTTAGTGTAATTTCTACCAAATGACACAGTAGAATGGTTAATATATTTTTGAAAACCACCTGTCAAAATCAAATTTTACTCTTGACCAGAAGAAAGAGATTAATGGGTTCAAAACTGTAACCAAATCAAGACATTTAACGGTTAATATCTTCAAAAACCTTAGATCAAATCAAAGTATGTCTTTGACTTTCAGCATAAAAAGAATCGTGATTGACAGTTAAACGAACCTGAATAAACATTATTCGCCTTTATCAAATGCTCGAAAATTACCGGTATAGCCAAATTCAACATAGAATAAATAAGGAGATGTGGTATGAATGCCAATGAGACAACTAACCAACATAGCCCAAATGATGCGGATTTAAACAACTATAGGTCACCGTACGAGGTCCAACAATGACCAAATCCCATACCTTATAGTTAGCTATATAAATCCCCGACTTGACCAAAATTATTAACAATTTTAACGAAAAAACAATTTATGACAAAACAATAAACGAAAAAAAATATATGATAGACAGCAACCAACGACAACCACTGGAATACAAGCTCCTGACTTAGGGCATTAAAAAGGAAGACTACTGGGAGGATAAACATGCTTGTGAGCGATCAATTCTACCCTAACCTGGGACAGTGGTGTAACAGCACAACATAATAGAAAACTGTAAAAATCAGTTGGAAATGGTTTGACTCATCAGATCGGCACCAAGCACAAAACACAACTAACATAAAGACAAAGACACAAAATACTGATCTAAGAATAGTTGTAGCTAACGAAAGCTGGTTTAAAACTAATAAAAACTAATAAATGAATCATATTCTCCTAGACTAAAGTATCAATCAGTACACATCCAACGGATTTAGATTATAGATGCACAAATAGTCTGAGAAAAGCATGGCCGTGTCATTTAAATTCTATAAATTTATGTAAATGATTAATTAAAAAAATCATACTTTTGAATTTCGGAATGTATCTTTGTCTGTGTATGACAATTAATTTCTAAATTAATTGCCTATTATGCCTTATATTTAAAATGTATTAACAAGGTAAATAACAGTTAATGAAATTTACAAATCATAAATTGTTCTAGTCGTAAGATGATTTATTATTCCAAGTATATATTATGCAACATTATATGATAAATCGATTGATTGCTGCTTGCACATAGTGAGACATTTTTTAGTTTTATCAGCTCTTCAATATTTCAATAATTTTTGGATTTTCAAATATTTGGCCTCGAGCATCACTGGAGAGACATTTATTGTCGAAATGCGCATTTGGTGCAGTAAAATTGATACCGTTAATGTAATTACAATTTATACAATATGTAAATTCTGCAAGGAAGGTCGATCGGGATGATGGAGGGAAATGTCAACTGTCACTGTATGAAATGCTGATATGGCAAAGATTTTGCTTTGCAACATGCGACTATCGGACAACTCATGAGAGTTTTACTCTTCGCTTCGACGTGATTGGGTATTTATAGAATACTCTTTATTGCAAAACATGAAACCCTGGCGGGTTAAAATGCAAACATAGTACATTGTATACACAAGTGACAAGAAACATAATACATGATAAATGTTTTAAACAAGTCAAGTTAAGATAATAAGATAACACTAGTTCCCCCCTCCTAAATGGGATTGATTGTGAAAAAGACATTTTCTATGGAAACCTAATGGACAGCTTTTTTCAATGATTGATAGAAAGTCCTGTCAAAATCGTCAGAGCTCGTATAACTTAAAAAGAAAAGGGTGGGATATAAAATTAGCTGTCACAAATGAAATTTGGATTTTCCATTATTTGATTTTGAAGAATCATGGAACTTAAGCGAACCATGATATAGAATTGAAGGTTTTTTCTCTCCTTATTTTATTCAAAACAGGCTAGTAAAAGTTTTGATTTATATTTATCTGTGAACAAAAAATAACCCCAAAGGAACGTGTAAATCAACATTGCCAACAGCTATATATAATAAAATTAAATGCTTTAAATAATATCTTGATTTTATATATTCTAATATCAAAACCATGTTATAACGATTTGCAGTTTTGTGGTGTGATGTGAAAATTATGAAATACAATTTTGATAGAAACTCAAGAAAAAAAAAGTGTTTTTAAAAATATATAAATCCGATGGACAAACATAGGCTGATTGATTGTTGGTTGCATAACGTCCAGTGGCAATTATTTCATGCATGTTCAGAACAATATAGGCTGATGTATACATATATAATTTGTTTTGTGTTGTTGGACTGCTGTCTCTGGCGAATAACCAAAATTTTCCTTTTTTTATGATACAAAAGTCGAGCAATCGTTCCTTACATGTTTATTTTGATTAATATTTTAAATCATTTATTCGAAAAGAAACTTTCCCTACCATAGCAATACACATCATTCAATCTATTGCGGGGTGTTTAAGTTTTTGATCTTTATAAAATGATTACCTTTCTGTCAGCGAACACATCAATCAGTTGGATTATTTTGTAGTACTTCAAATTAAAACCTAATCAGCGTACTACGCCCCGGCTCAACCAGATGTTATTTGTTGCTTCAACTGTTCATTATAGTACTCAAATTACAATTATATTAATTCACAAAGCTAGGTATAAACTGTGTATTTAGGTTTGTTTGTTTGGAGGGGGAGGATGGTTTTTAGATTTAAGTGCCTCATTAATAAAAGAATCTGGATAATTGGTGATTAATAAACACACTTTAAAGTAAGGATGTGTGAGATCTAAGAATGTCTGTTTGCCACGTGTTTAACTTTTTTGCAATTGGTCAAGTTTGACGAGTTTACAAAATATGCGAGGAAGTTGCAGAACATATCGACTTTTTTGTATTTATTAAGAGAGTATTTGGGAAAAAGGCATCGGATCGCTTTTCCCGAAATAACTTATTTTAACGCTGTCATAAAGAATTTGAAATACTAATATTTAAGGAAATTCTTACAGAAAGTATAATCAGTTAACACAGTTTGTCCCCTAATAAACGATAAAAACATTTTTTCCAAGTATTATGGAAAAGAAGGAACAAAAAAATAAAAATAAAACCATTTGTTGCATAAGTGATCAAAGAAGAATGTTCGATAAGGCCCGACTATGTTATCTTTTTAGCTAAAACTTCATTTGGTATTAAATGACCATTATCACAATGATCATATATGAAATGTATTTTTTACTTTGAAAATTTGCTTATCGGTGTTCTTTTTATGACATCACAATTAGAATACTTTTTTTTATATTGACCAAATTCAATGAAAAATGCAGATTTTAATTGGGATATGAAACATATAGTGTATGTGTCGACAACATTTTTTAAACGTTACTTTTGTTTTAAGAAATGAACTATCTGACTTGAATATTTATTGTGTTGAGTACTGCGCTCTTTGTTCCCACAACCACACCAATCCAGAAGATTTTATCAGCTTTCACTAAAATCTCAATGTCTGACCTATTTGAGGTGTTACTGTCAAAGCTTTGTAGGAAACGCTCGATAAAATTGTTCCATTTCACTTTCTCACATGTTTATGCATCAGCTTGAAATACTTTTCATCCAGAAATAAATTTTTTAATATATATAGATTTCATATTTGGAGCTAAATATGGCAATAAGAGCACCTTCTCCTTTTAGAAGTATCATCATGTTACAAAATATGAAATACAAATAAGATACTCATGGAAATGCCAATGGCACGATATACATTTTTTTCTTGGATATCCATCATCGGATGCGCACGAGTCCAAAAGTAAGGAAAGCAAAATACTTCAAAAGCAACGGTACTGTTAAGTACGAGCCTAAGCAGATTTCAAAACGGCAAAAAAAAAAACAACCAACTAGTTACCACGTTTTCGGGTATCTCTTTGTTCCCTGTAGAATACACGAACTTTGTTATGACAATAGCTTTCTTTTACGACTGTTACTCTCGTCATAACAAAGGGGAAACAACATCTGCAAAACTTGACTTAAGAATTGAGAAGAAGCCAGACTCGTTAACTTTACATAAATCCTCATTTTTGCAATACAAGTTGCCTAAGAAATATGCTTTGAGAAATAGTTCTTGCAGTAAAGTTACGAAATAATTTGACGAAATGGTCCGTTACATTTTGTTCGTTATTTGTTCATCATCAATTTATCATTGCTGATGATGATGAATAAAAATTATCTACAAAACGAATGGACGGTAACAGTTAAAACAATACAGCTTTTGGCCACTTGTTTTTCACCTAGACTTGAGCTACAGAATAAATTAAAGTAATGACCGTGAAAAGGAAACGTTATCAAAACAATAAGATTAACATGGAGTGGGGTGAGGTTGTCATCCAAAGCGTTCTTGAATTTAAGAAACAAATATCTAAATGTAGAGTCAGCTTTTATAATTTATATTGCTAAGACGAAAGATAAAATTTTAATCTTTCAAATTGGGTAAATTTAAAAATCGAGAATCAAATTTATTTCCAAAAACCGGAAAGACATTTTATATCAACTAGGTAATATTCGCCATATCTCTGACCTAAATAAATAATTTTTTTTACAACAAAAATAAGGGATACTTGACATAAAAAATTGTACGACACCGATTGTTTGTCACTTTGACTGATCATTAAGATGTGGAAAGTTAAATGGCATGCCTGACAAATACGAGTTTTCTCATTTCAGCATGAGAGTAAAATAAGGCGAACAATTGAAGAACTTAAAACAATTACTATTTTGCCCGTCATGTACAATATATACAGAGATGTTTAATAAATCTATAGTGTAATTTTTAACGATGGATTGATTTTTGTTTGCTTGAACATTCAGTGCAAATTTTCCATGCATATTCAAAAAACGCTGAGTATCATGCATGACCATTTTTAAATATGATGAAATGGGTTCAGTGGTTAGAGAGCTAACAATTTTTAAAGAAAAAAGTTCAAACAATTACATGTATGTAAAAATTGTCATTATAAGGGTACAAATCCAAATAAAAAGTCAGTTGTTATATGTTTTTCAATCATAGATTAAAAAAAAAATTTTCAGGCAATAACTCCTAAAAGTGGTTTCATTCATCATCGTACTTTTGTAATTCTTGCGTTGTTGATCATTTTTGCTCTCTACAGTTTCTGTCCATCTGTTAATGTTTTCATGATAACAGACAAAACATATTAAATAGGTTAAAACGTCGTTTAAGGGGAGTCTTATGTCGGTATGTTTGTAGATCCTGCAGTGCTAATTATTTTGACTATTATTTAACAATTTCTGTCTATCCTGTAATAGTTTTGAAGATAAGAAGCAAAAATGCTAAATCAGGCCACAAATCGTCATTTCAATATTTTTAAGTTGAAATTTTTTAATCATGTTGTCATTTGTTATAAATCTTGTATTGCTGATCATGTCAGCTGTTTTCGGTTACTATCTATCTTATAGTTTTCAAGATAGCAGACAAAACCACTAGATTATCTAAAAAATCGTCATTTATGGACAATAATCAATCGCCTAATAACATTTTGATGATTAAAATAAATTTTGACATCATGATCATTTTTGGTCTGTTAGATTTTTTTTTTTTTTTATTATGATTTCAAGATATTGGACAGTTACCTGAAAATCCTTCATTCCTATTTGTAGTCATGAAAGCCATGTTGGTTGTTAGAGTACTAGACTCGAATATAATTAAGACTATATATAATTATAAGACCTTAGGATCAATCATGTTAACTTGTATTGAAATTAGTTCAGTAGTTTCGGTTGAGAATTTCTTTGAAAAGGTTTATGGACACCAAGTGACGATAAAAGTTCATACTGGTCTTTTGATAAGATGTGATAAGGTATACGATAATTATAAGAGTCTTACCGTTAGCACCGAATTCCCTAATGAAAAAAAAAATCAACAAAAAAAAAAAAAAAAAAAAAACTGAATAAAATTAAGCCATGAAAATATCATTATTAACAAACAAAAAAACTTCGGACAGGCACATGAACATATAGGTAGCGGTATATACACTATATAGTTTGTGAAGCACTCAATCCTTCTTCTCTCTTTTCTTTTAATCTCGATCTTTAATTAGAATTGCAAAAGGTTCGTAGAAAAAACTAGCAATAAAATCCCGTTCAGACAGAATACTTACCCTATAATTACATATAGACAACAATACAGATACAAGTAAAACAACATAATATACTGCATCAAAGAATTCGAACAAATACTAAAAGCAAGTTCAAAGTATCTGCTGAGAAAGAAGTCATGCTAGGTTGCAGACTATTATCGGTGGCACTACATCGGAATTAAAGCAAGTTCAAAGTATCTGCTGAGATAGAAGTCATGCTGGTTTGCACTCTTATATCGGTGACTGATCATCAGACTGAAAGCAAGTTCAAAGTATCTGCTGAGATAGAAGTCATGTTGGTTTGCACTCTTATATCGGTGACTGATCATCGGACTGAATCAAGTTCAAAGTATCTGCTGAGATAGAAGTCATGTTGGGTTGCACTCTTATATCGATGGCTGATCATCGGACTGAATCAAGTTCAAAGTATCTGCTGAGATAGAAGTCATGTTGGTTTGCACTCTTATATCGGTGGCTGATCATCGGACTGAATCAAGTTCAAAGTATCTGCTGATAGAAGTCATGTTGGATATCGGTGGCTGATCATCGGACTGAATCAAGTTCAAAGTATCTGCTGAGATAGAAGTCATGCTGGTTTACACTCTTATATCGGTGACTGATCATCAGACTGAAAGCAAGTTCAAAGTATCTTCTGAGATAGAAGTCATGCTGGGTTGTACTCTTATATCGACGTCTATACATCGGAAGGAAAGCAAGTTCAATGTTTCCATGGCAACGGCAGCCATTTTGAAAATTTCAAAGTCAAAAGTATCATCTATACTTACCAGTTAACAATAATATCAAGTTTCATTAAGTTCGAAGCATTTTGAAAATTTTGACATTTTGCAGTTTCCATGGCAACGGTGGCCATTTTGGAAATTCAAAGTCAAAAGTCTAATCCAGACTTGCCAGTCAACAATCATATAAAGTTTCATAAATTTTGGAGAAATTTGAAATTTTTGAAATTTTGACATTTTGATGGTTCCTATGGTAACAGAGACCGTTCCCAAAATTTAATGGCAGATGCCACATTGGTACATGGGAGGAACATACCATCAAAGTTTCAATTGATTTGACCTACCATTTTAAGAAAGTAAATGCTACTTTTAGGTTTTGGAGCATTTTGACCTGTTTTGCATTGTTTCCATGGTAACGGCAGACATTTTGAAATTCAACGCCAAATTCCACATCTTACAATGTTGCTCATCGTTACTGTGAAGTTTCATTAAATTTTGAGCATTTTGATATTTTGAAATTTTTGGTGTAGTTTCCATGGCAACATAGTAGTTCCGATGATTGCCAAAATCATCCAAAACCAGTATATAGTGGGCACCTACATTGTATTAAAATATAAAGATTCTGAGTTTAAGCATATCCAAATAAATCAACAAAACCAAAACTTGATTTTTCACATTTGTTCCGTTTCCATGGTAACGGCAGCCATTTTTTATGTTCTTAAGACCTACTGCAACCCGAAATTTTGTGTTCCTCATTATAGTTAACTATCATTGAGATTGGTTCCATTGTCTCCAAAAAGCTGCCGGACAAAAATCATTGGAAGAATAATAATAATAACTAGATTTGCCATTGCAAGCAATAGCGGATGGCACCATTCCCCATTACCAGGTGAGTGGTAGCCATTTAGAAAATTCCAAAGTCAAAGAGTGCATCTACACATGCAAATTATCATTTTTGTAAAGTTTCATTAAGTTTGGAGCATTTTGAAATTATGGACATTTTTGCTGTTTCCATGGTTACGGCGGCCATTTTGAAAATTCCAACTTCAAAAACCAACTTTGCCCATGCCAGTTATCATTTCTGTAAAGTTTCATCCAGTTTGGAGCGTTTTAATTTTTTTGAAATTTTGGACATTTTTGCTGCAGCCATGGTTACAGTGGATAATTCCAAAATTCTAAAAGCAGACATCTCATTGTCACATGTCATGTTATATATCAGTACAGTTTCATTGACTTTGGTGAAATACTCTTTAAGAAAATGCTGATTTTATGCATTTTCCCATAGGGTCAATGTAAAACTTGCCCACGGTTTCCATGACAACGGCGGCCATTTTGGACTATCCAAATATTGTCTTGACATCTTAGCATACTGGGTAACATTTTCATAAAGTTTCATCCAGTTGGGTCTTATAACGAAAGAGTTAGAATTTTTGATATTTTAGCTGTTTCCATGGTAACGGCAGCCATTTTGAAAATTCCGAAGTCAAACTGCAAATCAGCACATGCCAGTTACCATTCCTGTGGAGTTTCTTCCAGTTTGGAACACTTTGATTTTTTCGCATTTTTACTGTTTCCATGGAAACGGCGGCCATTTTTTACCATTCCATAGCAAGGTGCACAACTTTACATGGGGGTCCTCATTATAGTAGAGTTCCATCAACATTGGTCAATTGGATTCCAAGAACTCGCGCGGACAAAATGTGTGGAAGAAAAATAATAAAAATAATAATAACAAGTAATCCTGTGTTAGGATGCTAACACAAAAGTCGCCAAAACGGCCCCAACCATTGTTCTGCTGTTTCCATGGTAACGGCAGCCATTTTGAAATTTCATAGTCGGATAGCACATTTACACATGACAGGTCACATTACTTACAAGTTTCATAAAATTGGACCAATTTTCAAATTTAGGCATTCGTGTTTCCATGGTTACGGTGGCCATTTTGAAATTCAAAGTCAAATGCCACATCTACATAAGACAGTCAACATTTGTGTAAAGTTTCATTAAGTTTGAAGCATTTTGAATTTTTTGACATTTTCGCAGTTTCCATGGTAACGGCAGCCATTTTGAAAATTCCAAAGTCGGATGGCACATCTACACATGACAGGTCACATTACTGTCAAGTTTCATAAAGATTGGACCAAATCTACATTTTTCGCATTTTTGTTGTTTCCATGGCAACGGTGGCCATTTTGGAAATTCCAAAGTCAAATTCCAAATCTACATACACTCGTTAACATCTCTGTAAGATTTCATTAAATTTGAAGCATTTTAAAAAATTTTCACATTTTTGCAGTTTCCATGGTAACGGCGGCCATTTTAAAAATTCCAAAGTCGAATTACAACTACATATGGTGCTACCTGTAATAATCTATCAATATATAACATAAAAAGTACATAGGAATAATTCAACACTATCACATGACTAATCACATGACTATTGTTCTAGAATGTTCCATGAAAATTGACCCCTAAAATAATGCCAAGATGACCCCGGGCTGAAATAAAAAATGTGGAATGGACACCTGGACATCGGTCTCTTGTATTACACAAAACTTAAAGGTTCTACCAGTAGCGAATCAATAGTCGAAAAATGACCCCACCCATGTTCCGGCCCCAAAAGTGCCAAGTTGACCCCATTTGAAATAAAAATAGTGAATGCACCCTAGGGATACTACCCCAACATCATACCAAATATAAAGTTTCCATCATTTAAGGCTTGGAAGAAAATGGTCGGACAAATTAGGGTTAAGAATAATAATAATAATAATAATAATAATAATAATAATAATAATAATAATAATAATAATAATAATAATAAGAAACGGGACAAAAACATAAAGTCTCCAAAACTCCGTTTTGGCGACTTAATAAGAAAAAAGAAACGTAGAATAACAATATGTCACCCAACTCCGTTGAGGGTGCCATAACTAAATTGCCATTGCAAGCAATAGCGGATGTTACCCTTCCCCATTGCCACTAAGCGGCAGCCATTTAAAAAAAAATTAACAGTGAATGCACATATATGCATGGCCATACATCTTTCTGTAAATTTTCGGTAAATTGAGAGCATTTTAAAATATTTTTGCATTTTTGCCGTTTCCATGGTTACGACAGCCATTTTGAATTTTTCAAAGTCTAAAGTCTCATATATACATGCCAGTTAACAATACTGTCAAGTTTCATTAAGTTCAAAGCATTTTGAAAATTTTTGACTTTTTGCAGTTTCCATGGCACGGTGGCCATTTTGAAATTCAACGTCAAGAGTCTCATCCAGACTTGTCAGTCAACAATCATATAAATTTTCATCAATTTTGGAGCATTTTGAAATTTTTGAAATTTTTGACATTTTGGCTGGTTTCTATGGTTACAGAGACCATTCCAAAATTTTGATGACAGATGCCACATTGGTACATGGGAGGGAACATACCATCAAAGTTTCAATGGATTTGACCTACCATTTTAAGAAAGTAAATGCCACTTTAAGGTTTTTGAAGCATTTTGACCATTTTTGCATTGTTTCCATGGTAACAGCAGACATTTTCGAAATTCCAACGCCAAATTGCACATTTACCAATGTTGCTCATCGTTACTGTGAAGTTTCATTAAATTTGGAGCATTTTGATATTTTGGAAAATTTTGGTGTAGTTTCCATGGCAACATAGTAGTTCCAATGATTGCCAAAAATCATCCAAAACCAGTATATAGTGGGCACCTACATTGTATCAAAATAGAATGATTCTAAGTTAAAACATCTCCAAATAATTTACCAAAACCAAAAACTGGATTTTTTCACATTTGTTCCGTTTCCATGGTAACGGCAGCCATTTTTAATGGTCTTAAGACCTACTGCAACCCGAAATTTTGTGTTCCTCATTATAGTTAACTATCATTAAGATTGGTTCCATTGTCTCCAAAAAATCATTGGAAGAATAATAATAATAATAACAAAGAAACAGAGGAAAAGCAATATGTCACCCGACATTGTCAATCGGGTGACATAATAAAAAAAAGAAACGGAGGAAAAGCAATATGTCACCCGACATTGTCGATCGGGTGACATAATTATCTGCCGAGATAGAAGTCGTGCTGGATTGCACTCTTATATTGACAGTTGTACATTGGACTGAAAGCAAGTTCAAAGCATCTGCTGACTCAGAGATAGAAATCATGCTGGGTTTCACTGTTATAGAATGAACACCGAAACTGCTTGCATCGTAACTTCACTAGTTCATTCATCTCGGGTTCCATCGCGTTGTTATTTTGTTTTTGTTTTTTGTTCTTTGTTTGTTTTTACAACCGTCACGAATTTAATTGAGGGACATACAAAGGGTACATATTCTATCTCTGAATGTTTATTATTCCTAAACTTTCAAATAGTTTAAGTATACATAAGTTTTACTGCATTTTAATACTTCAATTCTTCTTATAAACATTGTATTTAAACAAAATCTAAAAAATGTATAGTCACACTTAATAAAAAAAGGCGTATGATTGGAGTTACAGGTCTATGTTGACATAATAACCTAACAAATTATCTTGTGTTTCTGGTATTATGAATATATTATTTAATTCATGGATAAATATAAAAACACAGCTACGGTAACGGAAAAAAGAAAGTAAGTACAAATCTAAACTATAAGGGGACGATCATTCAGTTGAAATTAGGGGGCAGGACTATGAAATTTTGGAAAAAGTTGAGCATAAGAAATGAAAATAAAAATTCATGCATCAGTGTCTGAAATGGGCGTTTCCAGATCAAAATAGTCAGTTTATTGTAAATAGACCACATTGACAGGAATTACACATTTCATGAAATAATAAATGTCAACAAAATATAAACGTTTCAACTAAATAAAAGTTACTCCGTGTAACTTAAAGAAAAATGTAAGTTAGTATTTTCACGAACCAAAAGAATGAGAAAAACTTTAGGCAAACCCAGTCGACAAGTACCTGACGAAAGACACTGTATTTGTATGGTGCGTTTTACATCTGACCTAATATAATATCCAACTCCGTTGTTATGATCCGTCCCATTCTTACTTCAAACCAACGGGACAGTTACATATAAAGCGAACACTTCTTTTTACTGTATTATTTTTGTCAAGGAATTATGATTTGGTGTCTTTTGGTTATTTGAGTAGCTGGGGTGCCGTCTTATTTACATATATCCGGCATCTCCATTATTAATATTCTACATCAATCAAAACCTTAGTTTCTTTTCATAAACTATATTGTTAGTTATTTATCATTAAAAATTACGAGCCGTGATTTGTGACGCAAACAACTATCTAGTCCAGATGACTAAAAGGATTTTTACTGATCAAGGTCCGGGGTAGTCCTATAACATATGACATATGGGCGATATTTTTTTTTTCTCTTTTGTTTTCTGATATTTTCTTTTTACTTATTTTGCTATTTGTTATTTTATATTTTATATTTGCTGCTTTTACTATCAATGTGTCGCCCCAAAAGAGTAATACAAATAAAATGAAAATACAGTGAAAATCGTAACAGTTTCGAAATTTTGTTAACGCCAATAAAGAATGTTCAAGTATTCAATGTTCATAAAAACACAAGGTTTGATCCTATAGAATTTATTCGAGTTATTTGTTTTAGGCTTTGAGAAACCTTTGGCGAACCCATGCGTTTAAATGTCCATTGTGAAAACAACGTAATAAGTGGGCGTAACAGAGATGGACGTTTAGCTAATCTGACAGAGCCAATAAATGGTCATGTCCACACTGTTACATGTAAATGTATGACTTTGATAATATCGACGGCTGTACATAGGACTGAAAGCGAAATCAAGTATCTGCTGGCATAAAAACCACGCTGTCTTACTGTTATATCTACGGCTGTTCAAGTATATGCTGACATAGAAACCATACTGTCTCGGCGGTTGTACTTCGGAGTAGGTTGCATACAACACGCCATGAACAATGCACGAAGACAAGATCTTATGTTATACCCAAAAAGAATCTGTACATTGTTTCTTAATGACTTGCTTTGTCGTCATTAAAAGGGGTAATGAGACAAAGTAAGATAGTGTTCTGCACTTTTTTTAGTCACCCGAATCCAGTACAATTTATTTTTATTGAGATATAGGGTATTCATTTGCTGTTTTCTGATAACTATTCGGCAATAAACAAGTAAAACATGTTATACCATATGAGAGAATGCAATTTATTTAGAAAGATACAGGATATTTTGGTAATCATAATTTTTTTTAAATACTACCGTTAAAAGAAAAGTAATAAAGCGAATTATTTCACTTGAAAAAGACGGAAAGGGTCAGACCAACAGAGGTTAATACAACGAAGTGCATTACCGTATAGAATCACAAAAACCTAAACTAAAATATATTTCACAAATATAAATGGATTTACCACATTGCCTCACATTCTCATTAAGAAAAATTCACACACCTAATTAAATGGGCATTTAAAAGTCAGAATGTGAATACATATGTTCTAACTCTTTTAGGTCATTTTTAGTAGCAATAAACAAAAGAAATATGTCAATTGGACATGCTTTGATACTATATCTGCCCTTGAATTTTACTAGATAATATTTTTGTTCGCTTTGGAGATTCCGTATATCGTCAGGTTATCGGAATTCCAATGGGGACTAACTGTGCACCACTTATTGCGGACCTGTTTTGTATTGCTATGAGTTACAATTTATGACTAAAATCAGCAAAGACCCATTGAAACAACATCTGATACAAAATTTAATAATACTTTTAGATATTTGGATGATATATTGGCTCTCAATAATGACGACTTCAGTATGTATACTAAAGAAATTTATCCTGTTGAACTTACTTTAAATAAAGCTAATACTAACAATGACCACTGCCCTTTCCTCGATCTTGATATCCATATCATTAACGGAAAGCTTAATACAAAATTTATGATAAAAGAGATGATTTTTCATTTCCTATCGTTAATTATCCATTTTAGATGGTGACGTTCCTTGTCACCATCTTACGGTGTTATATATCTCAACTTGTACGATTCGCTCGTGTATGTAACAACGCTTCAGATTTTAACGAAAGAAATTTATGTATTACTGAAAAATTATTACACCAGGGTTTTCGATATCACAAACTAGTCAAAACATTTACTAAATTTTATCATCGGTATAAGGACATCATTCGTAAATATAGCTCAACATGCAGACTTCTTATACGTTCAGGTATTTCACATCCAATCTTTTATGGTAATATTCTTTATAAAGCACTAAAATGTCAGTATTCACCTCAGAAGCTAACAAAACCTTTAAATAGACTTATTAAGAAGGGATATAGTTACGATACTGTTGTCAGGTCATTAAAGATTGCATATTTTGGCTTTAATATTGATTCACTTATAGGGTCTTTGCATCGGAACTAAACACATTTATTTAAAACCAGTTGTTGGCATGACACGGGTTATGCTCTTCTCATATATTTTATGATGGTATGATACTAAACCCTAACGGGAGGGATTGTGCCTGATATTCATATGATGAAGACATAATCTTTCAATCAGTTTAATTGAGGTCTGGAGCTGGCATGTCAGTTAACTGCTAGTAGTCTGTTGTTATTTATGTATTATTGTCATTTTGTTTATTTTCTTTTGTTACATCTTCTGACATCGGACTCGGACTTCTCTTTAACTGACTTTTAATGTGCGTATTGTTATGCGTTTACTTTTCTACATTGGCTAGAGGTATAGGGGAGGTTGAGATCTCATAAACATGTTTAACCCCGCCGCTTTTTGCGCCTGTCCCAAGTCAGGAGCCTCTGGCCTTTGTTAGTCTTGTATTATTTTACTTTTAGTTTCTTGTGTATAATTTGGAGTTTAGTATGACGTCCATTATCACTGAACTAGTATATATATTTGTTTAGGGGCCAGCTTAAGGACGCCTCCGGGTGCGGGAATTTCTCGCTGTATTGAAGACCTATTGGTGACCTTCTGTTGTTGTCTGTTCTGTGGTCGGGTTGTTGTCTCTTTGACACATTCCCATTTCCATTCTCAATTTTATTTCATGTTCATAATCTTTAATGGCAAAAATATTTGCATACTTCCCTTCCAAGATTCAGTATAACAACTTTCTTGACCCTAAGTATTTCAGGTGTATAATGCTTAAAAAGATAAACATGTATAAATTTGGAATAGTCATTTTAAAGATCGGATAAGTCTTCTGCATGTTAAGTAGCATACATGTACTTTGGAACATTGAGTAAGATTGGTAGTTAAATAACTATTACAAAGGAAGTACTAAGTTATTTTGTATTATTAAATATATAGTAATGTCTCTCTCAAATTGTTAGTACATAGTATACTACATGTATACAAACTAATTCATGTTCACTCCCTTAAACATTCAATAGAATAGTGTTTAGAACATATAATCATAAAAAAACTAGCAATTTGGAAAATATTCCTAAATTAAAGGCTTTGCAAAGTAAGAGTTTCGCAGGAGAATGCATATTTGTACCACCCAGACCGTTATCTGCCTTTTTATAAAATGATGCTAATTACAAGCAATCTGATTATCTGCTTATCTTTAATTTCTACACACAGTGCATGCAGTCAATGCAAAGACAAATTCTAATGTAATGGCGTTCCATTCATTCCCACAGTTATGCAGAATTTGTCTTGTTCGATGTAGAAGTAACAGCTTAATTTGATGTTTTACGACAGGGGTGATGGTTCCATGATACAACTATCAGATAAAGGAATCTAATGAAGATAAATCTTTATCACTGTAGAGATGTGTGAGAATCAAAAATCATTTTACTCATCTCTTTGATCGCTTTCATTTTAATTATTGCTTTGATTTTTCTATAAGTAATGAAATATTATGTGGTAAAAAAATACTATGCGCCTGAAAATTGATGTAAACCTTGTAAAAATTGATGATGGTGATATATTATTAATTACAGTCCATGTAAACAGTGTGCATTTTGTATTGTTTACAAGTATCTCTTCTCAACTACTTCATTGACCGCTTACTTTTTCTTGGTGCTAATAATAACTGTTAATCAAATATAAATTGAATTGTTGACGAAGATAAATTTAAAGCATTTGAGAATTAAACCCGAAGTTAATTGTGTTAAGACAATTATCCATGCATTAGCATGTTCTACAAGAGAAAACAAAATTAATTAGGCATGTATTGTGAAATTATCTTTGTGTGGTATCCTGATTTAGAAGTAATTGCATCTGCAGTTACCAATTACATTTTAATTTGGTTAACTCTAAAAGATTACATTTCACAAGACACACGATGAAAATGAATAAGTATATCAAAAGAATTTCGTTGAAATATATACTTTAAACTTTCTTTTACAGTGGAAGTTTGAACTTTCATTAAACAATTTTATTAAAAGATAAGATGCACCAGAATAGATTTGGAGTCAAGGTGTGTCACTTTTGTGGCATTGTGATATGCAACATTATGGACAACGACATGGTATAGTACACAAGTATAAACTTGTGTCAACTATATAGTCGATGAATTTGTCATTGCTTTTCTGCTATTCCAATATATGTTTTTTAATAATTCACTGGTGTTAAACTGATCACCGTAACTGCAGTTACGGTGATCCCAACATGGCGGAGCCCAAAACGGCATGTACTAAAAGGTTGAGTGGAGTGTTGGAGTGGAGTGGTGGAGTGTTGGAGTGCTGGAGTGTTGGGGTGGAGTCATGGAGTGAAAACATGGAGTTAGGAAATGGAGTGTAGTTGAGTTGTTGGGTTAATAGTTTTAAATTAAACCAATTTATAAGATATGTTTTTATAGCTTTAAAAATCATAGAATGAATTTGGATGTTTGGTCTCAACAACATCCAACTGCTTTCATGTACATTGTACCAATATAATTCACCTTGGATGTGTCATAGGTATGATTTAAGGTTGTATTTCCAATCATGCAGTCTAGGTCGCACACACATTTAAAGATGTCCTGAAATGTATAAGATGCACTATGAGGGCGTTAGCCCAAGTAGGTGTATCTAATTTAAACCCCAAAATATTATGATTAATGTTAAATGATAGATTTCTATAATTTAGGAGGGGGTCTTTCAGCAATTTTAACTTAGTTAACGACATTCTGGTGTAAATAATTATACTTGCAAAGCAAAAGTTAAAGTTATAAACTTCAAGTATATAAAAACAACAGCATAAACAGAACAGTCTTTTGCAAGAAAAACGACACTTGGAGTCTGTATGTTTCATTTGAAAAAGATATGAATTTGCTAATTTGGTAAAATATCTATGTATCTATGGAGATCAATATATCATTCATTTAAGTTAATTTTAAATCAAGAATCAAAACTTTGTCTGTTTGACATAAACTATATAGTTTTATTCGATGATGATCAATTAATGATTTCTTTATACATTTCAATATTTAAGAATCTTGTCATTCACATGAAATGTAGCACATCAGATTCATATGATAATCTTTTAAACTTTTAGGTCACGTCCGAAAATTAGAATTATGCTATTATAGTAATATTATAGTAATGACAGTTTTGTGGGTTCTATTGACAGGTGACGGTGGTTAGATACATTGTCCTTAACTATTCATAATTGGAAGAAACAAAATACTTTAAATAGTACAGTAATTAAATTAACACGATAAAATGAAAGTGAAAATGTTGATTGATAATTAAGTTTTATTATATCTTGGTCCCTTGTTAACAAAAATATTAATGATTTTAATATCTTTATTGACAAGATGATTTTTCAGTCACTAGTTATCAAATATAATTAACTTCTGTTTGACTCTGACAGACTTTGCAGGGAATAAGACATCCATTTTTTAACTAGGGGCTAAACCTGCCACAATGTGAAAATTAACATAAGCACTATGGGCATTTTAATAAAAGTTTTGTGAGCTCGTCCAAAATTTTAGTAGCATAGGCTACTGGGCCCTTGCTAATCCTTTTCCCTGCTTAGTATATCGTATTAAATACATTTTTTCAATGTTCAAGTTTATTATTTCCGTAAAATTATAAGAATTGGAAGAACAATAATAAACACAATATTGAAGTTTCAGATATCATACATAATTATATGTAGATTATTAACAAGAAATATATTTTATGAATTAATTTGTATAACTTATGAGTGTTGCTATTGCATCAATTGAAAATGTATAGAGCCAATTGAATGCATACGTTTTCATTCACTGATATTAGAAACAATGATGGGTTTTTCATTTCTTCAGATAATTATTAACCCTTCAAGGTGAATCGATTGATGCATTTTAATTGTTTGTGATGAGACATTATATAATGATTAAGATAAACAAAGTCCAGAAAAAACTGCCATTAGAAATACACTACAATTCAGAACAGTAAAAATTATTACTAGATAATCAATATCATCACACCTCTAACTGAGCTGTCATAAAATGCTACCCAAAACATTGTCCAACTTTAATGAATAATCAAATATGACAAATGAAATCATATAAAATCATCGTGTTCTGCAATTTCAATAAAAAGAAGAGAAAAAACAATTATAAATAACTTTCATTTAAGATTTTCATTTGAATTCGTTAACAATTTCATTTGATATGAAGTGTGATTGATTTATGGATTCGTTCAATATTTAACCAAAAATCCTTTACTCCTCTCCATTTCCTAACTCCATGTTTTCACTCTATGACTCCACTCCAACACTCCAACACTCCACCACTCCACTCCAACACTCCACTCCACTCCACTCAACGTTTTAGTACATGCCGCCCAAAACAGGTAAAATCGTCATTTTGTAATTTCTCCGTGTACACGCATTGTTTTAAAGAATTACGCAGCCGCTAGGTTGATAATGACGGTATTGTTGTATGTGTGTGTTCTTAATATCATGTGACCTTGTTACCGAAATAATAGGCATTGAAAATTTATGGAAGATCATCGTAACTCCAAGAATTTTGTTTGTTATGATAGTGGTAACTTGATTATAAGATAGTCGTAACTTGGACATGATCATAGTAACTTGTTAGTGATGATCGTAACTTTCTCTATATACTGATAGGCGACTACACACATGCGGGTGCACTCGACTCCAATCTTAATTGACTAGGATTGTCAGTTTTCCTATATCGAAAATCGGTGGTTTTCTCCACCAATAAAAACTGGCCGCCACGAAATATCCTAAATGCGGTGCTTAAAAGTGGCGTAAAAACACCGAAAATCATATCAAATCAAATAAATCGTGTTTGGATGTTTGAAAGTGTGGCTAGAACTAGTGAATAATTTACTAGTTTACTTTTTGCATTGTAGATATAGTCTTTGTATTTTACAAGTCATAATTTACGGTAATTTGTCTTCAAGATGACAAGATGAGGCAAACATTTTCCATGTTCACACATTATTAAGGGAAACTATAATCTTTAAATTATATTCGTTTTCATGTTAAGATATGCTTTAGGTCACGGTATCTTATTTTCCTGTGAATCTCGTTCATATTTGTACATGGTTCACTTGAATGAATCGCCATAACTAAGCAATGTAATTAGATAAGATGGATAACAGTTATTAATGTTAACTTCTTTTGGTGTGGGTAGATAAGGCAGTGGCGGATCCAGAGGGGGGCGTAGAGGGCGTACGCCCTCCCCCCCCTTTTGCTTGCATTTTTTTTTTTTTTTTTGTAAAATGATTAATCAGACTAGACTTCGTGAACTTTGCCATTTCCCGTGTATTTAATTTTTATGCGACAATTCTTTACTTATAAAGATATTTTTCGCTCGTATTTACTGTAATATATTATTGATTATGTCAAAGTCATGTGATTCTCTACGGTGGAGTTGACCAGTTCGTCGAAAAAAAAACGTCACTCAGTAATTTTGAAATTCAAATTGCAGTAACACATTGCTTAAGCTGAGGATGACAAGCATGACGCCTTCAAAGCGACAAAGTATTGAGCAAGAACGTATTGACTTCTGTTTCACAATTCCACCCAACAGAAAGAAATACTCTATTACACTCTCATGAAAAAAAAGTTCCACAGCAATATTATTTACCTACGAAAACATGTTTAACCCCACACGCCCCAGCCCATTAATAACATTGCTGAATAGTGATCCCCAGTCAGTAAGCTTTAGATATAGATTTCAAGTCTAAGGTACGGACCATTTAATCTGAGGGGGCAGTCTGAGATATTTTAGAGAAAAAATTCTGACCCTGATTTTTGCTTTAAACACAAATTCTGGCCGTATCTGGATTGAAAACAATAATCTTGCCCACTTTTTTGGTATAAGAAAAAAATATTTTCAACAGAATTATTAAGCATTAAATGAACATGGTGAATAAAAAACGGGCGTAATTTTTTTTTTTCTTTGTGGGGGGTTGCATGTGAATCCCATATCTGACCGGAATGTGTTTCGCCGAACTGATATACTGAATACTTTTTTCAAGGCCCGACTGCAACCTGCCTGCTGGGTGTGGCCTACATGTCTCCATGTGTCGACCGTCATTCACAACTTCATTGTCATTTCCGACTCAATCGTAGCCTTTGGTTGATTTGGAACCCCTCACTTCCCTTGTTGGGGGAAACATTTCAACCAAACATTTGGATGAAAATTGCTTGTTTGTCTTCCTTCATATCGGTCGTATTGTAAATTTCATTGAATAGCCGTATATCTTGTTTACAACAAGAAATTTGTGAGGTTATGCTAACTAACCATACAACAAACGAGAATTTTCCATGTCTATTTTTTACTGACAAATCCCACATCAAATATATTAATTAGTACATAGTTTTGGATCCATCCAATCATTTCATCATAGACAATTGATGGAGAGAATACGGCACCAAAAATGTCCAACCCCTACACTTTAACTATAAAATGCATTTTACACTTATTTTATGTTTTTTAGCCAAAAAAAGGTCCAAAAAATTTTTCGCCTCGCTCCGCTCGGCCAATTTTAATACTACGCCCCCCCTTTCCAAAATCCTGGATCCGCCCCTGTAAGGTGTGCGCCAATACTGTGTCTGCACTAGACATAAACGAACACATATAGCACATTAGAGTGTTAAATAAAGATATAATGGAAACTATATTTTAGTATAGTTTTAACATAAGGAGGCATTATATTTTTAATATCGTTGACATCTTGTTGCCCGAATAGTATACCAATATTTGTTAAAATGTTCATGAAAAATTGCAAGAGAAGAGGGGCGTAAGATACCAGAGGAACAGTCGAACTCATAAATCGAAAATAAACTGACAACGCTATGGCTAAAAATGAAAAAGACAAACAGACAAATAATAGTAAACAAGAAACAACAAAGAAAACTAAAGACTGAGCAACACGAACCCCACCAAAAACTGGGAGTGATCTCAGGTGCCCCGGAAGGGTAAGCAGATCCTGCTCCACATGTGCAAACTTACCTTATGTTGAAAAAATATTTCAATCACAAATCTTGTTTACGCATTTGTTGTTATCTTTAACACAACTTCTTTTAATTAAAAAATTCCGTTAGCAGAAGGTTCTGACAAAATCAGTTACTATGATAATAGACATATTTTATACAGTTACGACTATCTTTCAAGTTAGTTGTCCACAAGTTACGACTATCTTCTTTTGGAGTTACGGTGATCTTCCGTAAATTTTCAATGGCTATTATTTCGGTGACAAGGTCACATATGATATTAAGAACACACACATACAACAATACCGTACATATCAACCTAGCGGCTGAGTAATTCTTTAAAACAATGCGTGTACACGGAGAAATTACAAAAAGACGATTTTACCTGTTTTGGGCTCCGCCATGTTGGGATCACCGTAACTGCAGTTACGGTGATCAGTTTAACACCAGTGATAATTGTAGTGTGATTTACGTGAAGTGTCAAATATCTCATGCATAATCCTGCAGTAATTTGAATTGATAAAAAGATGAATAGTATGGAACGCCAAAACTGTCTTGTTATGCCCATTTTCATTATATGATGTGCATTTACCTTTATATAATGTGCACTTGTCATTATATGATGTGCAAACACCTTTATATGATATGCAAATATCCTTATATGATATGCAAATATACTTATATAATGTGCAAATATACTTATATGATGTGCAACTATACTTATATGTTGTGCATAAATCCTTATATGATGTGCAAATATACTTATATGATGTGTAAACATATTTAAATTATATGTAAATATCCTTATATGATGTGCTTATATACTTATATGATGTGCAAATGTACTTATATGATGTGTAACGATCCTTATATGATGTGCAAATATACTTATATGATGTGCAAATATACTTATATGATGTGCAAATATCCTTATTTGATGTGCATTTTCCCATATATTATGTGCAAACATTTTTATATGATGTAGTTGTGTCATTATATTATGTGCTTGTAACATTATATCATGTGGTTCGGTGTACTTCATTAGATGATGTCAAAACGTCCTTATATGATGTGCTATACCTGTATCTTGGCATTGTACAAGGTCGTGTTTTTCTCTGACTGTCTTTACACTAAATCCATTGGATGTTGGATGTGTACTGATTGATATTTTAGTCTTAGATGCATGATTTTTTTTATTAGTTGTTATTGGCTTTGAACAAGCTGTCAGTAACTGCAATTACTCTCAGATCTGTATTTAGTGTCTTTTTGTTGTGGGGATGTATAAGTACCCGTCCACGTCCACTCTGTGTTTTGTTAAATGTATTTTTGTATCCATCTGTTGAGTTAAGCCTTTTTTAACTGTTTTTTATAGTTTGTTCTTATGTTGTACTGTTACACCACTGTCCCAGGTTAGGGGGAGGCGCATTCAAACGAGTTTAACCCCACCACATTCTGTATGTGCCTGTCCTAAGTGAGGAGCCTGTAATTCAGTGGTTGTCGTTTGTTGCTGTGTAACATATTTGTTTTTCGTTCATTATTTTGTACATAAATTAGGCCGTTAGTTTTCTCGTTTGAATGTTGTCATTTCGGGGCCTTTTACAGCTAACTATGCGGTATGGGTTTTGCACATTGTTGAAGGCCGTACGGTGACCTATAGTTGTGAATTTCTGTGTCATTTGGTCTCTTGTGGAGAGTTGTCTCATTGGCAATCATACCACATCTTCTTATTTTTATATTTCATCGTTGTTATGGTTAAGAGACAAACTTTGGTGCTTCGTTTTAAAGATGAAAAATTCACATCTTAATAATTGTTGGAAAATTGTCAAACCAAAGACTTTAAAATTGGTATTTGCGGCTTCCCCGCTAAGCATGCGGCATTAAGGAGTAAGAGCAAAGACTGGTCGGCTCGGAATCAGAATAACGGTCCAGGTAAGGTGACATGTCTTCCTGTGGACTGTGACCTTGTGAATTAGCACGTTAAAAATCCGGCTAAGCGTGTCGGTCTAGTACAAAGCAGGGTAAATATTCATATTACATTAGCATGTTCTCATCCTGAATATGCATATTAATTTGCCGCTGGACGTTAAGCATCCATCCATCATCATCTAGTTGAAGCTGCAAAGTAAATGCACGAAAACATAAAAAAGAAAAAAAGCTGCGCGCATACGTAAAGCACCGAGTTGAAGTTCATCCCACATCTCCTTTCATCCATACCGGGGGGCCTCGGTGGCCGAGTGGTCTTATTGGTCGAACTACTGTATCACTAGCCTGTCAACACTTAGTGGCAGGTAAGCTCGACTCCAATCTTAATTGACTAGAATTGTCAGTTTTCCTACCAAAGGTCGGTGGTTCTCTCCGGGCACTACGGCTTCCTCCACCAATATAAACTGACCGCCATGAAATAGCACGATACTGTTGAAAGCGGCGTTAAACAGCAATCAATCAACCAATTAATCAATCAATCAATCAGTCAATCAATCAGTCAATCATCAATACCAGTATAATTATGCATGAGTAAATAATTTTATAGGTATTGTTATGAAATACTTTTTAAAATGACTGTGATTTAATTGGTGTCTTTCGCAATAAAAGTTGTTTTATCATATTTTCGCCGCAGCAGGGCAATTCTTCAACTAGCTCCTGTTTTAATGGATCAAAATCTTCCTCCGAAATGTTTGAAACGATGATTTTTGTTAAATTGCACTGTCTCATTTTTTCTATAAATTGCACTTTCGGAAGCTGATATCTCGTATCAGCTTCCGAAAGTGCAATTTATCAGAAACAGTAAACTGGCATTAAAAAAAAGCAGAATATCCTCGGGTTGATCAAATATTTGAACTCCAGGTGCTCAATACACAGTCGAGGACCCATAATTTAATAATTTTAACCGTAGTTTCATTATTGTAGACCCATCAATAACACCTAAACTTTACAATTCATATTTTGACAATTTTCAAACAATTAAAGAAGATGTGATTTTTTCATCTTTAAAACGATGTACCAACGTCCCAAAGGTTTATCTCTTTTAAAATCTCAAGCATTTTCCAAACGATAGCTCTAGATTTGAGCCGGGTTTATAGTAATTCCGGAGAAGCAGATCGGAATAAGTTATGACGTAGACAGTAATCGTTCTAATCGCAATCATGTTCATTGACCAAAACAACGATGAAAGCACATCATATAAGGACGTTTTGACATCACAAAATGAAGTAAACCGAACCACATCATATAATGTTACAAGCACATAATATAATGACACAACCACATCATATAAAGATGTTTGCATATAATATAAGGGAAAATGCACATCATATAAGGATATTTGCACATCATATAAGTATATTTGTTCATCATATAAGTATATTTGCACATCACATAAGGATATTTGCACATCATATAAGTATGTTTGCACATCATATACGTATATTTGCACATCATATAAGGATTTATGCACAACATATAAGTATAATTGCACATCATATAAGTATATTTGTACATCATATAAGTATATTTGCACATCATATAAGGATATTTGCACATCATATAAGTATGTTTGCACATCATATACGTATATTTGCACATCATATAAGTATATTTGCACATAATATAAGGATGTTTGCACATCATATAAGTATATTTGCACATCATATAAAAGGTGTTTGCACATCATATAATGACAAGTGCACACCCTATAAAGGTAAATGCACATCATATAATGAAAATGGGTATAACAAGACAGTTTTGGCGTTCCATAATATAGACAAAGGATGTAATGTGTAATATGTAATTGTTCTGAAGTGGAGTTCTGACCAAAAAAAAATTAAAAAATAACAACCCATAAAGGTTATGCGCATAATATCACATATATCCTTTTTTACACTAAGTCTATATTATTAAAAAAAGAATGAAGATTGATGGTGTTAAATGTCTGCTGACGAATATATGGTTCATAAGTGTTTCTCGTTTTTTATATAGATTAGACCGTTGGTTTTCCCGTTTGAATGGTTTTACACTAGTAATTTTTGGGGCTCTTTATAGCTTACTGTTCGATGTGAGCCAAGGCTCCGTGTTGAAGACCGTACTTTGACCTATAGGGGTTTACTTTTATAAATTTTGACTTGGATGGAGAGTTGTCTCATTGGCACTCATACCACATCTTCTTAAATCTATATATCAGGATGATGATATGATGCCAAAAACAAACCTTACTTTGTACTCTTAAGTGTAACTTATATTGGAATGTTATTTATTAAAGAAATGAAAAATAAAGCATGTCATTGATTTGTTTTGAAATGTGTATTTTTTTCGAACAATTTGTTTCCTATTGAACATGTTACTAAAACAAATTTTCAGTTAATACATAATGTTATCATATGTGACACTCAAACAATATAATACAAAAAAACACCTTGAGACAGTATTGAACCAATAATTTAACAATTAATTTGAGTTCTATCTGGAAAAAAATATGGATCTATCAAGGGTAAATTTGAAGAACTAATATTTTTGACTAAAAGTTTTTAAATGGTAAAGCTTCTAAGCTTCAACAAGACGGCTGCTACATGTTGAGCAGGATTTGCTTACCATTCCGGAGCACCTGAGATCACCTCCGGTTTTTGGTGGGGTTCGTATTGCTCAGTTTTAGATTTCTATGTTGTGTTTTGTTTACTGTTGTTTGTCTTTTGGTCGTTTTTTTTTTTTTACCATGGCATTGTCAGTTTGTTTTCGACTTATGAGTTTGAATATCCCTTTGATATCTTTCGCCTCTCATTTCTAAGCATAGATTTCGAATTCTAATATGATCTAATATACTTTTTACTATTTTTAAGATATAGTTTATCAAAGAAAATATATCGTATTTATTGATAAAGTTATGTTGAAATAAAGAAAGTTCGAACCCGATACCCTGCGGGATTGGAAGACATTTACTAGGTTTCAAATTGTCTCAAAGATGCAAAGAACAATCAATTGAGATAATGCTGTAATATAGCACAACAAAATATACGCTTTATCGTTGTATTTCCTACTGGTCGGTTTTTTTTTTTATGAAAACTCACTTATTGTTCGGCAGATAATTGTTTAGGTATGTATATTGTATCTTATCATCTGCCTGATTCATTAATTAGCAATTTTTGCAATAACTTTATAAAGAGAGATCACTATATGACCTTTAAATAAAATGCAACAAATGTAATAAAAAGATGCCAAGCAATCATTTCAGATTACAAGTTTCGAAAACGCTTGTCCATATAATCTAAACACTTCATTGTGTGACGACATTAATCTGTCTGTCAAAACTAAGTGACAGTTTCATTATTCGCAATTCTATTTAGCACATTTTATAAACATTTAGCTAGTTCTTCAATTTCGTTTAAAACAAAATCGAGGTCTTCTTTTTTTATTGCTGGGTTTGAGATGGCAATGCGGAAGAAGTTTGGTAGATCTCCGAGAGGCTGATAAGTGATCATAATGGTACCCTTTTCCATCATAAGGGCTTTCAAACTAGGTGCAACCTGTGGACAAAAAAAAAATGTGAAAAATAAAGAAAAACGAGAGGATCCAAACAGTCATGAATAAATGATCCAAACAGTCATGAATAAATAATACATTTTTTAACAATTTGTAGAAAGACATATAATTGAAAAGTATAAAGTTTGTGAACTTTGCATTTTGTTATCCTAAAATTACATTCCACCACCATATCTCGTTCTATGCGATACTTTTCCCAATTTTCTGGCAGTAGGTTTTGTCCTTCTGCATTAGGAAACAGATGCATTGGCCTTATATTAATTGTAAAACTTTGATATTGGACAGGTACAAGTGCTCATGTAATCTATCTCTTATGGGAACGTTGGTATCACAGTGAAGCATTTAGAGAAGCAGAACCCCGAGAGAATGATTATCTTTCAACGATTTTTACTTAGGTTTCAAAAGCTACAAGGTTTATCACTGGTGAACTCTTTAAACCAAAAATTATCTCGCAAGTCGTGCCAGTACCAAATAATCGTTTAATGAGCGGACGGTATTGGCGGGCCAAAATGCCTTCAAACAGTCGTGTCACAAAGAAAATGTAATGTTTTGATAACTTGCCCTTTTTAATTCACACACACACACATTTTATATACATATATATGCCAAAGACAACGTAATATTTCTGTGATTCACTTTTCCACTTACCCTGGATGATCATAACGAACTGGCAAAAAAATCATGCATATCAGGAAGAGAACATGTTAGGGAGTTCGCTTCTCAGTTTCAAAATAATTAACTTTTCAAAACACTAATTTATATTGATAGGGGATCAATAATGGAATGAAAAGAGCAAAAAAAACATATAGGTCAATGTGCTTGTTTTCGAGATATTAGCCATTGAAATTTTGGCGGGAAAATATTCTCTCTTGACTTTTCATAGCTTTATCATTGACAAGTTTAAGTTCTCAGAAACTATTAAAAAATAATTAAAATTTTATAAGACTTTTACAGATGGCTTATCATTATACATGTAAAAGATTCATAAACAGAAAAATGGGGGTCAATGGGCAAATTTTTTTAAGGCATTCAAACGGATAAAACCAGAGGATTCCGAAAATCTGACAAAAATCCCAAAACATGACAAGCGAACTTCCTTAATGTGATATAGATATTAACCCTGCCTTGTACTAGACCGACACACTGAGCCGGATTTTCAACGCGCTTGTTCGCAAGGTAACAGTTTAAAGGAAGATATGTAAACCTATCCAGATATATAATTCTGCATCCGAGCAGACCAGTCTTTGTTCCTTAGTGTCGTGTGCTTAGCGGAGAAGCAGCAAATACCAACTTCAAATCTTCGGTTTGATCCGGTCGGGGTTCGAACCCACGACCTTCCTCATGCCGTTACACTGAAAGTTTAAATTTAATGCAAAAAAATTACTTGCACGATTACTGAACTTGTGCACGTTGTCCTCCTCCAAAGTGGCAGCAACGCAAAATGACTCTCACTCGAATTGCGTGCATGGAAAGCTATCATTGCTAGTGCGTATCTTTTCATGTTATTTTAAATAACATCCGTTCTCTTGTAGTTGATTCAATATCAAAGTTAAAGCATTCAATTTCAAGTAGACATTAGTTAAACTTCCAAAACGGAATAAGTAGCAGAAGCGTTCATGAATTAATATGCTTAGAAGTCGAAAAGAGACTTCATAAGAAATACCTTGTCCGAAAAGGCATGTTCAACAAAAGTAAAAAATAAAAGAAGAATGTGTCTGAGGATACGAATGCCCCCGCTCAAGCTTTGCAATTTTTAAAGGACGAACGGAAGGAAGGACGGACGGACGGTCGAGGGTAACACTTAATGCACCCATTGCCTACGGCGGAGGCATGAAAATAGATGATAAGAAAATAAGGAAAAAGATAGTTACAAAATATGTATATATAGTTTAACTAATGACCTTGTTCAGGTGTGTTTTCCCTTCATCGTGTTCGTCTGTTATGACAATACTCGAAGGTATATACCAGAAACATATATTTGGCCCTTCTATCTGAAAAGTTAAAATAAAATATTCTTATAAAAAAACTACAGGTTAAAACACTATAGAATCTGGTCTTACAAAGGGCGTTTAGTACATCAATCATAATCGTGTATTCTCAATTTGAGTTAAATAAGATTAGTTTGTCGAAACATCTAATGATGTGCTTTCCCTTTTATTGGAAAACCTTATACATTAATCGTGCATTTGACATGATACTAGTTTCTCTTTAAACTATTTTCCCAGCAAAAAAGACTAGGATACCACAAAAAAACGTAGGTAAGACAAGACCAGGGCTCTCGGTCACAAAACTTTACTCAGTACTCGGAGTACAAAATTTGTGCTCGAAACACCAAATCCAGGATTTTGATTGGCCTGATACTCATTCCCAAATAAAAAAAATTAATTAAATGCATTCTAGATTGCTATGTGTCAATTGTGTTGAATGTGAACAACGGGAGGTAACTCTAAAATTTCATGTCAAACATTTTTTGAATTGAGTTATCTTTTCATTCAATCTTAACTGATTCGAATTGCTCTAAATAAAAAAAAATTACAAATACAAAAGACAAAAGACAACACAACAATTTGCTTTTTGTTAAAGAAGAGAAGTAAAAATATACGTTTGGAAAGGCCAAAATGTAAAGATAAATTTACAAATGGGATCTTTATACGCAGACGCCATATGTACATTTATGTCTCATTGTGTTTATTTTAAAAGTTTCAAATCACGCACAAAAAGTAGAAGTATAAGGTATCAACATTTCTTTACCTTAAAAAAAAACCCCAGAAATTGGTAAAGTGACTGACTTACTGACGGTTTCATGCCATTGTGACCGATATACTCATTGTCTGTTCGGCTTACTGTAAACCAACTAATTATCGTTAGCAATTTATTCACACGCGACTTTCTAGAGTACAAAAACATACGCTTATATACCGTCAATATGCCAAAATTGGAACTTCACTTAAATGTATAGATACATCAGCAAAGTGAATAAGCTACGAGGATAAATTGCTGTAAATTCTGCTAGAAAACGATAAACGCGATAAAAGTATCCACGAAAATTATTTAGTTTACAGTATTTAATGATTTACTTTTCCATGTGACTAATATAAAAAATATCCATGTGACTTATTAACAGACGTTCCATGCTTCTGAATCACTGACGTGTCTATGTGCCGAACTAATGGAATTTTCTGTTTTGTACACAATCGCGATTAATTTCTTACCTCTTCCAAAACAAGCTGGAAACGTGGTCTCTTCTTTATTTCACTGACAAGATATTTTGACAATGTGAAATACAAATCAATTTGATCTTTAAAACCATTATCACCCTAAATTAGAATATTGATTAAAGCGAATATTACAAAAAACATTGTTGTCATAAGATGAAAAAATACAGACATCAAGGTAAAGCGAGAACAGCCGAAAAATTAATTTTAGCCAATAGTTCAGAAAATATTACACAGAAAACTTAAGTTTGAACACAGAAACACAGACACACACACACAACTGGATATTACACATATTGACACCATTTTGTGAAATATAAAGAAAACACCAAGTACCCAGTCTAGTTTTTTAAGTGTATTTTTTTACCTCCAAGTATGTGAAAAACTCTTTAATATACAATTTTAATATGACGTGCTTCTTTCGCTTTGTTAACAACATTGTGATGAAGTTCTCGATATATCTTTACTTTAGCACAGACTCGGAGATGTACATATTGATGGCCATTATAATTTACTTCCCTGGTAAATCCACATGTATCGTAATGTATGTGCTAACAATATGCCAATTTCTCTGTGTACAAATAGAAATAAAAAAACCTACAGAACTGTTATTCCTTTTATAATGCATAACAAAAAGTATTAATGCTTGAGAGAGCTTGAAAAAATGTGCAAAATTTGAAATAAATAAAATTACGATAAATTATATGAATGATCTTGAAGCACTAACGTCAAAATATGTTACCCTCTTAATGTCCTTAGGTTGTTTGTCGTTTTATTGCTGTCTTATTGACGTATAGCCCACATCTCCTACAGTTTTAGTTCCGTTTAATGTACTTTCAAAACGGTCTATGACAAATCATAACTGAAAGGGTTATTGAGTATAGATTAATTGCTTTTCTTTCCCTCAAGAATATGCTAAGAGGAAGATTAATCGAGGAGAGATGTACATGTACCTAGGGACTAACTAATGAGAGAACTGTAATTTTGAAAAGACGACTCAACAATAGTTGAATAAAAGACACAATGGATAAGGTTGAATCTCCGGGTTCGTGGTATCTTTTTAACGAACCAACGGTTATCCATTGTATCTACATTATATATCTTTTTTCTTTTTTCAGATGCGTCGGGTGTTGGTGGTTAATGTGGTATTTTTTTTTTGACGATTTCTGATATCCCTTCATAGGATGAATTCAATATAAAAGTTGTTTATTTTGTAAAAAGGGACAGTCACTGAAAAAAATATCCTAATGATTAAGTATCCTCGAAGGTGGCAAAATTTATTTCCAAAATTGCAATACATACCTTTGACCTCCACATTAACCATAATTTGAAGACATCATTATGACGTCCACATTGTATAGACTTGTCACCAGTGTCAAAGCTTGTATCATAATGCTTGTCTTTGTGGTATAGGTATGTTGCACCAGTTTGGTTGACATCAAGTAAAACACCCTAAAATGATTTTCAACGTAAAAATAACATATCTCACATATTGGGAATTTGGAAAATAGGTTTTGGTTTTTCTCTCTATTTACAGTTACCATTATAAAAGTTTAGGCAGTCATGTTATAGCCTTTATTCAATTCTTTGATTAACTTTCACATTTCAAGCCTGGGGTAAGGTTCTGTTTAAATTAACTCCGTTATTAAAATTACCAACGAAAGTTTTTCTCGATCCTCGTTCTCAGGGTAGATTAAACAAGTTTGTATTGTGTGTAATTGATTAGCAGATGGTCCGAATGAAATCAAAGTTATTCTATATCTCCTTCATATTATAGCTGGATAGTAGAATATATGAACAATGATATAGAGCAGATACACACAAATAAACAAGTAGCTAAGAGTTTGAGTATACTCAATTGAAATTTAGCTGGTATTACCTTTTCCTTCAACAAAATAGCTGAACATTGCAAAGGCGTACCCATCATCTTGTGTGGATTCCATGTCATAGAATCAGCCCTTTAGATAAAAATATTCTATCTCAACAATAATATTAATATACCGCATGTTCAATTTCATTACAGTATCACAATTTTTCAACTCGACCTGCTTTAATTTATGTTTTATTTGTGTTTTTAAATATATACATGCTATTAGCCACCGAACTTTAAGCGAACAAAAACTAATCTTAAAAACAAGAAACAAATCATTCTTTGTGTATACGAAGATGTCATATACATATTTCGTGAACGCTTGTGTAGTTCTTCGCGAATCATTATAGAGAAGCATCTGCATATTTTTAAGCTCAGTTCAATTTCAAATTAATCAGGGGTATAGTTATTGCTGTTTTATTTAACAATCTTCCACAGACAGCTGAATTTGTATCGAAAATCACGGATCTCGCAGAAGAAACCTATTAAAGCAATACAGCAGAACAAAATTGAATATATACGCCAAGAAATTGTCTTAATAAACGATAGTTGATAGCAACCATCCAACGAACGCAGACTATCTCGTGAATGTTATGGCAAGCTTGTCTCATGGACATTAACGCTGACAAGCTTCTAATGTCAGCTGCTACCACCGGCTGGCTTCACACTAGTGATTTGTAACGTCGAACAAAATTTAACAGATATTGTCTAGTTTGTTTGAATAGTCTTCATGGTTAACTGAATCACTGTGTATCATCGCCACCGGAAATTGGGTACTAACGAAGCGGAGAAATGAAAAAAAAGTAAACAAGGTAAGAATTCATTCAGTTTAAAGCATTTCTACTGATTTGACGAGGGTACCGCTTAAGAAATGATTTTCTGATATATGATTCTTTAAATTATTAGGCCAATGAGTACAAAATCAAGACAATATTTTGTGTTATACTCCATAGCTTGCCACTTAGTACCTGAAAATTTCGAGGTCGATTGTCCTACGTCGCCTCATTGGCAAGATATTCAACTGTTTTCATTATTTTTCCAGACACATTTTTAGATTATGATAGTGTGACATCATATTGACTGAAATTTGTTGTCATAAAGATGTTTTTAAAGAATATGAACCAAAACATTGTTTGTTTATTGTACGGCGAATTGCAGGACGTTGTACGGCGAATTGCAAAATAACAACTTTTGTCTGTACGGCGTCTTGCAATATATTGTAATTTAAAGATGAAATTAATCGCTGTTTAGATAATATCAAGTGACGATATTTTGGCTGTATCAAAGCTTTACCGGCTTACAAATATACAAAATAAACTACTTATCAAATATTATAAAATATATGCCGTTAATTTCGTTCAGAAGTCATCGTTGCGTACCTCAATTTGACTTTGTGTTTTTAAAGACAAAAAGGGTTTTTTCAACCATATTATCCTAAATACATTCATATATCGTTATAATACTAACGACTGTTGTCTTATTTGTTGCCAGGGTGAAATTTTGTTAGTTCAATAAATAAAAAAAAAAAAACCGACCATTCATCTTTTGTTGGTGCTTTTTTTTTTTTTTTTTTAATATAAACAGTGGAGATGTTGTATGATTGCAAAATAAGATAACTATCCACCAGGGTCAAATAAAGTGTATGTAAGCAATTGTATGCTATCGTTTGGCCTTCAACAACGAAAAATCGTACCTTATAGTCGGCTATAAAATGCCCCGACATGAAAATTGTGGAAGGATTCAACAAGAAAACTAACGGCCTAACTCATAACAAAACAATTTACGAAAAACAACAAATATGATAGAGATGAACCAACGACAACCACCGAACTACAGGCTCGTGACTTCGGACAGACACATAAAGAATGTGCTGGGTTAAATAGATATAGGAAGATGTGGTATGAGTGCCAATGAGACAACTCTCCATCCAAGTCACAATTAATAAAAGTAAACCATTATAGGTTAAGGTACGGTCTTCAACATTGTTTATTGTTTATTTTTAATTTCTGAAATGAATAATTTGTTAAAAGAAAAGTGAAGAAAATACTTTGTTTTCATTGAAGATTAGGAGAAATAAATCATGAATTGTGTTTCAATTTATTTTCTTGTTTCTTATTGAAAATAAGATTGTATTTTTTTTTTTTTTAATTTAAGTAAATTCAATCAATCTTTTATTTACAGGAAAAAATAATAAAAGACTGTTGCTAAGGCTGTTTAGCATAAACTTAAATGAGTAGATGGAGGGGTAGTGAAAAGGAGTGTATTCGTCCGAATTTTCATTGTTATAGTAGTAGATTTTCATAATTACTGTGTATAATATTTCTCAGTAAATTTTAATGTGATATTGTACCAATTAAAATTATATAATTAATACAAGTAAGACTTGCATTTGCCTTAAAAAATATAGAAGTACGTAATTATTTGTTTTCAAACACACCTTCTCTGTTTTGAAACTTACAAAGGTATGGATCTCGGCTTATCTGTTTGGTTGAATATAAATGTGAATTCATAGAGTTTCAAAATCAACAGTTAGCCCTATTTTTGTGTGTGTGTAAATAATCTAATCTTTAGAAAGATGCTAAAATTAAAATCACGTTTCTTAATAAGAAGAAAATAGTGCAACTTAAGCACTCCTGAATGTAAAAAGGTGTACCCGACTTATTCTTTCACGATAAGAATTTACCGATTTCGGTATTTTAACAAAACTGTTTACGAGGGCAAATAAATAAATGAACGCTATCAAATCAACATTTAAATTTACGGGGTTTTTTTCCAAAAGAATTTATGAGTATGCACTATGAGGATTCAAAATATTTCAACCTGTCCTTATTAGATGTTATTTTATTATAATTCTTTAAACTTACAAGACGAAGATGCTAGCTTTTGTGAGTTGTATTAATAAGTATATAATATTAAGATGACAACCAAAAAAACTTCATACAAGGTCATCTTTATTATCAAGTAGAAAGTTTATATAAATAGTTTATGCCGTAGCCACAGCCGGATTTGTATCCCTTGTATCGGATTCTTCTTTCATTCTTTCCAAAATGATTAATCTAAGGTTAATATTTTTTAAATTCAAACAGTGTTAGCACCGAGCTTGTTCATTTCCTACTATATAGAGATGAAGTTTTTTAGAAAATTAATGTTCTTTATTCTAATATATTGGCTGTATCTGCCTTTTACAAATAAGACAATAACATTAATTGAAAAGGAGACGTGGAATGGTTTTCACTGAGAGGACTTTCAAACAAAGTCCAAATGAAATAGATTTGACCAACTATTGGTCACTATACACTTCACAATGAACAAAACCCATACCGTATCAAAATTGCCTGATTTATGACAAAATCATAAACAAATATGTCAGGCAGTAACTTACAACAGCCGCTATATTACATGTTCCTGACCAGGGACAGACACATATATAATAAGGCGGGGTTAAACATGTTTGTGAGCACTCAAACCTCCCTTAACATGGTGCCGTGGTGTAGCAATACAACATTTTTTTTTGCAGAGAATGATAATTCATTTATATTTCATTTTATCTGAAAGTTGAAAGAGAATTCATTCACTTAATGGTTCTAAATATTCAATGCGGAAAAATTCTCTTGCCCTTACCTCCTTCCTTCCCTCCACCCACAAACCATCCCCGAAATGTTCATCACTTATATGCAAATGCTGACTAATGTTGTATGGTTAAAACATTTGGTTGAGGCAATCTAAAGTTTGAGAACAGAAACGACAGCTTTAGCTTTTTTTCATTTATAAAAGGGCATAACTCAAGAACGGTAATAGTGACGCTACCCAATTTATAACTTGATCTGTGTTTTGTGGTGATAGGCATTTCGTGTAAGTTTTAAAACATTTGGTTAAGGCATACTAAAGTTAAAGAACGGAAACCAATTTTTGGGACTTTCTGGACGGACGGGACAGACGGGTCAAACGGACATGGGTAACATTTAACGCTACGTCAGGGGCATAACAACAGGTCAGTAAAACAGTGACATGCCTTTCCGAAAGTTACAACATTTGCCAGCTTTTGTATATGCCGTATTCATATTGTGTACATCAGGTATGTAAAAGATGTAATAGGACTGTGTTTAAGCCTTATATTGTGTATACATCTTAAATGGTTGTCTAGCGAATTGTTTTTTTTCAAATGCATAATTAGATATTTGAACATAATACTTTATTTTCTTTAAAAAGACGGCAAATAAATAATTTGAAATTAGCAAGTTGCCATACAGTTGAAAACAAGTTGCCATACAGTAAATTTGTCAACACGAGCAAGTTGCCGTACCCTAGACTTTATTTTTTATGGTCTATATTCTTTAAAAACCATCATTTTGACAACAAATTTCAGTAAATATGATGCCACACTATAATAATCTAAAAAAGTGTCTGGAAAAATAATGAAAAACAGTTGAATATCTTGCCAATGGGGCGACAGAGGACGATCGACCTCGAAATTTTCAGGTACTAAGTGGCAAGTTCTTGAGTATAACACACAATCTTGTCTTAATTTTGTACTTTTCGGCCTAATAATTTTAAGAATTATATATCAGAAAATCATTTCTTAAGCGGTACCCTCGTCAAATCAGAAGAAATGCTTTAAATTGAATGAATTCTTACCTTGTTTACTTTTTCCATTTCTCTCCGCTTCGTTAGTACCCAATTTCCGGTGGCGATGATACACAGTGTGAATTGTATTGAACAAATGTTTTGAGTCTAGAAAAACACTAAAATACAACGTAAAGCAGTATCTTTTTTCTCTGAATTTACATGTAAAACATTATTCAATTAACACAAAATGAACTGTTTGGCTCGTTCGACAAGAACTTTTTTACAGAATCTACAACATAACCTGATAAAATAACGTCACAGTACCCAAATTGCACCCATTTAGCAAAAATAGCAGCCGAAATCTTACAAGTTTTCTTAGAGACTAAACCATTTGTATTTCAATGATTTGACATTATGCACGTCTTTCAACATAGCTAAATATATTTAAATATACACAAAACGTTCACAGTATATATCAACAAATACAGTATTCACTGGAAAAAGTAAAATCTATGGGAACGTCGCCATGCGACGTCCTCAAAAAGTCAGCTTTTAAAAATGAGCAATTAAAATATGTTACAGACATCCATTTCTTAAAAACTTAATAGTAAGCATGGACTTTTGTCAAATTGTTCTAAACATTTGAAGAAATAAAATAAAACATCAATTATTCGATTTTACGGATGTGAATTTAAGCATGGATGCAATTTGGGTACTCCTCATTACAGAATCATGGATTGTTTGTAGGTCGGTTCAAACCCATTTTAGGGGCCTCGGTGGCCGAGTGGTCTAAGTAGTTACTCCTGTTATCACTAGCCAGTCAACACTGAGGTTGTGAGTTCGAACCCCGCTCGTGCGGGTGCACTCGACTCCAATCTTAATGGACTAGGATTGTCAGTTTTCCTATCGAAGGTCGGTGGTTTTCTCCGGGCACTCCGGCTTCCTCCACCAATAAAAACTGACCGCAACGAAATAGCCCAAAAGCGGTGCTTAAAAGTGGCGTTAAAACACAAAAAATCAAAAATCAAATCAAAATCAAACCCATTTTCTATGATTCAATATGGATTTAAAATTAAATTGGTGGAACTATATAGTAAATAAGGATACATCTACAAAATAAACACAGATTTATTTTTTAATGGACCTTTCTTGACGAAATAACATTTAATTTCTTGAAAATTAATTTTATCAATAAAGAAGTGTTCGAGGGAATATAAGAGATAATCAAATGCAAATTTTACCTATGGATTCCTTTCAACAAGCAGCGGTGTTTGTCAGACAATAAAGCACCACCTCCCCAAGCTCCCTGTAATGAAAATTGAATTCAAACAGGAAAAAATGCAATTTCGATTTTTTAAAACTTGTTTTCAATCTTTATAAAGATAATTATAAAAATGATCAGCGACACAAAGAGTAAATATATGTCCTAACTAGCAAACTGGTGATTTCTTTCACCAGTTGAGCGATACAGGCACAGATGTGCCTCTTGTGTACTTCACTTCTTGTCTGGTTTTCACGACAAAAATATGTATTTGTATTTTATTTTTGCTTTGTTTAATTTTAGCTCGCTCCTATAGTTTTTTAGATAATATAAAAAACTGCAATAAAACAACAGTAAAAATTATCATTTCAGGGTTAATAACTCCAATACATAATCAATACAATATCAGAGTAGATAGACCTTGTCATGCTGACCATGTTTGCAGTTTACACTTTAAGCCTAGCTCCTATATTACTTTTCAAAATAACAGAAAAAAATTCGAAAAATTGGAAAAATGTATATTTCAGGGGCATTAACTCCAAAAAATAGACATATTTTTCTGCAATTTTCAGGAGTACTACCACCATTGTTTTTCCCCTATTAGTCTTCGTTAAATTGGGATTTTTCAAAAAATTGTGCAGAATTTATCTTTGTTTCAAATAAAGAAATACTTGGCATGACTAAAGTTATATCCTGTCAAGTACTACAGTGAAATATTCACATAACATTTCATTGCATATAAGATAATAACCATCACCGGAAGTTAACTAATCAAATGTTCACTCCTTTTTTTCCTGTTTACAAACTATAGTAACCATGTCACCTCAAGTTTCCAAAATATTTAATAGAAAAACTAAAATAAATAAAAGAATGGTGCTTTGAGACACCCAAGATATATGTTTATGGCTAACATTTTTTTTTCTGCAGTGAAATGCAGGGTTAATTTCCTACAACTGTCAAATCCAAGGGAATATTTTTTTCGACCCTTTTTTTCCTATGAAACCGGATGTGACGTACGATGATTTGGTGGTATTATACATTTCAGGGTAGATACATCTTGTTGTGGTGAACTTTTTTCCTATTTACACTTTTAACCGAGCTCTTACAGTTTTCACAATAACAGCCAACAACTGCTAGAAATTAGAATCAATCTATGTTTCCGTCTAGCTCCTATAGTTTTCACAGTTACAGCCAACAACTGCTAAAATTGGAAAACAAATCAACATAAAGGGCAATATCTGAGGCAGACAGATTTTTCAATTTGTTTAAGAGTACATAGAAACTGTTGTGATGGACATTTTTATCCGGTCAGTTTTTCCGCTAATTGTTTAAGTTTTAGAGATATAAGCCAAAACTGTAATTTGACCCCTATATTCTATTTTTAGACATGACGGACATGTGGTTGATCTACCTGGACAAACATCACAAGCTTTAAAGTATACATGAAGACGACAAACTTTTCTCAATCCATTGAGCAGTTTCAGAGAAGATTTTTAAAGAAAAGTATACTGACGACAGACAACAGACGATTGAAGATTGATGACGGACGGATGGACGGACGACAGAAAACAGGCAATAGACGACGGATGACGGACGAGAGACGGACGGACGTGGGATGGACGACGGAAAAAGATGGCAAAAGCTCACATGACCCTTCAGGCCAGGTGAGCTATCAAAAGATTTTGAAAACAAACGGTTTCAATATAATATATCAATTATATATTTGAACCCAAGACATATAATACAAGACATTGGCAACTAGGCGAAATTTTGTGGTATCACGCAGCATTCGTGATCTCATCGATCATGTACGAACTAACATTTTGTTTTCTAAATATTCACAAAAATATTCAAATGATACCTGCAAAAACATTTAGTTTCTCATGTTTTATAACATCATATATATCAAAACAAAATAAGGTTTACCAACCATACCAACACCATGCACCCACATATCTGGGATTTCGTTGAATCTTCAATATTTTGATGTCAATTTGTTTTCTTTCAATGTTTATAAAATCTTAATTTTTAAAAGATACGTTTTTCAAACCTTTTAAACCATACACAGACAAATTCTCAAAAATTGAGAAAAAAAATAAAAGAGAAGAAATCATATGTACGTGATAAAGAAGTGTGAAAAATAATGAGAAAGCCGTATGATATTGAAATGGAGTTGCTAATCGTTTGTATTGCATGTCTCTGTTTGAACGTACGTCTACATGTAGCCACATCCCAAACTCTTCACATACATCGGCAATTTTTTCCAACGGGTCGAAAGCTCCCAGAATTGTTGTTCCACATGTCGCATTTACCATCAAAGGAGTTTGTTGGTTTGCAATGGAGAGTTTTATTTTTGAACGCAAGACATCTACCTTCATTTTCCCACTTAAAATACAAAATAGAGTTCATTCATATCATAAGGATATTATTGTTTCTTGAAATAATTTGTTGTCCATTATTACTTGTGATTTTGTTTAAACTTCCTTTAAATTAGAATAATTTTTGAATTCAATGAAAATCTACCCAATCAAATACACTAAAGAGTAAAATATATGTTTGCTGAAGCCCGCCTCCGGGTGCCGGATTTTCTCGCTGTATTGAAGACCCATTGGTGGCCTTGGGCTGTTTTCAGCTCTTTGGTCGGGTTGTTGTCTCTTTGACACATTCCCCATTTCCATTCTCAATTTTATTGGTTAATGTTCATCATCTTTGTTGTCAGTATTCCGATATTAACACGAATTACCTTATACTTTTACTACTAATTCACAACTCTTTACATTAACGTATAATATAGTATATCGAAGCTATTACTTTATTTCTCTTCATACGATTCTCGAATATCCTGTGTTCGGGATTTTCATATCTCGTCCTGATTAATGTTTATTAAGTCACTTAAGTTTTGTCTTTGTTTAGCCTAAATAGGTAGCATGCGTAAATGCATATTTGTGACAAAAGTTTCAGAAAAACTGTTTTGCAGTTTCAAATTTAACCCCGTATAACTTCTTTATTTATGATGAGTCTTCTGTCTAGTGGGATTTTGAGCCACAGGTATCATCAGTCAAGTTCTCGACTTATTCACAGTTTCGTTATATTATTCATGTCTTGTAATTAATTTACGGTAATCATAAGATTCATCCTTAGGCACTTTCGGGCTTTAGTGTTTAGGTCCTATTTTAGTTTTTCGTGCATGAAGTTTTGGCTTCGAACGTACATGATAAGAATTATTAAGAAATACGTATACATTTTAGCGGATCAATCTCTTTATCGATATACATCTTTAAACTGGACGCCACTGGATGTTAAAGTAACCAACTATCAATCAATCATTAAACTGGACACCTGTTGTGTTCGTTTATCACTATATCACACGGGATTTAGGAGGAATGTCGGACAACGGACCAGTAAATATATATCTTAAAAGTCAGAGGAATTACACACTCATGATACTGTAAAGAACTGTGTTAACATTCCTACGGAAAATAATTTTCTTAAATCTCATTCTACTTTAAATTTGATTCATTTCTGTCCTTTTAATTCGTTTATCAAAATGGAGTTAAGTGCTTGCAGGGAGAGGTGAGGAATTCTTACTTTGAATCACAGTCTACTGCAATTACGTTGTCCTGACCAATTCCAAGCAACATGGCAGCTTTATTGATTGAAAAATGACTCTGAAAAATACTGATTAATGAACTTACAACGAAATAATCAATTGATGATGAATAAAGTCACACAATTCTATTTTTGAGGGAGTTATGACAAGCAAACTATTTGATATTCATTCTAAATTCCTCCAATTCCCAAATATTTAACGACGTTTTCTGCCTAATTTTAAGCCAACCTTATTGTGCTTTATGTTTTAAATGTTTAATGAGCAAGTACAGTAACTGGTACAGTATATGATTTTGTTCCAGTTGGCTTTTCTGATGTTTTAAGACCATAAGATTAAGAACTGCAAGCAAAAAACAACGCTTCGTTTCCAGCCTTAAGATTCATTTTAAGCGTCAGTACGAATGACCTGGACGTACTCAAAATGGTTGCTGCTTGATAAGTAATTCATATGACAAGATGTGTTTTTGGCCGTATAAACCACTTCCAACTTTTTTAAAGCTTTGTATTTAGAACTTGTGTCCACTTTTCTTTCTAATTCGCGTAACTAAAAGGTTTAACCTCAATTTGAACCGAAATGGTTGAAAATTACGCAATGTAATGGTGTTTTTTTTTCACCAGTTTAATGTTACGAGGGATAAATCTTTATATTTTCACCTAATTGTTGACTTGTTATGAAATTTGAAAATCTGGAATTGCATGGCCTTTTCCATTGCCAAAAAACATACATTTGAGACAGATTTTCTAATGCAATACATAGATGTCAGGTTAGCGATACAGACTTCTTGCAATATTTAGTTTTCTATATTTCTTATCTTGTCTTTCCACGGGGGCGTATTTTTTAATGGTAAACATATATTTGTTTTAAATTGATTATAGTCTAATTAATCAATTTAAAACAGAATGTTGGCCAGTGAAGGTAAATTGTCTCCCGATTGATTTTAATCTGAGTGCTGAGTTTTATCCTTTCGCAGATTGTAACGTGATGGAAAGCTTTAATGGTAATGTAAGTCAAAATAAAATCTATGCCGTCGTTAAAAAGACATTAACACTAACTGATCATTCACACTTGTGTGTTTTGAAATATAAACAAATTCCTTTACGTTTTTAACCAAGTTCGACGCATTGAAAATGTTCAATTCTTTTAATCCTTATTCTAATTAAAAAAAATATGTTTGAGAAAATCGCTTCTTTTAACAATGAAATTTATATGGATATCAAAGCAGTGACAGTGTGAGTAGAATGAAGACGTACAGTTGTAATCCTTACTCGTTTCTTTGGTAACCTATTTTTTTACCTGTTCAGATGTGAAAACAACTATATCTCCTTTATTTGACATCCCTGAATATTTTACTCTTGGAAATCGTTTGTGTCGAGCTGACAACATACCATAAAGGTTAGAGATAGCTCCTCCTAAAATACGTTAGAAATAAGAAAACATTCATAGACGTATCATAGGAATAACAAACTGTAAAACGAAGAAGTTTTCCTTGCTCTTTCTCTCTTTTACAGAAAGATAAAAAGATAAGAAAAAACAGCGTTTTTACTGTTTCTATTGAGTACCGCATGATAATCAGATTTGTATTTAGCGGAATCTTAGATCTGCTGTATTAGTAAACACACTTTTCTGATACAACAAGAATGGTCCAATTATTGAGCAGGAAATTCTTACGTTTGCTTGGTATCTATTATAATGATTTTAATTATAATTGTGCAATCCGTAGTTCTCTGTGTAAAGGTGTTCAATCTTTTTTTCTGCGTTTTAATTTTCTGCAGTGTTTTTTTTTTCTTATGAGAATTGAATTGTCTGTCCCTTTTCTACAAATAATTTGTAGTGCCCTCATTCTTACTTTTAAACTGATTACATTTATTCACTTACCTGGAGCAAACATTCCTTCCCCATCATACCAACCAATGTATCCTAACATTTTCGTTAGAACAATATCCTCTATAAGGGTAAATACAGGAGCGACTTCGTACGTGAACCTTAGTTAAAGATAGTAGTTGTAACAATATTGAGGTTTTACAGATTTGTGCTTTATGTGAACATAAATATGTAGAATCATCTTTGGCAAAGACCAGATAGTTGTATAATGAAACGATCGAAAATATGTAAATATATGTGATAAAAATGTATGTAACAATAACTTAATGTAACAAAATTTCTTTCAAATTTTTGATTGTTAGATGGATGATAATATCAGTAAAGTGCAAAGAAAGTTCCTACAAAATATTTCATAACTCCTAGTAGGTTATTTATACCCTCATTTCTAAGTGTCCTTGACGTATCGACTACGGGTATCAACATCGAAATGTAGTGTTTGTTTCAATAACAACTCAAACAACAACAACAATGATGATTATTGTAACAAAAACGATAACGAATGAATGAATAACTCTATGTATTTGCTTTAAATAATATTCGGTTTTATATTCAACATACATGTTCGTGTCAGCCACCGACGTTAACATCTCTCCAGCTATACCAACAATATCTAATCCAGTAGACAGCTGGTTAAGAAACAGAGGATGCCCTGTAATGTAATATTTTACATGTGAAAATGCAATTTATCTCTCAAATAATAAAATACAGACAAAAAAACAACTCCTTTAAATGCGATTTTATATCCATGGCAATGCGTATTTAACTGAATGAATAATAATAAAGATGAGAAATTCGAGGAAAATAATATCTACCTGTCTCCAAACGGGCTTTAACATTGCTTTTAGAACAGTATAGTATAAAAAGTACTGGATAAACAAAATATTGATACCCAACGCCGTAAGTAAAATCATTGATAGCAATAAAACTACTATTTATAATAATACTGATTATGTACCCGTTTTAACACAGTATTTTAGAGTTTCTCTACAGTCGCTGAGTACTTCCTCCAAACTCTTTGGGTCCTGGTCAATTATCAAACAATGCTCCATTATCTCTTTTAATTGATGTGGATGATGAAAGTCGAGTACTTTTGAAGTACGTTTGTGTTCCGACTGTAAGTAGTTATCCAACAACCTGACCAGTTCATTTAGGAATCGATTGCGTAACTCTCCAGTTTTATCTGCTTGTATATCTAAAACACAAACAAGGTCCGATTGTAGACAAACATTCGAAAACATTTATTATATTATATATACCATTTTTTTTGCTATATACTGTAAATATACTCTAAAAATTGTGTTTAGAGCTTAACAACTTTCCTAAACACATGTATGAAAATTTTTTACATGTTTTAAATCTAAACATGTTTATTATTAATGTGCTAACAGCCTAAACGTGTCAAGCTATAAAGTGCTTAGACTGTAAACATGTAAAGCTGTAAAGCGTTTAGACTATAAACGTGTTTAGCTTAAAAGTGCTTAGACTGTAAACATGTTTAGCTGTGAAGTGTTTTATCTGGAAACATGTTTAGCTGTGAAGTGTTTTGTCTGAAAACATGTTTAGCTGTTAAGTGTTTTGTCTGGAAACATGTTTAGCTGTGAAGTGTTTTGAATGTAAACATGTTTAGATCAAAAAGGGTCGTGAAGAAACATGTTTATCATTTAGTGTGAGAAGCCGTTACTTCATTCGGCCTAAATTTAACTAATTTTCCGGAAGACTAGACTGTCAAACGTTTATCAATAGATAGTTCTCAATAAAACAGGTTTTCATACCATCACAAAAAGGAGCTAATGCATCAAATTAAGAAAATGGAATTTCCATATCAAATTGAATGTGACCAAACACCTTTTCAATCTTAATGAGTCTTTCTTTACTTCAATTCACGTCATTTGACTATTGCATTTTTTTTTTCATTTCAAATATTCGTAAAGTAGAAATTGTCCTAATACTAAATCTAGCTTTAAAAACAAAATTACAACATATAAAACAAAGGAATTTATTTCCAGTTAATCATTGAACAATCAAACATAAATTCATAACAAGGTACATGTACATAGTATTGTTAATGACCACTCCTACTTCTACTTTTACTCCATCCACTACAATAAAACAATTTTAAACTGTCCTGTTTTCATTTTGCAGGACAATAAGTCATGGAACTTCTCCTTTCTTAGTATCTAACTGCTGGTCACTGTCCTGAAATATAGAAGAAAATTGATAAGCAACTAAGTAGAAATTACCATTAAGATATAATGTACGAACTGCAACACCAAAAAGTAAAAGCATAATTTAAGATCCAGATAACAACGTTAAGACCAAGGTGGTTTAAAGCATAAATCTACTGATAAATCAACTGATATATTTTTTTTATATTAAACTTTTTTTCATGCTTAATATTATTCATTTGTTCAAATATATATTGGCAATTTAAAAATCAAATACACTTCTGATTCTTCTGATTCTTACCTGGCAACAGATTTGCCATTATTCTTTATCTCCTTTTGCAGCATATCATACACTTCTCTTATCAATCTAGAATAAAACAATACATGTATATAAAATTATAAGAATAGCTAAACCTCTTCTAACTATTGAATTACTAGTAAACAAGCATCATTCTAATTATTTTGAAGAAAAGTGTAACTTGATTCTTTATCTCGGAAGTGCTTACGAAACAATGAACTCAAAATGACACTGAATTTGCAAATGATGCACTTGACCACATCCTTGTAAGCCTCGGCAGATTCCGCTACCCCGGCTGCAGGTACCGAACGAAAATGATCCTCACAAACTCCTTTTCCAAGCACGTAAATAAAAAATAAGTGAAAACTTGCATGATAGAACATTAAACAAATCTTAATATCTTTACACGAGATAGTTTGAACACTTAAAGCTCCTACAAGCACGTGTTTCGTGAGATGGTACCCAAACCCCCCTTTTTCTCCTGCATTGACTATACGGTAGTGTACTTGTAAATAATGCTTATAATTGTCAATAATCATTTAAAATTGGCAGTACAAATTAAAAGACATTATAATCATAACTCCTTACCTTTCTGAAACAGTCAAGTTACGGTCAGTTATGGTCAGTAGTGAACAGCGTGGCCTTTGACTTCAGGTTCTTTGTTTCTTCCTCCCGCTCAAAAATTATCACATGATATGAATGCCGTCTTTGGCCTAAATGTGTTGTAATTCTAAACGTGTTTAGGAAAGTGTCTAAAAATTGAAAGTGCTTAGAATTAAAACACGTTTAGCTTCATGTACTTGACAAAGTAGCTAAACATGTTGCGGGATTTTCTCGCTGCATTGAAGACCCATTGGTGGCCTTCGGCTGTTGTCTGCTCTTTGGTCGGGTTGTTGTCTCTTTGACATATTCCCCATTTCCATTCTCAATTTTATTAGCACAGCAACACGTTTATTGCGAAGTGCTGAGAGCCAAAACATGTTTGTTTTTAGATGTTTAGAAATTAAACACTTTCCTAAGCACATTAGTCTTGAAACACGTTTAAATTCTAAGCACAATTTTTACAGTGTATTACCCCCTTTCTAATGAATACCTGAGATGTTACACTAGTTGCGTGAACCCCTGATTATTTGATGTTATAGTCTTTCGAAATACCGGAAATCATTTCGAAATACACCGGCTTTTATCTATGGTCACCTTGGGCATTCGGAATACGACTTCATTCGGAGTTCACTTTAATAGGAAATTAATTTATTTATTGAATATGCATTAGCGTCTTAAAGTTGCTATAGAGATACTGATAAGTTTAAACAATACTTATTCAGATCATGGAAGTATTATATTGTCAATATAATACTTCCATGTTCAGATAAATTATAACATAACGATATAATACAATTACGCAATAAATATTTAGGATTCAGAAACCATCAAATTTGCTTTTACAAATCTGTCTCCTAAAGATATACTCATTGATATCGTGTATATCAGGAGTTAATTAAATAAGAGTCGCAGATGTTAAGTTTTCCGAAATACAAGCTGTGTTTACTTCGGAGATTAGATGACATGAAAACAATGGTTATATCAGTGTAATAGGGGATCATTTTGTATAGGGTGTTATTAAGATTTTAAAACAGAGCAATTTGTAGAGAAATTAGAAAAACAGTGAGTTTCAAAATTGTCCCAAGTTAATTTAAATTGCAAAAAGGAATTATTAAAACCATATACTATTTAATTTGTTAAATAAAGTGGAACAAAATATTCATTGTTATTATCAAATTAAAATTTGAAATGAATAGAAAATTATTTAAAGAAAAATACTTGAACTCTAAAATGAAGGACACCCTTTAGATAAATACATAAATAAAATAAATAAATAATCTTTATTTCAAGAGGATAATCCCATTAGTTAAAACTAATCTTCCTGGGAGTCCTCAAAATAATAATAAAATATTTATAAAGTACAATATTATAAATATATATATACAACAATTTACAATTATATATAGATACTAATGAAAAGCATATTAATTTGCACAGTCTATGAAAAATTTGTAACATTTTGTTTTAAAAGATACAAGTGTATAATTCATGTTTATTTCTTGTGGTAAACTGTTCCATATTTGAGAACCAGAATATGTAAATGTTTTTTTTTTTTTCTTCAAAAAATTAGTTTTTGGCTTTGGAAGATTTATTAGTTTTTCATCAGTTGAACGTAAATTATAATATTGGTTATCCGTAAAATGAAAGTTTTCTTGCAAATAGTTAGGAACCATATTCTTTAATGATTTAAATACAAGTATTGCCTTTTGATATTGAATTCGTTTTTCCACATTTATCCAGTTTAAACTATTAAACATTAAACTGGAGGATGTCCTTATGTCAGCTTCTACTATAACCCTAGCAGATTTCTTTAATAACTTATTAAGTTTATTTATTCCACTTTCATAACAACTACCCATATATATTACAACAATAATCAAACAATGGCAGAATATAAGCTTTAAAATAAATAATACGTATATGCATAGGTAAATACTTTCTTATCTATTGTAATAAGTTGATTCTACTCGATATTGTACATGACATTTTATTTACTTGCTCATTCCAATTTAGGTTTTTGTCGATATATAAACCAAGAAGTTTTTCACAATCTACATTCTCTATTTGTTCATCTGAAATATTGATATCTAAACTGTTTCCAGTGGAATAGATCCTCTTTGATGTCATTTAATTATGCACATGTAACAGTGTATGTAATGTGCGAATCCTGAAATGTCATTTTCACTGTATCCGTGATGAATTTCTGATGTAGAATGATAAATAAACAGACGACAAACTCATGATTTTGAATAAAATAACAGATAATATATAATGTGTACTGTTTTATAAATTCATGATATTGGTATGAGATGCGGACGGGTTTTCATCGCGCCTACAGCCATCTATGTGCAAAATTGATACACAAATAGATAAAAATTCAGAAAAGTTCACGAACAGAGCGTGCAAGAGATTTCAAAGTAACAGTTCAGTTTCATTTGTAAAAATGTACCTTTTAACATGATTATTAATGTTGTATAACTTAAAACAGGTTTTGATATTCAGCTTGTTGATATTGAATCAAATTCCACTATGTTGCTTTCGTTATGCGATTCATGTTTACTGTCGAATAATGATACTAGACTTTCATTTTCACTGTAGGGCGATTCATTTCTATTGTATATGCGATGCATTTTCACAGAAGGAAATTAATTAATTTTCATTATATAAACTCTTAATTCAGCCGACTCTCTAAAAAATTTATGAAGTCAGAAGGATTGATTATATATATGCATACTTAGTGAGTGAAAGTCTGAGGTAATATATCAATAAATTCCTTAAAAATGGCATTTATTGCTAATATAGTCAAATCTATCTTCTCTAATAATTTGTCCAGATCCAGATCTATATGTAGGATAATATTTATCCTTCCTATGACACGCCATCATTGAATACATATATTTTGGAAAGTTAAGCCAATCCACGTCACAGAAAAGCAAAGTTTCTGTTTCGGTCTAAATCTTCATCGCATACTAATAAATTAAATGTTATGAGAGCTATTTTCTAATGCTTGTAGTTTAAAGGTGTGGTTGGCTTGCTTGCTTTGTTTTATAAATGTTTGCTTAAGCATTATAATTAAGATTGAGCAAACATTTATACAAACAAAGCAAGCAAGCCAACCAAACCTTTAAACTACAAGCATTAGGAAAAGAGCTCTAATGGATGCATTTTAGATAATAAAGAGCATTCACAAAACGATCTTCATTTCACGATTAAATGAGTGGATACGTTTTCATCTTGTACAAACAATTGACGCTTTGACGACTGGATAATTGATATTTATCGTGCCATTGTGTATACATCTAATACAGTAAAGAATGTTCGAGCAACAGTCGAGTCACCTTAATTTATGTTTGAATTTCTTATAAGTTGGTGTTACAAATAAGCAAATACGCAGTTGTAAGAATACAAATAAATATTGAAAACAGTTTATTACTACATGTTTAAATGGTTCTATACCAGGTGGTATAACCACCGTACAGTTGATTCCGAAGTTAATCGCTACATCACGAAGCGATGTTGGTAGATTTACCGGTACCGTTCTTAGATATAAGAAGATGTGGTATGAGTGCCAATGAGACAACTCTCCATCCAAGTCACAATTTGTAAAAGTAGACCATTATAGCTCATTATATTTTCACCAAAGACTAATTGACGTAATGTTCAGTTAAGTATTCAATATTTATGAAAACAAAGTTTTCTGGCAGTATTGTATATCATTTATATTACATAAACACCATGTCACTATTTTAAAAGACAGGTCTGTGAGTTACTTGAAAACATCGCGAAACAAACACTATGTGTAACTCAACTGATTAATCTACAAATAGAGCATAGTTGGTTGGCTCTTACACTAAATGCGACCGTGTATTTTGTGATTTGTTGTTGTTAAAAATACATATTGCGAATGAGAAACCCGTTGTTTTAATTATGTTTGAAGACATTTACTTGCAAAATTGACTTCACAATTTTGGCACTATACGATTCATTCACATTGTAATTTGTTTACTTTCTTAGAACCGTTCGTTGTACATTATTGTACTGTTCGTTGTGAAAAAGCATATTGATAGGGTAGACATACGTATGACACGGCGTGACAAATTTTTTAAGCGAGTTCTATAACTTTTAAAGGAAAATTATCCGTAGAAATACGTTACATTCATGAATGTTCTGCTCCAGTAAATTTTCGGATCCATGACATGCTAGCAAACTCACCAACAATATTTGAATATACATGATATGAACGTGGTTATACACGTGTATATTCAAATAATCATCTACGACTATCATCAATATTAAAGTAATTTAAAAACTATTTTCAGTTGTTGCATGTCGAATACATATTAAAAAAAAACAATGAAAATTCATCGCACCTCAAAAATTCCACATCAGAAATGATTGCACTTACAGTGATAATTCATCGCATCTATAGTTAAAATGAATCGCATTCAGTAATCAATATTATGGATTCTGCTGCTTTAATTACACTTTTTTGGAATTAAATCCTGTTATTATACATTAAAAAGTTATATTCTAATGAAATTGTGTTAAAACATAAATTCAAATCAATTATTGTGTATTTTCAAAAAGTAAACAAACGCAGTTTTTCCCATCATCCTTTATTCTACAATAGACATACTCGCATACAACAGTGAAAATGAACTAACTGGATTCGCACTTTATATACACTGTGTAATAGCAGTGTAATAGTTATACCGCGTCAGAGATAAGATAACGAGTGTTTATTTATAGAAACTGAGTGATGATAGATATAGTCCCAAGATAAGATAATAAATTTATATATTTTTTTTCAATTTTTTAATGAATGCCCTATTTTGTTAATTAATTAAATATAAGGAAGAAAACAAAAGCAAAACAACGCGATGTTAATTACTTAAGGTAGTTCAGGGGTATACCGCCATCTTGAATTGTACAATCACAGTACATAATCGGTCTAGTTCTTTGCCCAAATCTGCAAATTTGGAGACATATTTGCAATTTATTGGTTACACTGGTTATTTATATAACATATAAAGAAAACTTAGTGATTCATTGCATTATCGAAAATGTTTTAACAAATACCAAATATTTGTGTTTTTAGAATCAATTTTTCAAATAAGCTATTTAAGGGGAGATAACTCTTTTAGTACAAAATTTATACTGGACATATACGGAAATTTTTATTTTTTACTTCTAGCAAGAAAACAAGTTCGGTGACACATTTTTTTCTTTCTATTTTCTTAAAATATATTATAAAACCTATCTTCTCATATTTCATTTCAAAATTCTGTCTTATAGATTTCTTTTTATGCACAAAAATGTGTTTGTTCATGAACAATCTAAGCAAATTTTGGCAATTTTGAACGACTCGTACCATGAAATATAGCGCGGTGACCCATCCTTTTTATTATTGTTTTGAAAAAATCATAGTAAAATCTTCATTTTGGAAAAGTATAAGAAAATTCTGTCATTTTTTTTCTATACCCCTGAACTACCTTAATTGGTTATCTGTTGAAATAATCTATTAGACTTTTTTAAGATGTGTCAATTAATAATAGATCTTTAAGAGATGAGACAAAGTTTTTCTGTTAGTTCCGATACGCTACTCAAGTTTATTTAAAAATGCTGTACAACTTTCATAATTATATACACTAGAAATTCTATGATGTCTTAGATTACACCCATTGTGCTTGGGAACACCTTGCTGTTAGTGTCACTTTGTCAAGTGAATGTAGCGTTGCAAGAACAAATTGGTTATTGTCATAAATACTTAATTCCAGTGGTAGACAGTAAATACAAAATAAAACTACACACTTAGAATGCTGAATAAGTTTAAGCATATATTCCTCCAGAGTAAAAGCAGTTATAAGTCCTCTTCGCATCATATAATTAAAAAAAGTGCAGAGGAAAGTCAAATCCAGAAAAACCAGAACACACTTTACACCATTTCAACCACTTTAAATTTTTCATGAGCCTGTTATTTTGTGGGTATTTTTTTCATGTTGTTTAATATATTTGTTTTTTTTTTGTTTCCCCTTCGACAAAAGTAGCAAAAATCAAGACATAGATGTTGCTTTTCTGGTGGCGTTGTTAGCCGTTTGATAGGAATTACAGATGCACTACTATAAGCATATTTTAGTTTGACAACTATTTTGAGACCCTGTCCCCTATGTCATGTTCCAGTGACTGAATTAATTAGCAATTTTCAAAATTAAGTTTTTAGCTTAAGCTTGTGAAAGATTAATGATATTTTTATAAAGTTTTAAACTATTTTGAGGCCCTGCCTCCTAGGATATGGTCCAGTGACTTTGAAATTATTAGCAATTTTTAATGACAAAGTTTCTGCTTTAATCAGATTGAAAGGAACTGGTTGTGATTAACCAATGATATTTCTTCCAAAGTTACATTTCTATCAGTAAATATTAGTTTGCTGACAATTTCAAGACCCTGTCCCCTAGGTCATGGACCTGTGACTGAATTAAATACCAATGTTGCTGTCCAACATGTTTTGTTCTTGTGAGATATATATCTCTGTGTCAACAATTTATTGTTATTCTTAAAAAAAAAACCAATAAGATGTGGTATGTTTGCCAACGAGACAACTCACCAGAGACCATTGACACAGGTTTAAAACTATAGGTCAATGTCTGTTCATTATCATGCCCTTGGTTTTAATTGTTTTTTCTTTAAGTTGCAGTCTGAGCTTTTTATAGATTACTTATCAAAATTCTATTGACATGCATGTTAGAGTTCAAACTGATAGCTCAACTCACCTGTTTTAATTACAAGCAAGTTGTTTTTATAAGTTAAACTAAACACGACATACCCATTGATAAACAGTACGGAGCAAAATTTTATTATTAGTCTTTTTGTTTTATCGTCTGAAATAAATTTGAACATGATAATGATTTTTGCTATCGCTATTTTAAAAAGAATAAGAAGTTCAAAACGCTATGTACATTAACCGCGCGTAACGTCGCACGATGTAATCCCGACATTTCAGAGGGGAATATGATCCTCAGAATGGAATATGAAGATTTGTTCAATGACACGTGGGATAGTCTCAACCAATCAAATATTGATTAAACTATCAATAGGTATAAACAGTGGAATAATACAAATTGTCATATTTAAACCAAACAGCTTTTAAGGTTCACGTATTGCATTTCTTTTTGTAAAGAAAGCAACTTCTTGTAATATCCAGTTGTCAAAGCTGTTTAAGCGGATAGGGACAAGACAGATTGATTGGTTATAGAAATATGGACACTTTGACTTCTTCCATCATACAGTAATAATAGTCTTTTGTCTAAATAAACTCATCATAGATATCAGGATTCAAATTTTTGTACGCTGGACGCGCGTTTCGTCTACAAGTATTAGATACACATTGAGGGGTTAGCCCGAATAGGTGAATCTAATTTACACCAAGATATTATTGTCAATGTAGAATGATAGTTTTCGATAATATAGGAGGGGGGTCTTTCAGCGATTTGACTATATGTTATTGAAAAGCATGATAAATGCAGGGTATCCAATTTCATTTAACGACATCTTGGTGTAAAAGACAATACTGCTTCAAAATTAACGTTATTATATATATAATACCATCAGTGAGTATATACAAATGTTGTTATAATTACAAACAAAATTGAATCATCGGCAAAAAATGACAGCTCTTTATATGACAGCTCTTTATATAAATAATGATTTGTGAATATTACATAATTAATAACGAATCTTATCAGCTATAGAGAGGTATTTACCTATATTGTTAATCTCTTTTGTGACCAGACACATATTGTATAATTTTAAAACAAGAATGTTGTTTCCAATAACATGGTTTTATAAATTCGATGATAATGAGGGGTGGCCGTTTTGGTGTCCAGGATGTATAGATATGCAGCCACGTGCAGTTAGAATTAGGACGTTAAGCTGATTCCTCAAGTAGGGAGAATGCCATTGCCACTTGCAGAACCTTCATATTAGATTTATTGTTATTTTCTCGTCCTGAATATGCATAAAGTTTTGCCATTGGACGTTACCAAAGCAGCAATCAATTAATCAAAGCAAATACTGTGTTCAAATAGGTAGGTATGAAGTTGTGAAACACCCGCGGAAGTATATTGCTTTATAAAAATTTGCTTCCATGTGCTTCTCATGATGAAGAATGTGGAAAAAGCAAGGGTAGTTTGATAATATGCATACCGGTTATATTGGATTTCATTTAAATTCGTCTTTATGATACCATTGCAAGGAGCAAAAGTAAAATCAAACTAAAAAAAAATCCAAAACGGATCACTTTTTGTCCGCATATTCTTAATTTTGTCACAACCACAGGAATTTTTGTTCTTCAAATAATTGTATAAAAAAAATATCCTATATTTGACAGTTTTGTACAATAATTGCACACACAAAATGTGTCCGCATGTGAACAGATATTTTGATTTTCGTACTTTCAAGAGAAAATAGCTTTATGCGAATTTAATGTATAGATGTATGAACAGATTGAAACGAAAAATCAATCTTTTTTGAAGATTTATTCTCTTTATCATTTATTATAAATTGAATGGAAATCCATTAAATTGTGTATATTATCTATACAAATTGTGTAGGGCTAGAAAAGGGGTATACATATTCAATTGCAGATCCTTTAGAAAGGGGACAAAGGGGAGGTAATACGTTTCAAAAAGGCTATGTTTAGAGGCTCACGTAATATGTATCAGCAATTTTGCCGTATGGTAAATACAAATTACTTTGGGTTCCAAACAAAGGACTGTAATAAGAATTGTTAAGGTAGCGCGAGTATATTCCGCCATCTTTGATGATAAAATAACACAAAACAATCGGTCTAGATCGTTAAGGAAATGTGCAATTTGTGAATGTCTTTCATTTGTTAGACTTTTAATCTGAATGAAGAAAACTATGTGTTTTATCATATTTTTGCGTCTGTTTTTTACAAATACAGAATATTTTTTGTTTGATTCAATTTTAACTTTGCCATATAAGGGGAGATAACTCAGATAATGTCACTTCTATACTGGAATGTGTTATGAATTTACCTATTTTGTTTTGTAGCAAGTAAACGAGTCCCGCGACCCTAATTTTTCTTTTTATATTTTGAAAGCCTATTATAAGGGCTATTTTCTTATATTTTATCTTAAAATTATATGGTTTAGTTTTCTTTCTATCACACAAAATTGTGTTTTACATGAATAATCTATACAAAATCTGACAACTTTGTACAACATGTAGCTTGAAAAAAAAGCCTCGTGACCCATACTTTTTATGATATATTTGAGAAAGCCATGATATAAAAAATTCTATGGATTTTAATTCATAACCCCCATCTACCTTTTAAAATGGTAATAGCAACGTATGTATCAAACCGAGTTGGCCGACACTGAATTTTTCGTCATATTCTTTAACCTTTAGGTGTAAAAAGCTAGTGCGATAATGGATTTTATTTAGATCCTAACATGTTAGTCATTACATTAAAAAAACACTTGATAAAGAGTAAACAATAAAAAGAAAAGTTTTTTTTTTTTTAATAAAGTGCTACGATGAAGCATCACGTTGTATCCTATACAGAGACAAACAATACACAGTGTGCGAATTTAGCAATATATTTTTCTTTACAACGTACAGAATTATTCCTTTTAGAAAATGTGCTAATTCTAATATAAATGACTGTGATGAAAATGGATCTTTCCTTTTAGTTGATACGTCGATATTTATGAATTAGTATTCAAAAGCATATTCTTTTGTCAATACTTCTAAAGAAGTAAGATACGTATATGTTAAAGCTTAATTTTAGCTGCTACCCAATGTGCATGATTTTTAGCAACAAATTGATGCCCCAATATTTTAACTCTATGAATTAGTATTTTATACGATACGCGTGTTGCTAGGACTTCATTGTATGTAAGTAAACAAATAAATTCGAATGGTACAGGGAACACGAGCACTGTTTATATATAGAGAACCTGTTCAACATACAGCAGAGCCTCTTAGGAAGTTAATCAACGATATTAAAAAAAAACCCCAGAGATTATGACATTAACTTTAACCGAACTGTTATGAACAGAAAAATCGCCTCTTAATTGTAGCCAACAAAAGACACAAATCAATAATAAAATTTAACAATATTTATTATACACTAGTTTACAAGAAGTATTACACAAAGAGTAATGTCAACTTAACTGTCAAAATATGAGTCCAATCTTTTTATCTTTTCTTTATCCGGAAATCTTCACGGGAAACCACAGAATATTATATCCAATTGGTCGCAATCTAGTATGATGTAGTTTGTAAATAAAAGTGTCAATCCAACTGCAGAGAATGTTGATGTCTATCGATGTCTAAGTCTATCTATCATGTGTATGTCTAAATCTCCATATTCAACTAACTTTTGGGTCTGCATTTAAATACTCAAACGGAAATTTCTAGACAACGCTAGAAATATAAATTACGCATCTTTTTGTTATGATCATTCTGGAAACGTTATGTAAGTGAAATAGAAAGTTCTAATCATTCCATTAGTATCAATGATTGTTCTAGTGATTTCTAAACTGCATAGTTGTAACACAATGTATTTTATTTTGTACACAATGTAAACATGTATAATAGGCCACACAAAACAAATTAGGCCAACTAAATAAATATGATAGTTACAATATCATAACACGAACAATAAACAAAGACGATAGTAACGGAAATCGGGGATAAAAGTAACTCATGATTTAGAACCTGATAGCTTGTTCACTTTCCCTTTAAAATCATAATTTTGTGAAATTTTATGAGCACTTGCTGGGTAAAAAAATAGAAGGAAGGGGAAATAAAAGGAAAAGAATTACAGACAGGGATTCAAGGCAGTGGCGGATTCAGTGGTATAGGGGTTCCGGGGGTTGTATACTTACTTTTTCAGGATTTATTTTTTAAAGCCAAACATATTTGAAATTTTTCATGTTTCAAATTTTATAACTTAACTCATGTTGGGTTGTATTATCTATGTTAATTGTAGACTTTTTTTCATATCCATATTGACTGTTTTCAAGTTGCTGAAATAACAACTAATGTTGCTCATATTTCCTATCGGAACAGTAACTTCAGTTAATTCTGATGGGTTTTTATTTTAGTAACTCTATTTCAGGCTTTCAGGCATATTGTGTTTCTTGTCTGTAAACATACATTTTGGTTATTTCATGTATATTAAATTGTAAAGCCTTAGTGTTTCACTGAGTCCTATATAATAAAAAAAAAAAAAAATTCAAGCGCATTTGATATCTTACGTTATTAATACAAATGATGGTCCTACAGTCAGTGACAAAATCATCCTATTTAACAAAGGTGCAAGATATGAAGTCTTAATCAGTCATGAATATCGAACCAAATGTGTTGATGTTTGATTATTCATACACTGTTTTTAAGTAACAATACCTTTTGCAAAGTATTTTTCAAAATCTGTCCAGTCTACATTTTGTTCAAAATTCTTTGAAGTGTTCAATCTGTCCCGACTTTCTTTTGATTGGACCAAATTCCCTGCTTCTGTGTTTTCCATAACTGTATTACGAAATCTTTTTTTTACTTTTTCCCATAAATCCGAGGCCATATTCCTGCAAAAAGAAATAATTCATAGGGTCTTCCCCTTCACAAATATTTTGTTGATATTTTTGATATTCTAAAGCCAATAATAACGAATAAAAAACCATGTATCTAAGATAAGAATATTAATCAGTACACGTCCAACTTCCAATAGATTTAGTATAAGACGACATTAATAGTCAGAGAAATCATGACCTTGTGCAATGCCAAAATATTGATAACACAATCAATATTTATACAGATAAAAACAATATTCATAGATCTAATAACAGTGTTGAATTGGTAACCTTTTAGAATATGTGTATTAAAATCATCGATAAGTTTACCCTGATCGAATGTAAATTTACAGGCCCGGTAAACAACATCAGTAGTGTAGAAAGGCCGATTCTGCGGAACTTTCCATTTTTAAGGGGAAATCTAGCATGAATCCAACTTTAGATTTTTTACAATGTAAACGGACTAGCATTTTAATTAGTCTAAGGGTAAATACAAATATGGCTTTCGCAAACAATGGTAGAAACACCTTAAAGGAATGTAATCCTAGGGTAGAAACAAAATATGGCTTTCGTAAAAAAGATGGAGGAACTCAGAAGTCCAAAAATCGCAGACAACGAGTTTATCAATGATAATGTTTTTGAGGAAACGGCAAAGGATCAGAGCCTGGAAACCCTGAAATGGAAGGAACTCTCAACCGGGGTGATCTATAAAATCCTGGAAGTGGTAGAAGTAGATGGGAAGTTTGGGAGGAGTAAGATTCTTACCTTGAAAAACAGAGAAGGAGAAACGAATAGGGTGTGGGCCTGCAGTGGACTGAACAGAGAGACAGTACCCTTCGTAGGAGCCTTTGTGAGAAGTACAGGCTTTAAAGTCAGCAAAAAGACCAAGCAGGAGTACTTTTCTTACGACCTTGTGAGAAATTAAGTCCAAAAATGGGGTGGGTGGGGTACAAAAAATTTTCCGATCCGACATTTCTGCCGGATTGGAAAGTTTTTTTATGCTTGAAACGGAGCACATCATGAAGTGAAGCGGAATGGAATACATCGTGAAACGATGTGCGTAGTGAAGCGTAACGGAATGATGTGTGATGTTTTTACGGCGCATGCGCATTAAGGTCCTCACTAAAAGTGGTGGAAGGTTGTCGCAGCTGATCTTTCTTATCATTTTGAGGCAGGTTGCGATCTTCCCAAACTCAGCATCATCAATTTGTTCATCATCAGTCAAAGCAGTACTAATACATTGTTCCACCAAGGATTTTGTGGACTGTGCCAATCGCAAGATGTCGCGGTGTTTTTTCTTCTTTTTCATGATACGCCTTGAGATCAGTGTGAGTACCATCACGCCAGTGGCACTCAAGCAAGCAAGGGATCCTAGGGGAAGGGAGGCTATAATACCTATACCGGTCAAAGCTGAACCCATGGTGCAGCTAGTTAACACCAAACTGCCCACAGAACAAGCACCCAGTGTTGCAGATACAACTTTGTCCAGACGTTTGTAGAACTTCAAGGTACGTTGAGACCTTCGAATTTCTGCATCGAGTTGATCCTCCATACATTCAACTTTGGTCTGCCGGTATCCAGAATCTAAATCATCCATTTATTTATAGGAGCATACCGAGGAGGGGAATATTTTTGAAGGGGCTGTTAGCACCTAAGATCAGACCGGCTCCGTCGTGGAATTGCTGACCACGCTTTAAGTAGAGTCCATCACCATAGGTGATCCGGGCGTTTGAGGGTTTGAGGTAGAGACCGTTGCCACTAGGTTTCACTGTGCAAACGCATCCACTACGTTTCAGGTACAATCCAGACCCTAAGGCCTTATTGACGGCTACACCACCCAGACCACTCAAGGCTCCAACACCCAAGGCGGGTAGAATGGTTTTTGCTAACATGGGAAGTGCCCTCATTGCCAGCCCCGCTAGCATGGGTAGGAAGCCACCCACCTTCTGCATGTTTTCCTTCAATTGGGTCGCACTCAACTCTAGGACCATGCCACCAGTACCCTTCTGTAGGAGCTTGGCGATTTTTTGAACCTAGCGGGTGGTGAGCCACATCTTGTGTTCGCCTTGCAGGTTTGCGTGGGACAAACGAATGGAGACCGGACAACCTTTCTTGGCAGCCCGTTGTAGTTTATCAGCTTGACCTTTTGTCAAGTTTAAACCATGTTCGTGATAAGTCATTTATTTATACCTCTCGAAGATGAAAGCAGATGGTGAGATGTTCACCCCTGAAATCGATGGGCTTACCGTCTTGATCAGTGAGATACGTTTGCATGCGATTGATGGTTCGTAAGGTCACTGGCAAGTATACTAGATTCTTAGGGGTTTGAATGATCTTCATACCAGGACCGTCTGCGGGAAAGAAGCTGTAGATGGTAGACTGCTGTGTACCATTCACATAACTTCCATGGATGATATCACTATTCACCAGAATGCTGTTGATGCTGATGATATTTACAATGTGTTCCCCTTCCGTATAGCCGTTTGTGATCATATCGAACGTGTAAATCTGCCGCTCGAATCCCAAGACGGTGTTGATGCTATTGACAACGTTGAAGTCTACTTGATAGTGTCTGGCGAGGGTCAGCGTTGCTCTTAGGGTCGCCCGGTTGGCATCGATGATGATCTTCGTTTTGTGTTTGTTGAGCCGTAGCCGCCGCTGGATTTCATTGTTGATGTCTTCGATGTCAGGAACCTGTGCTCAGTGCGATGGGACACCAGTTGGCACCATCGTCGGGGGAGTAGCGGAAGGAATTGTTACCTGTATGAATGTTGGGGATAAGAGTTATAGGTTTCCAGGTTTACCAATGCCATCTCGTAGGTCTTGGATTCCTTGAGATGCAGTGGGGGGTTGAACCGGGTAAGGATTTGGCTATCGTTTCCAGAGACGATGAAGGAAAACCAATGCTTGGGGTTGGTGTTATTAGCAATTTGCTGCAACAGTGTGTTGTCCATTTATTTATGGTAGACCATTGTCACATATTTTTGCTTCCACTCTTCGATACCATTATACTGCTCCTTGAGTTGTTTACCAACCTTCACTACGATCGCATAGACTTCGGCGGGGCGACTGGCAAAGAGGAGTTGCAGGTGAATTTTATCCATTTACTTTTTAGTACACGACGTTCATCTTCTGACCATCGGATTCAAACTGTAGGATTCTGTCGGAAATGACAAGTGCAAACGCTTCGGTGTTGGCTGGAACATTGCGGGCGAATTCGGCCCGGATCTGAATGTCTACCGTAGATTCTTTGAGACGTTCAGACTGATGACTCACATCGATTACAAACAAGGGGTACAAATCGATGAAATCAGAGGGATTAATACCACCATTACTGAGGAGACTGTCCATGTTGTGGAATTTCTTTCTGAAGTCGGAGGCCTCTTTGAACACTCTGGCGATCCTATTTTCGTTGAAAGCTGCATTATAGTTGACTGCTGGATAACGTTCAGCGTTGAGCGACAGTGATCGAACACGGCTGCATTCTGGGTTTGGTCACCACTTTTGTCGGTTTGGAAGGCAACGATGATATATCTAGGCTTTTCGCGACCATCTTGGCAGCTAGGCGCCAGTTAAACTGTGAGGCTTGGGGAACGGCTATGGAATCACACTGTTTCATGCGAAATCCACAGTGGATTTTGGATTTACTTTGGATGGTTTTGTACAGTTGCATCTTATTTTCGTCTGAGGGGGTGATGTGAGGGACGAACCACGATAGTTTACTCAAGACGATCTTTGCCGGATCGTTGACGGCAGCTGCTCTCAGAATGGCATTAGCATTTGAATCGTGAACGGGTGAGAGTTCGTGTCTGAACCCGTACACTATTTTGTTGTAATCATCTGCGAATCCAAAAATATGTTTTAGGGGGATGGCAAACGAAAACGATCCTTTGTTGGTGGGCTTAGTGATAATGTATCCATGGCGGGCTGCAAATCCAGTGTTCTCAGCCTCAGCATCGGTGGAAGAATCCTTATACCACAGTTGGTTGAGACCCTGCGATTTGGAGAAGTCGTCGGGGTAGGTTAACATTCCCAGGATAGTGGTGGCAATGCCGGGGTCGTTAATATGTTCGATCTGCTGACCGGAAAGCCTGTAACTGATGCTCTTGAAGAGATACATGATACCATTATGGGTGAGCGACACAAGATCGCCATTGGCATATGCTGTGTCATCATTCTTGAGAAGTCGACCTTCCACCACGAGATAACTTTCGGCGGGGTGTAGGAACAAATCCTGGGTTTCGATGTTGATTCGGATTTCAGTACCGGCATTGTTCAGCTGGGCACCGGCTTGTGGTTCGTATTCTCGAACCTGATATTCCTGGAGACTTTCGTCAAAGGTCAACCCTTCGGTGATTGTTAGGATGTCAGACATAATGTATTTATTTATAGCGTTGGACGAAGTCGTGGATGGTTTTGATACCAGAGCCGGAGATTAGATTGTTTAACCGAACTTCTCTGGCTTTTTGCGTTGAACACTAGGCTGTTGAGGGGTTTTAGTGCGTTTTCTGGGGCGGGTTACTTTATCAACCACATGGTCGACGGCTTTATAGGCTCCTTTTTCAACACCTTTCAAGGTTGCATTGGTGGCAGCACTCATGGCCTTACTTCCTAGGGTTTTGGCAGCAGAGGAAGTAAACATGCGTCCAGCCAAACTGGCGATTGTGTCAAACAGTCCTTTACCACCGTAGGCGTACTTTCGAGCGTAACCTTTCTTGATTTGCAACATTATTTATAGGATGCTACGATGAAGCGCCTTATATTCATCGATGCTGATATGTCTACCCTTCTTCATAGCATCGATAATCGACACAATTTCATTGCGCACACCATTATTTCCTGCTCGGTATGCTGCGGCACACAGTTCCAAGCGATCAAGAAGCTGCTTGAAGTTGGAAGGAAGAAATATGGTTTGCAGCCCACTACCAAACTTATCCTTCTTGTAGATGTGGGACACGATTTCCTTCCACTTGTAACCCTTATTCGCCTTCTGGGTTCTCGAGAGAGTGGAATTGCCTTGATACATGGCACCGGAACTTTTCAGGATCTGTGCATAGGTCTTCGGGCTCGAACGATTCTGGATTCTTTTTCACCATGAGTTCCCAGAGGCCAAGGGTTCCTTTGTACCTCACACGATCCACGAAAATATCATCACCGTCAAAAGTAACTGGTGAGCTTCCGATGAAGAGACCATCGTTTTCAAATCGCAATCCAAAGGTGTGGTCGGCGGAAGGAGTCATATTGAGCTGCAAATACTGCTGTGCTCGAGGTCCGATGACGGTGTTTGTAGGTGGTGCGATGGGTAGTGGATCGGCAAACTCGGGCGGTGGAGGAGGGAGGGCTGGCACTACTGCAGGAAGGTCTGCGATCGTTTTGGTGATTTTTGAAGCTGCTTCCCGCTGAGCTTTAACCACAGGCTTGAAAACCTTGGAAAGGTCTCGGCTGAGTCCAATATTATCAAGGCGGTGTTGCATGTTGCTGGCTTGAATGCTCCGCTTAGTTTCATGCAACTCCTTTGCAAGTGCCTCACGCTGCTTAAGGTCGGTAATCTTAATAAACGTCATTTATTTATAGGATTGATCGCTGTTGAACGCCCCATAGCGTTGGTTCGAACGCCCCTAAGCGTTGGTTTGAACGTCCCTAAGCGATGGATCGAACGCCCCTAAGCGATGGATCGAACGCCCTTAAGCGTTGGTTCGAACGCCCCTAATCGATGGATCGAACGCCCCTAAGCGATGGATCGAACGCCCTTAAGCATTGGATCGAACGCCCCTAAGCGTTGGGACCCATGCATTTGGAGGAGCAGAAAGGCTCGCCAGCCCTCTGCACGCCTTTGAGGACATCGTTCTCCTCCACCATCCGGACTTTTACGCCCGACCAGAGGGTGGCAAATTTGGGTACGCATATAGTCTCCTCGTGGATACGGTGCAAAACCTTGCCGCGAGCAATCTTAACACCGCACCGCCAGCAATCCTCGGGGAAAAGCTTCAAGTGCCTCTTGCATTTATCACTGCCTGATATGGATGGGTATGTGCACTGATGGCCGCGGACGGTTTTGATGCAGACGGTGGTCCGGGCGGCTGCCGAGGCTTGCGGTAGGAGTGGAAATTATAGGTCCTTCCTTTGAAATCCTGATCATCGATGCGGTTGTACCACTCAGCACCGCATCTACTGCAGCTGTATCCCGGGATCACACCGTAAATAAACACACGATCCCACTCGTGTTCGCATTCAGGGGGCTTGGGAGCATTCTCAAACTCCCAATCCAAGTCCCGTTGATTTTCTAGGAAAAATTCTTGTAAGTGATCCATTCTTTATCTTAGACTCGATAGAACTCATCTAATTTGTATCGGTATTTTCCTGCTGACTTGGGGCTCGTGAGATCGATGGTTACAAACCCATAGGGTTGGGACCAGCAATGTTTACACAGAGCGTCAAATTGTTCCTTGGTAAGATCGTTGCAGTGGTCACGCCGAATATGATCGAGATTTTTAGCATCTTGCTGAAAGAGACAAATAAAGTTTGCATTTTCTCGGATCGATTGCCGCGGCAGCTTGAAGTAATTTTGGCAGAGGTAGAAGCAGTCGACGTTATTATGACGACCGCGCACGTAGTAGTCTTCACATGTATTCTGTTTGCTCAGCATCAAGTCGTCGAACACCATGAGGTTTTTGCGGCTGGGATCGAGTTCCCGGGGGTCTGGTACATCGCTCCCTTGCTCGAAGAAAAAAGTGTCGATACCACTCGGGTGTCGTGGTGGTGGTAAGGCGTCGACCACATCGATCAATGAGTAGGTTGACTTACCCTTGCACTGTAGGAGGTCTCGGATATCTTCCTTAGGGAAACCTTTTCCCAGCGCTTGCTGCAACAGCTGGTAGATGGGTTGGTGAAGTGATTTTCCGAAGACGTAGAGTCCATCGCGCAGGAGTAGGTTGTTCAACAGCGTTGTTTTACCACAGTCCGACTTCCCAATGATCAACCCTCTGATCGACCGCTGCGGAAGGAGGTAGTGATTGCTCCTCTTGGGGGCGTTGGCACTGTAGGAAATGTCTTCGACGTTCATTTATTTAGATAAAATAACGATGATCTTCTGCGTGAAATGTCGTAGGAAGACGGACACAGTTAACCCTGGCGAAACAATTACCAGCAACGGGCGACGGAAGAAGTTTGGCAACTGCAAGGTGTGCGGTGCAAAAGTCTCAGTTTGTTGCTACAGCCGGTGCAGGGTTCATGAACAAACTAATCAACCGATTACCCATGGAAATGCATCTGCCCGGACACAACTTCACCGGACCAGGGACTAAACTTAGCAAGCAACTACTCCCCAATGGCACCCCGAGGGCTTGGTCCAAACCCATTAATCGAGTGGACCAGGCTGCATATTACCACGATCTTTGTTATGCCCAGCACAAGGATACATCCACACGCAACTCCATCTGTGACAAAGCTATGCTAGCCTTTCTTAACACCATTCCCAACCCTACCACACGCGAACGCATGGATCGCAGCATCGTCGGACCCATCATCGGTACCAAATCTCGATTCGGTCTGGGTGTTAAAAAAAAAGTTCGCTGGACCGATGATTTAGCTGAGGAGTTGCACAAACCAGTTCGACGTAAGTTTCAAAAACGCCGTGTGGTAGTGGGTGGTGTGGATGAGACCTGGGCGGCAGACCTTGTTGATATGAGTGCCTTTTCCAGGAACAACAAGGAAATAAGTTCATCCTGAGCATTATCGATGTTTTCTCCAAATATGGCTGGTTGATACCACTCAAAAACAAGAAGGGGGTGACGGTGCGGGATGCCTTTCAAGCGGTGTTCAAGGAGCGCGTGCCCAAAAAGCTTTGGACAGACAAAGGCACTGAGTTTTACAACAAGGATGTAAAACAATTGCTCCAAAAGCATGATATTGAGCTCTACTCCACCGAGAACGAGGAGAAGTCGAGTGTGGTTGAGCGCTGGAATCGCACCATGAAAGAGAAGATGTTTAAATACTTTTCAGCCAACTCCACTCACACCTATATCGATGTCCTGGACAATCTTGTTCGCCAGTACAATACCACCAAGCACCGCTCCATCAAGATGACCCCTGTCGCCGCAAGTCACAAGGAGCATGAAAACAAGGTGTATTGGAACCTTTACGGCAGCATACCTCCCATGAAACCACCGCGATTTCGTGCTGGCGACAAAGTCCGAATCACCAAGAAGAAAGGTACATTCGAGAAGGGATACACACCCCGCTGGACCGAGGAAGTATTCACCATTTCCCTAGTGTTGAACACTCAGCCGCCCACCTATCGCCTCAAGGATTTCAGCGGCGAGGAAATTCAGGGATACTTCTATGAGCCCGAACTTCAAAAGACTGATCAGGACGTCTACCGAATAGAGAAGATCCTCCGCAGGCGAACTAAGAACGGGATTAATGAGGTGTTTGTAAAGTGGAAGGGTTATCCTAAGAATTTTAACTCGTGGGTCCCGCAATCAGATCTACAATAATCCTCAACAACTTTTCCGGTCTTAACCTTGAGACTGGAAAAATTTGGAAAACTAAGCATGCTTCAATTCGACAAAAACCCTCAATGCATCCAAATCTGATTGTAGACGATCGTAAAGAGCTTTGGTGACGGGTTCATTGTCAGTTTCTGGGAGTTGGAGATTCAGCACGTGAAACTTTTGCATATCCAGCTCAGCGTTTATCTTACCACCGTTGGTTGAGGCACATTTTGACTTATCGACTTCGCTATTTTCTAAAGTCATCACCTTTTTTGTGAGTTTTCTGATTGATGAGTCATACTCCCTTTGCATTCGCTTGATGGTCATCTGCATCTGTTTACACTCAGAATTTAATTTATCAATATTTTTTATACTATCTTTCATTTGTTGGATTACCCACCGTTTTGTTACAGCATCCGAGCTGTCCTGGGGATGTCCTAGGCTAGAAATGCGATTGTCGTTCATATCCAAATCCTGTAGCATTCGCTGAAGGGATAAACGCTTTCTTGAATGAGATCCAAGCTTATCCATTTATTTATAGAGTGAGAAAATTGTATCTTCCAGCGATTTTCCAGTCGCCAACACTTTCAACACGAATAGGCAAAAGTGACCACACACCACCGAGCCTCGCTGCTGTAATTCATCGGTGCTATATCGAATTTCAGGCTGTAAGTAGTTTACCATCTCGTCAGGCGGTGGCAATCCATAAGAGTCAAAGTAATACTTTACCGGCCTACGTTTATACCAGCAAGTCCAATGCGTTCCAGGACCTTCCCAGCTATCATGATTTAAAATTCCACATTCGATGCGGTGCGGGCTGGGTGGTAGGGTATCTCGCATATACACCCCTCTAAAACTTGGAATTTTTAAGGCTGTGACAGGGGTTTGTGGGGAAGAATTATGCTATGAATTTTAATTTTATTCATTTATTTTGTAGTGTCCATGGGCAAGGGTGCTAATACCGTCGGGTAAAATGTGACGCTTGGTATCCTTAGCAGAAAGGGCAACCTTGTTAATTTCCTGGGTGTAAATCTGGTGAAGGTGGCTGCGAATAATATTCATGGACTTGTAAACCTCCTGCTGCGTGTTAAGGCATCTCTTATAGTCGTCAAAGGTAATGTTGCGCTTAATGGTTGTTTTTGCGACTCCTTTGGCTCTCTTGGTGGTGGCGCCGTCATCCATCTTGTAGGCGTACAGCTTTGGTCGAAGTCCTACAAAGTCGGTCATACTTTTACCGCCACACTCATCCTTAAACATGCCAATAGTTTTCTTATTTACACCAACCGGAATTTCGGAGGGGTGGTCAACTGGATAGTTTGACGTGTCAAATTTTTCCTGAACATGGGGAGCAATATCCTTGTAAAAATCCTCAGTTCGAATCTCGTAGGCTAAGCTGTCGGTGTCGGTAAAAAGCAGCCTGGCGTTGTCTCCATACATCTTTCGCATAAATCCGTAGTGAAAGTCATACATTAAAATCTTTGAAATAAATAGGATGCATCCCCCCAGGTAAACGGGCTTATCAAACTTAAGCTTCGTTTTCTTCATATGGACGGCTGCCAGGTTTTCGGTAAAAACAACCCGACGATCAAAGTTGGGTTTAGCTACAAGCTTTAGTGCCTGCTTTTTGTTGGTGACCAGCCGAACATCAACCCTCTTGCGAATATTTTCCATGGTTTTGCCAAAGACCGAATTATTCATAAGCTTAAAAAAATCTTTTTCGGCGTCGGACTTGGCCACGGCTCTAAGCTCGGTGTTTTTGTCAATGTACGACTTAAGCCATGGGGATTGTCTAAATTTAATGATGCGATGGACCTTAGCAAGCTTTATCCCCCTTTCCATATACATTTTAAGGTTTCGATAGTGAAGAATGTACTTTGTGCGCTTACCTAGATGAGGCACCAGCTTACGCACCTTGTCAATCTCCACATTTTCCGGCGCAAGAGGATAGTCGTTATGATCATCGTGAAGATCTCGGGGGTATTTTAGGTCGCATTCCACCATAGCGCCATATTCGTGGTCGTCCGGATAGCTTAAAACGTCCTCGATTTCTGACGGCTCCACCCATTCAAAATCCCCGTGGGAATAGGTTGCGCCATGGCCCAACCATACAAATTATTCGCGTCCAAATAAGTCAAATACTTGGTGGGTTGTGCTGAATCGTAATTGCTCATATACGGATTGTTAGCCTTACCAAGTCGATGGGAAATCATGGCCACACCTCCCCTAGTTGCATTTTCAAACATTAACAGCATATCTGGATCTGAAAGAAGTTCTAGTCGAACCCCAGTAAATTTTAGCGCCGCGTCGTAAGCTAACCCTGGAGATGTAAAATAGTGTAGTGTTTGATGCACATATCCCTAAAATCTTCAAAAACATCTTCCAATATTGCAACATCACTTTCCAGGTAAAGATTGTGGTAATCCCGCATATTTTGACAGCTAAATGCCTTAAATACCCGCTGAGCGTGTGCGTAATCCTCATCATGAAGTTTGCTGTCAAATTCCTCCTTGGGTGGTAGCTGTGTTTCCTCCAGCTTGATGGATCCATCCATATAATCGTATGGATATACCCCCTTCCTAAGCATTAGTTCGGAGCGGTCGCCAAAGCACTTTTGCGTTGCGTTAAATTTATCCTTGGTAAGATTTCCTGCCAAGGCTTCAAGAGAGCTAAGCATAAATCGCATGGAGTCAATAAACCTCATCTCAAGGTCTCCCACCTTCTTGGAAAAGCTAATGTACTTCTCATCAGTTTTGGGAATGCAAGTAATCTTCCCTTCCCCTAATCCTAATTCCTTCACAAAAAGGTGGGCGTCGTATCCACTTAGGTTGTGAAAAACAATGGGCACGTATTTAGGAAGTTGGAAGTCAAGATTGCACTGATTGTGTGCGGCGCCGCGATACCTACCCGTAAGGTGATTGTGATCCCGTACCTTATCCTCACCCAATGCGTTGCCACAAATGTGGCAAAGTGTGCTTGTCGCAAAGCTTTTCTTATCTTCATCCATCATTGTCATAGGTTTGTTGTCCCGATAAATTTTATTAATTTCCCCAACTTCCTTTCCCGTACACTCCATAAATTTCTTGGCCGCATCCTCCCCACAGTAAACAACCGATTCTTTGTAGTCGCCTTGGGAATACTTCACGCGATAGTAAAAACCCGATGGTTGATGTAGCTGGTATGCCTTTGTGTAGGGTCGCGATAAATCAGGTTGGCAGGTATCTATTTTCCCCGTAAAGCACTCAAAATCTGCGTAAATGGTAAATGGAACCCTCATTTGACGCTTGTGATGTTGAAAGCTGATAAAGGTTCCTTCTTCTGGCATTTCGATTTTAACCGCATCCTTTTTCCCACAGTACTCCATATGATCGTCAAGAATGTCCTGCCTGGAAAAGTGACACAGGCATCTGCGGCAGAAAAAGAGCTCGTGCCCGTGCTCCGTCACTTGTGAGCTCAAAAGTCGTGACAAGCTTTTAATCCAGCAGTAATGCTGTTTGCTATCGCTGGTTAAAAAAAGAAGATCTACATGCTGTGCGCCGGTGTTCTTAGATATTCTTAAGGGATATATTTGAAGGTCCTCTTCCTCACCCTTCTTCAAACCATCATAGCCAAAGACGTTGATGTTAAGGTCTGCATTCCGCCTTTCAAATTTATCGATCGCTTTGAGGGACACTGGGAAGTCAATATCATCAAATTTTAGCTCATCCCCCCACTGCTTGTACTGACCTACCCGCTTGGTGCAGTTTTTGTCCACTTCCTCGTGATTTAGGGCTGAGAGAATGGCCCAACGAAAGCACTCCTGATCTTGGTTTTGGACGTTGATAACGGCCTTCTTCTGAGCAAGTGGCTTTGGGAGTGGTATGTAAGAGCTACCCCTAAGTGGTTTAAATTCGTTCAAATGAATCTCTAGCTGCTCAATGTGGGCAAAGGTCCATCCACTACCCTCACGCATATACCTTGACATGTTTTCCTTAATTTTCCCTATCATGACCGCAATTTCAAAGTCAAGGTCTACTGATTCGGTAATAACTAACTGGGCTGATCTAAAGTATGGAATAACGTAAGTGTTTTCCCCAGTTGCGGGATTTGTTTTAACCAGCTCCACTTTCAGCACTAGCTGCACCTTCAAGCCCTTCTTTTGAGTAAGGGCATCTTCAATTGTCCTAAAAATGGTGCTGCGACTTACCTGAAAAAACGTTTCCAAATCATGCTGCTGGAGCGGGTTAATTTTAACTGTGCCAAAAACTCCTTTCAATGCATCGCGTTTGTTAACTACCTTAATCTCATCTTCCACTGGAGCATTTTCGATATTCTTTTTCACTAAGTCGGTTAGGGCAGCTCTTCCTAGTCGGGAATATTTGGTAATTCCACATCTTTTGGCAATAGCCTTCAGCTCCTTTTTGGTGAAAACCTCTTCGCGAGTAAATTTGTGGGCAGTATTAGTCTCAATTAACTTAACCAATTCCCCCTTGGGTTTCCTACTGTATCCCTTAAGACCCTCCTTCTCCACGATTTCTCGAAGTTCTTTCATGGTGGTTTTCACCACGATCTTCCCTACAACTGGGGTATCCTCCTCCTCCTGCTGGCGTGGTTCTTTACTGTGTCTCCAGCAAAGCCCATCTTTCCCTGGTTTACTCTTAACAAAACTGTCCCTTCTTTCTTTTTAGTAAAGCACCACAAGTTTTGAGTTCTTCATTTTCTTTGAACTGATCCATATTCATATCAACACTATTAGATGCCATCTCTTTATTTATTTCAATTTCATCCATCTTACTTGTAGCAACACAGTCCTTTAAGGTGTCTCTACAATTGTTTGCAAAAGCCATATTTTGTTTCTACCCTAGGATAACATTCCTTTAAGGTGTCTCTACCATTGTTTGCGAAAGCCATATTTGTATTTACCCTTAGACTAATTAAAATGCTAGTCCGTTTACATTGTAAAAAATCTAAAGTTGGATTCATGCTAGATTTCCCCTTAAAAATGGAAAGTGCCGCGGAATCGGCCTTTCTACACTACTAACATCACTAAAATTATGATGTTCTATCCCATTTGTAATAAGTTTTCTACAGGTACAGCCAAACTTTCAAACTAAATCTTTGTGTCTATGGAAGAATTTAATAAAGCTTTTAAGTAATTCGTGGTACCGAAATCCTTGGCTTAAGGGCATACGATACAGTTTTGATCCCATAATGAAATTTTGATGAATATTTGCATATAGCCTATTTTTCACCTGATTAAATCAAATATGTAATAAAAAATATACCTTCATGTGCTACTTTTTGAGTAAAATGATGTCGAAATTTCAGATATTTGCTCAAAATTCAGATTTGTTGACGTATTTTTCCTTTCGACAAAAACACAGAACTTTTTTGTTTTAAAAGATAAACACAAGCTGTTTTTTGTTAAATTATTTGTAATTTTTGTTTAATATAAATGTTCTATAAATTTGGACATTTTATTTTTACAAAACACTCATATTTATCAAATTTTCATGATTGTAGGAAAAAACGTCATTTTTTGCTGTATATTTATCAAATTTAAAAAAATTGCACTAATGACGTTTTCATGAAAATTGGTACACATAATCTTCATACGTAATCAAACCAAATGCCATTTTAAAAAAAAAGGGGTCCATGAACTCGTTTTCAAGTTAAATCAGTTTGAATGATAAAAATCAGTCGAAAACTGCATCTTTTCCCGATAAGTCACAGTTTGACGTCGCGAAAATAACAATTTACGTTAGCAACGTCATTACCTCCCCTGTAACTGTATCGTATACCCTTAATAATTTACCAGTAATACATAGATTACGTTCATTGAAATCCAAAACGTCACTCATACACGGGCATAGCCATCGATTTGGGATATGTAAAGATGTAAGATGGTGCCAAAGGCTATCTATATGCAGGGGTAGAAAAAATACTTTCGTGTTTATTCGTTTTCAGACTTTTATATAATGTTTGTGTGTGCCTTTTCCCTATTGTCTCGTTAAACGACCATTTTCAAATCGAGTTTTACAATTGTATTCAGAATTTACTTATTACGACCATCATTTTGTTTATAAGGATATTTTTTCATATCTATACTACTAAAATAACGAGGTCCAATTTGTTAGCAGGCATGACGTAAAAACGACGAATCAAAGAATTCAACTTTAGATATAACTAATATAGGACAATAGTGTTGATTAAAAATTACACCATTCCAGGCCCTTTTGTTTTCCACATAATTAATATTACCTATAATTAAAAAGTACCAGGTCGAATCCGATACCGATACCAATAGTTAATGTCGCATGTTGTTTGCGGTTGTAGTAAGAACACCAGGACGGGTTCAAACAGAAATATTTTGGAAGCAGAGAAAACTGTGCACCTTATAATCAGCATGACTTTATCAGATGACAATACGAATACTTCAACTCCAGGCTAAAATAAGGCGTAGGTACTTTAATTGAGTCACGGGCCTGCGATTTCATGGGTGTGTTCTATAGTATTTATATATGATTTGTATTTATAGATTGTGCTCAAAAACATTGTGTTGACTATTTGGACATTTATAATATTAATCTTGTGTTACCTATGTCTTATCACATCATCACATGATTACCAATATATCTTCTGAAAATATAATAGAAAACCTTATTAGCCTTCATTTCTCTAAGATATTTATAACAAGTTGCTTTTTTAAAAAAAAAAGTCAATACGTGAACCTTAGAACTTTTTTATGCTAATTATTATTTCAACTGAATTGTAAATTATATCTCAGTATTTTCATTACCATGTGTGTGGACGATAATATTTTCTTTTAATTGTAAATCAGGACAATTATGGCATGTTGAGAGTGGTTTTAAATATAAAGTGAGGAGATAAAGAATGTTTTTATTTCAATAGTTCATTTCTGGATGGTGTTAGCTTTCATTTTTACCAATGTGAAAGGTCGAACTACTACCAATGGATGACACTTCTAGGGTTTTTATTAGTAGAGGTAATAATTCACCTAGAATCCCTCAGTAATTTTATTAACTTTTCTTTTTAAAAAAACATATTTCAGAGCAAGTACGATATTTTGTTCCATAAAATGTGGAAGGTTTATTCCTACCAAATAAGACAAAATCTACTTGCTTACCATTTTATTTTGTGGCGTAAAATCCTGTTCCACCTTAGAAATGGGATTGGATCCATTCAATTTGCTGCTTGTAGGCTACATGTATACTTAATATACCTGTCCCAAATCTGGAGCCTTATTTTTTGTTTGCTTATAATCGTGTCTGTTTTTCGTTTTTTTGTATAAAAATATTGCCATTGATTTATATCTTGTATAACACTGGTCAATTTGAGGTCATTTAGCTTACTTTGCTAAGACTCAACAGTCAACGCCATGTTTATTGAAAAGTTCTCTCATTGGCAAGTATAGTTTACCAAATATTATATAATCATATCAGTCGCAGGATAATTCATTATTATGAAATGCGGTTCCTTCAATCAACATGCGTAATAAATTTCAAGACTTTACACTGTTTTTTGCTAACTTATGTTTGTTTCCTATAATTCAGAAATTAAACAGTGTTTTGGGATTTTTTGCTTAAAGTTAACTTTTTAAGCATGGGTCCCTTTTCAAAAGTCTCCCAACTACTACCTCGCATGTGAACTTAATTATAGGGGCAATTTTGTTCTCTATGTTAAAGAAATCTTCAACTTGCTCTATTTTGCCTGTGAAGACCATAACACCGTCATCTCTATATTGACAACTGTAATTTGATGTTTTCTTTCCATTGGAACTTATCTATAATTAATAGGACAGACAGATGCAGATATGTGCATGATGGTGAAAATATACCACCCATGGAGGGGGCGCTCATATAACTTGTTTGTATAACTTTCCATTAAACTCAAATTTATTGTTTCTTAGAACTAATTAAACGTGCAGTTAAATCTTTTTTTGTCGAGAATCTTTAAAGGATATTCTTTTGTGTCAATTAATTCTTCTGCATTGATAACCATTTCTTTTAAATTATCAATGATCATATTTGTGTACATTTACGTTACATCATAGGTAATAAGGATGCATTACCTTTTTACCTCGTTTGACTCTATTTTATCAATGAAATCTTTTGTATCTTGAACTTAAAAGTTATGCCTCTTCAAAAACGATTTTATATTTAGATCAATTAATCTCTCAATGCGTCTCGTGGGAGAGTTACACTTATTGATGATAGGTGGTAAGGAACATTAATTAATGTCTCCTACTAGTTGACCATTTCACAATGCCTCATTAATTATTTCTAGATTAATTTAATGAATTTTTGAAAGACTGAGGTACATGTGTCCATGTTTTGAATCATTATTATTCTTATAAGAAATTATACGTATGGGAATCTATTTTTTTTTTATATGGATTATCAACTATATCTTTTATTAACATACAGCATATCAGTGAGTTAGCGATCTGTGTAAAGTTCTTTATTGCCATGTTTTAGATATCTTAAATGCTTCGTATGGGGGTGCTCTTAATTGCAGATGATAATACAGATAAGAAGAATAAATGTTCCGAATGAACAATAATTAAGGTTCCGAATATTCCTCCATAGACTATATTTCTAACTAATTTATATGCGTGAACCCCTGAGGGTTCACGCAAAAAAAATTAAAGAAAGAATAAACAGTTTTTTTTAATTATTGCCCTTTGACCATTGACAGATAAACTATGTGCAACGCGGGGGACATTGGAACTCTGTTCTTTTATTATATATAATAAGGCCAGTCAAACATATTTAATTACTTATTTAAAAACAAGTATTCAGTAGTGTCTTAAATACAGGAAGTTTCACAAAACATTTGGTAAAGGGATATATAGCTTCACACAAAATTATATGTCGGAATATCATCCTATGTCGTAATACCATAGTATGCCGTAATATGACATGTACGACATATTTTTTCAATATGGCCTTGACTGGCTTCCGTAGTTCATTTCCAGGCTTATGGAGGTAGGACGTCATTGTGAGAAAAACACTTGACCGTTAACTATTTTATATATAAACGTTACGTAAAATTTTGTATGGGGACACACACTTTATATACTGAATTTATGTGTTGAATGCTTTTTAGCATTGTGTATGAAATTTATGTAATTTAAAGCTAAAGCGAGTGATTCAATCATAAACGTCAAAAAGAAGATGTGACATTCTGTATATTTTATCATTTAAAATCTATGAATCAAAAACATGAAATTTTTATAAAGTACTTTTTTCTAGCGTATGCTTTCCATTGATGCACTGTATATCACATTTTCTAATAACTATTTTGTATGCAAAAATTTTCATGATCAATACAACCTCATTATACATTCAATATAGCATGTATGTGTAACAGTCAATAATCAGAATACAGTTATACACATGCCATATAGTCGTACGGTTTTCTATGGTTGCCAGTATTGTATTTGAATAAGATTAACTCTTTTTCAGGTAGTTAATTTTACTAGAATGCTTTTTGGTTATCTTTTCTTAGATTTAGTTTTTCATTTGTTTTAATATCTGACGTTTAAAATAACAAATTCTTAGCCACTTAATACTCCTTCTCGGATCATATATTATTTTCGATGCTTTTGACTGCATAAATTTGTCAGGAACTGTAAAATATTTTAGCTTCCATAGGAATGCAAGCGTCTTTAAAAGGACCAGTCTGATCATTTAAAGAAAGAACATACATTTATCTTTATTTGGGACAGTTTGATATAAAACGATAGACGTGAATATATGCGATGTACACTTATGAGTCTAAATCCTCAAAATATCCATATATGAGTAAACAGAAAAGAACAGACACAATATTGATCCTAGAAGTCCAAAGAAGTCGTAACATGTACATACACTTTAAGACTCTTTCATCCTGCAATAGTGCAAAATGTATTAAAACATTTGACTTTTCTACACTTTACATAAGTATTCCCCATTCCAAACTAAAGTACAAATTGAAAGAGTTGGTCCTGCTTTGTTTTATAAAAACAAATGTCCAACGTAGATAAAAGTATCTTGTCTTAGGGAGGAGTAAATCGTTTTTTGTAAAAAAAAAAAAAAAAACTCTGATTCAAACCAAAATTTCTCTAAAACCGATATTATCAAGAGATTTAATTTCTTGATTGGCAACATATTTGTTACGTTTGGAGGACGTGTTTTTCAATAAACATCAATGGGAACTAACTGTGCCTCTCTTCTTGCCGACCTGTTCCTTTATTCCTATGAGGCTGACTTCATACATGAGCTTCTTAGAAAGAATGAAAAGAAGCTAGCATTATCCTTTAACTTCATTTTCCGCTATATAGACGATGTCCTCTCACAAAATAATTCAATGTTTAGTGACTATATTGAACGCATCTATCCCATCAAATTTGAAATAAAGGACACAACAGATACAGTTAAGTCTGCTTCATATCTTACATCTAAAAATTGACAATGAGGGTCAGTTGAGAACAAAACTTTAGACAAAAGAGATGATTTCAGCTTTCCGATTGTCAACTTTCCATTTCTAGGTAGCAACATTCCAGCAGCGCCTGCATATGGAGTATATATCTACCAGTTGGTACGATATTCTAGGGCTTGCGTTTACTATCATGATTTCCTTGATAGAGGATTGCTGCTCACAAGGAAGCTATCAAACTAAGAGTTCTAAGTAGTGAAGTTGAAATCAGCCCTTCAAAAATTTTACGGACGCCATCACGAGTTGGTTGACCGGTATGGCATAATCAAATGTTTTAATACATTTTGTATATGTTTCACAGATGACGACGGATATGTTCCAATCGTCGTAACCACAGTCCTGTCCTCTTTTTCCCCGAGTGTGACCATGAGCAACACGATGGGTGCCACATCAGGATCTGATTACCCTTCTGGAGCACCTGAGATCACCCTCGTTTGTTTTTGGTGTTCGTGTTGCTCATTCTTTGTTATGTTTTGTAAACTGTTTTTTTTTGTCTTTTTCTTTTTTTTTTTGCCATGGCTTTGGTATCGTTCGCTTCTCATTTACATAGTAGATTCTATATATATTAGTAAATTACTTCCAGTTGCAGGTCAAGGATTTTGAAAAAGATTGGGTACCAATGCAACGTTAGGAGTAGAACTTTAAAAAGTCTATGCATTTACCATGTATGTAGCTCCAAGCCTGTTCTCCGGAGATGTGGTATGATTGAACTGTTTTCAGATGGTTCCTTAATTCAAAATCCTCTAGATTCAATTGAATAATGTTTAATTGTCATGTCGAAGTATTTTTGAAGAAAAGGTATAATTTTTTTGCTGGCAACGACAGGAGTTTTGAAGGATTTTTACATTATTGTTTTTCAAGTGAAAGAGAAGCAAAAAATACCAAATGAACATTCAAACTCACAAGTCGAAAATAAACTGACAATGCCATGGCTAAAAAAGAAAAAGACAAACAGACAAACAACACAACACAAAAAACACAAATCACAACATAGATAACCAAAGACTGAGCAACACGAACCCCACCAAAAACTGGGGATGATCTCCGGTGCTCCTTGTGAGCAGCAACCCTCTTTCAAGGAAATCAGCATAGAAAATACAAGCCCTTGAATATCATATCATCTAGGAGATATATACTCCGTATTCAGGCGCTGCTGGAATATTGCTTCATAGAAATGGAAAGTTGACAATTGGGAAGCTGAACTCATCTCTTTTCTCGTAAAGTTTTGTTTTCAACCGACTGTCATTGTCAATTTCTAGATGTAAATCAAGATATGAAGCAGACTTAACTGTATCTGTTGTATCCTTTATCTCAAGTTGGATGGGATAGATGCATTCAATATAATCACCAAATTTTGAATTATGAAGTGAGAGAACATCATCTACATGTATATAGCGGAAAGTGAAGTTAAATGATACTGCTAATTTCTTTTCCTTCTTCATAAGAAGTTCCTGTATGAAGTCAGCCTTATATGGATAAAGAAACAAGTCGGCAAGAAGAGGAGCACAGTTTGTTCCCATGGTAATGCCGAATGTTTGTTGAAAAACACGCCCTCCAAACGTAATAAATATGTTGTCAAACAATAAATCAAATATCTTGATAATGTCAGTTGCAGAGAATTTTTTGTTTAAATCAGTGATTTTTTACAAAGTACGATTTATCCCTCCCCAAGACAAGATACTTGTATCTACGTTGGCTATTCTTTTTTATGAAACAAAGCAGGACTAACTCTTTCAATTTAGAACCTGTATAAATTGATAAAAAATTCTCTGCTCTATAGAATCTAAAATATGTCATAATAATGTACCGTATCAAATGCATATATCAGATGTCATTTTGTAAACTACTTATAAGCTGTTACGCTTCGCATGCTATGCGGTGGTAGAGACCTGCATCATGAATATAGGTTAAAAGACAAATTAAAACAAAATTCTATCCGTGAGATTTCATGAAGACAAATTTATACTAACTTCATTAAACAAGTTTAGATTACATTTTCTGACAGACAACAAAGAACTGTTTGTGTTGTAGTAAAAAAGTATAATAAAAATACCAAACTCCAAGGCAAATTCAAAAAGGGTAAGTCCATAAAACCTGACAAAATCAAACGCTATCAATCAACGAAATAAGTGAAAAACAATTGCCATATTCCTGACTTGGTACAGGGAATTTTCCGAAGAAAATGGTGGATAATACCTGGTTTTATAGCCAGCTAAACCTCCCACTTGTATGACAGCTGTTTATAGTTCCATTATATTGACAAAATTGGGTGAGCAACCAAAGCAGACATAATAGTTTAATGTGACAATAATTGGGATCCAGCAGCCAAAAATGTGTAAACATACATCGCAACTGACTAAAAATTCAAACAAACATGCAAATAAATCTAACAAAGACGCAAACTTTAATACATATGAAATTTGTATTCAAATAATTATTAATTGATTGGTGTTTTGCTTTACGCCGCCTCCGCACAAAAAGGCTATATCGCGGCGAGAGCCAATTTAAATATTTTTACAAAGGTGGTTTTTAAAATCAGACAGAATGTCCTTAAATATAGTAAACCTCAAATTTAAAGCAAAATTACTCATTTACAAATACGATTCAACACTAAGACAACGTGATAAAAATTAAAATCATTTTAAGCTGCTCACAAGGAACTATTAAAAAGTAAAATCACAAAAATACTGAACTCCGAGGAAAATTCAAAAAGGAAAGTCCCTAATCAAATGGCAAAATCAAAAGCTCAAACACATCAAACGAATGGATAACAAGAGTTTCAAGTGGTGAAGTTGAAATCATCCCTTCGTAAATTTTACGGACGCCATCACGAGTTGGTTGACCGTTATGGAATATCCGTTTCACAGATGATAGCGGATATGTTCCAATTGTCGTAACTACACTCCCGTACCCTTTTCCTTGAATGTTGATTACCGAATTAGACTTATTACCGGGTTTGTACTAACATGAGCAACACGACGGATGCCACATGTGGAGCAGGATGTGCTTACCCTTCCGGAGCACCTGAGATCACCCCAAGTTTTTGGTGGGGTTCGTGATGCTAAGTCTTTAGTTTTCTATATTGTGTTTTGTGTGCTGTTGTTTTTCTGTTAGTCTTTTTCTTTTTTTAGCCTTGGCGTTGTCAATTTATTTTCGACTTACGAGTTTAAATGTCCCTTTGGTATCTTTCGCCTCTCTTTTTTAAACTGAAACAACATATCTATAATTTATAATATGTTCCAATTTCTTTTAAAAATGAAACAATTTTTGTAACTTGAATACTATCAAATAATTCAAACATATTATTGACATTAAAATGCGTCCCTACGAATATCAGCTAAGTCGATACATTCAATCAAAACATGTTTAATAGTATACTTGCAAACGCAAGGTATACTTTGTGGTCTCTACATTGTGGTTGAACTTCATTTTTTAGAAGATACTCGTATGTTATTCTAGTATGACCGATACGGCATCTAGAAATAACACTCTGGTATTTCCTATATATAAAATTATTTAAAGGTTTGCTTAACTTTGGTTTTATTTCATGTAATCTATTATTGTTCATTTTATTCCACGCATTTTTCCAATTATTAAAAACATATTCTCTAATATTTGATCTAAAATCGGTAAATGGTATTTCACATTTAAATATAGGGTCTTTCAGGGTATTGTTTGCTACTTGATCTACAACTGTGTTTCCATAGATGCCAGTGTGACTTTGTACCCATAGAAAAATAATTTCTTTATCAAGAATATGCAAAGTCCATAATACGTATACAATTTTTAGAATTTATGGGTTTTTAATTTTGGTATTTTATATAGCTTGAAGACATGAAAGTGAGTCAGAACATATGATAAATTTAGATTTATCTGATGAAGCAATAAACTGCAAGGCAAGAATAATTGCCTTAGCTTCTGCAGTAAAGATAGATGCAGAAGGTGGTTGCGGCGAGTTGCAGCTCGGTCTCCAACGACAGCAGCAGATGACACTATATCTCCATGCTTCGGTCCATCAGTATAAACAGTTAAAAAGTCAGATTTTCTAGATTTTATTTCATCATAATGTTGCTGAATCAAAAGAGAATTTGTTTCAGCCTTGTTGTATTTACGGAGTTCATATATCATTTTTAGTTTGGGAAGTTACCATGGAGGGCATTTACAAGTTCGAACTGGAGCAACGGATTTCAAATCAAAAGTGTTCAGATGTGGTTTCAAACAAATTCCTAATAGAGGAATTTTATTTTCATGTTTTTTAAACATATCTTCATAAATGGGATTGAAAACACAGTTGCAGGCAGTATTTTTTGGATATGCCTTTAGCTTGACGGCATTTTGAAGACCAAGCTTCAAACGTCTATAAAAGCGTGAAGGCTCGTCGGCCTCTACATACAGACACTCAACTGGCGAGGTTTTAAAGGCCCCAAGACACAGACAAAGGCCTTGATTATGCACAGCATCGATAATTTTAATGTATGATTTCCTTGCGGAACCAAACACTATTGAACCATAATCTAGTTTAGACCGAATAAGGGATATATATAAATTTAATAAAATTTTGCGATCAGTGCTAGCCACAACTTTTAAAATATCTAAAGCTTTTAAACATCTTGCTTTTAAAATTTTGATATGGAGGAGAAAGGTTAATGTTTCTGTCAAGAAATTTGGTTTCATCAACCATTTTAATCTGGTTTCCGTATATAAGTAAAGCTCAGGGTCAAGATGCAATTTCCGTTTGTTGCAGAAATGCATCCCGACTGTTTTTGAAGTAGAAAATTTAAAACCATTTTCGGTAGCCCATTTTCAATTCTACCAAGGCATAGTTGTAATTGGCGTTCTATATTACTCATATTTTGGCCTCTATAACATATAAGAAAATCATCAACGTATAAAGAACCTTCAATATTTTTTTCAAAACTTCAACAAGATTGTTTTTTAAGCTAAATAATGTGACGGATAAAATATTCCCTTGAGGGACATTCATCTCTTGATCATAAATATCAGATATGGTCGAATTAACTCTTACATTATAACGTCTGTTTGAGAGAAAATTTGAAATAAAATTGGGCATATTGCCTTTCTACCCCATATCAAAACGATTTTTTAAAGTACCATATTTCCATGTTGTGTCATAGGCCTTTTCTAGGTAAAAAAAAAATCCCAACACCACATGTTCATTTTTTGTGAAACCATAGTGAATAAACGATTCGAACCGAGCCAGATGATCAAGAGTACTTTGACCCTGGCTGGATCCGCATTCAATGTTGGCTAGTAGCCCATTTGATTCCATGAACCAAACAAAGCGATCATTGACCGTCCGTTCAAGTGTTTTGCAGACACAACTTGTAAGTGCAATTGGTCGGTAATGAGGTTTGTTTGCCTTCGGAATTGGCACGACGGTGGCCAGTTTCCAGATAAATGGAAAGTCACCAGATTCCCAGATGTTATTCATGAAATTTCTAGAAGTTCTAGAAGAGCATCAAGAGAGGAATCTGGCAAGTGTTTTAAAAGTTGATAATGGATTCAATCAGGCACACATGCCGTATCATGGTCCTTAGATAAAGTGGATTTCAGCTCTTCCGTATAAAAAGGTTTGTTGTAGCTCTCCCCATTGTTAGATTTGAAGTTCAATTTGAATTTTTCTTTTTCACTAATTATCTTTAGTTTTCAGATATTTAGCAAAAGTTCCCCCAGCTTGTTTGCAATATCTGATCAGATGTTAGTAAGATATTGCCGTTCTTTAAATGTTTAACACTGGATTTTGAATTTTTACCTTTGATGTTTTTAATCATGTTCCATATTTATGGCATTGGTGTACGCGATGTAATCCCCGAGACAAAATTTGCCAGGAATTACACCTTGCTTGCTTATAAATCAAGTCGTGCCTTGGCTCGAAAAATTCGAAAATTGCTTAAATTTTCCGAAGTAGGATTTTTATTAAACCGTCTCTCAGATTTTTTACGGTTATTAATAATGAGTTGGACCGTACTATAAATGACGTTATCCTTCACAAAAATTGTGGACCCTGAAGCAGCACGTCCATCTTCCTTAGAAAAAGTACTATACATTGTATATCCTTTTAAAGAAATATTGTTACTTTCTTTCAAGATCGTTTCTGAACAGACAAACTTCTGTCTCTTCCGGATTATTCTGAAGAACAGATCTCCATATCATCGTCCTCGCGATCGTATATATGGATAGCATTTCGTTCCGGTTCCTGGAACGATTTGATATAACGTCCGTCTTTGGACGTATATCATTATTTTTGTTTTTTTTCTCCAGATTAAGATTTCGGAAGAAATTTATCTGTAGACAACTTTGGATTGTTTTGTGAAGACTGGCTAGGTTTCGGCTTAGTTTGATTTGTTTCAGTATACTGAAACGTGGTGTTGTGTTTTTTGGTTTAGAAGATGTTACTTTTTCTTTAGGTTTACTGATGTGTTTCAATGTTTTCTGCGATAGCTGAATATCATTTAAGACCGTAGAAGAAGTTTGAGAAGCAGATGAACTTGACATTTGAGTTTTTGGTCGTAGAATCTTGTTCATTGGAGTCTCAACCGGTTTTGAAGTCGGGAGGCTACTTTCAGATGGCCAAGTATAGTCAGTCTGTGAACTGACAGCAGCAGTCTGGGATACGACCTTGGCATAAAAGTGTTTGGCATTGGATGAATTCGAGGCAGAGTAGATCTTTCTAGCCTCTGGATAAGCGATATTTCTTTCTGCTTTAATTTAATCATTTCCTTTTGAGATTTAAAAATTGGACAATCTTTTGAAGAAGCCATGTGGTCTCCACTGCAATTAACACATTTGCTGTTGTTACTGCAGCTTGTTATTTCATGATCTTCATCACCACACTTGCAACAGCGAGATTTGCCTCTACATGAGTTAGTTCCTTGATCAAATTTGCTGAGAAATTAAACGAAATTGCTTGGAATGCAGTGCTTCCAGACACTAAAATCACTAAATAAATGAGGTGTGTGAAACTTTTACAATAGAATTTTTAAAAATCGCTAAAGGATGTATTCCTATTAAACTAGTAACTGTGCGACATAATGACAAACACTGGTTCAATAATGACATAAGACGTGAAATTCAATTTCGAGATAGATTAAGAAAAAGGCAGTTAAATCTAAGAGAGAAAATGATTTTATGAAGTACAAAAATCAAAGAAATTAAAGTGAATAATATGAAAAAAATTGCCAAAGAAAAGTTTGAAACAAACTAATTTGGACAGTATAATATAAAAAAACCCTCAAACTTTAAAATGTATAAAAAAATAATAAAAACGTTGATTAAATCCAATAAAGATTCAGAAAACAAACCCCCTCTCCAAATTTTATAAATGATAATAAACTGAATAATATTGTATATGAAGATGAGGAGAGATGTAGATGCCATCAACAAATATAATTAGTATGATTTCCAAACTACATGGAGAACATGTTAATTTATCCGAATTTGACACAAAAAATGTTTGTAAGTTTTCAGAATCCTGATAAATATAAAAGAAATAATAGATATTAGATCAAAACAAAGCATCTGGCCCTGATGTGACCAGTCATAAAATGCTAAAGTTGTGTCCAGAAAAGGTAGCAGTTCCACTCAATATTATATTTGATAAATCCTTAGGAGAGGGCAAATATCCAACCAGCTTTAAGATAGCAAATTTTATACCAATTTTCAAAAAGGGATATTCATCTTTGCATTCAAATTACAGACCGATATCTTTAATTAGTTGTGTTGGAAAAGTAATGGAATGCGTTGAGTCTAAGCACTTGTACAATCATTTACATGCTAATAAATTAATTTATGAATATCAATCAGGATTTCTTCATAAAAATTCATCTGTTCATCAACTATATTAGAAATATGCAACTGCATATTAAACTCTTTGGGAAAAAAAAAGAAATAAATTGTTTTGTATTCTGTGACTTTTCTAAAGCTTTTGATAAAGTTTGGCACTGAGGCCTTATATGCAAAATGAAAGCTAATGGTATCGACGGAAGCTTATTACATGTGTTTGAAGATTATCTACATGATAGAAAACAGAGAGTAAAATTGCATAATTCGTCTTCTTCCTTTTGTAATGTTTCAGCTGGTGTTCCCAAGGGATCAGTTCTGGGCCCTCTTCTCTTTGTCTTATATACTAATGATAATGCTAACATCACTGTGTCGGCTATTTACTCATGACACTTCATTCAGTTATTCTGGTAACGACGGAGAACAGATAAGATCTATTAACGACCGCGACCTGAAAGAGCTTGATGATTGGTCTACCAAATGGCTTATGTCATTTAACCCTGATAAAACCGAAATCATGATTTTCTCAAATATTGAGATTCTAGACCTCAGCTTTCCCTTAACTGGTAAAGATATCCCTTTAAGTACATCTCATAAGCACCTGGGAGTTAATTTCAGTAGTGATGCAAAATTGAACAATCATATTGAAAGTATAATTACAAGTGTAAAGAAACACTTAAATGTTTTGCGTAAACTTAAATACCAACTATCTCGAAACAATTTAGAAAAACTGTACCTAGTTTTTTTTTCGACCCATTTTTGAATATGTCACTGAAGTGTGCGAAAATTGTGGAATATGCTATTCACATAAATTAGAAAACAATTAGAGGCCGCAAGAATTGTAACCGGTCTACCAATTTTCACTAAAACTGAAACCTTGTACTCTGAGGTTGGCCTGGAATCTCTTTTTGAAAGAAGAAGTAGAAAATTCCAGATGTTTTATGATATGAATCAAAAACATGCACCAGAGTACGTATGTACCGCTTCATTCTTAAACGTTGGTCCTTTTCGAGCTAACATTATAAGTGATCCTTCTTGTCAATGTAGGTCAGATATTGAGGATGTTCAACATTACTTTTTCGTTTGTCCAAAATACACTTCATGTAGAGAAACTTTACTCAATAATCTTAATTGGCTTTCCGAAAACTTTGTTTTAGATGCAAAACTGTTAATGTGCGGAAACTTGGAAATTTCGAATGAACAAAATATCCGAATTTTCAAACATGTTCAAAATTTCATCAAAAGTTCAAACAGATTTCATGTACCTTCGTAAAGCGTTACTGATACTGACACGGAATCATCATCATCATCATCATCATCATCATCATCATCATCATCATCATCATCATCATCATCATCATCATCATCATCATCATCATCATCATCATCATCATCGACATCATAATCAACACCCACGTCATCATCACAGAATTATATGACTTTTCAATCTTTCCTTCTTTTTTTTCTCTTCTTTTTTTTTCCTATAGCTCGTATTATATTCTATAAACTGTTTGCTTTACATTCATGCTCATTATACTATTATTGTATTCATGTATATTTATATTGTATTATGGAGAAGACTTCAGAAGTATTATTTACTTATGTCTAATCCATTTTGTTTTAATTTAGCAAATAAAATATATTTAAACTTAAAACTTTAATTTTATAATTTCGTTATTGACTTTTTTGGTAAATCTTTTAATTTCCTTGAGAAGAAAGCTCTTTACAAATTTCAGATTCAGTTAGTTCCGAGAAATCGCCATCTCTGTCTCGAATAATGCCTTGACTAGTATTGCGTGTTGTATGAGGAGAAGCTGATATAGGAATTTCATTTATTTCTGTAAGTTTCAAAAGATTAGCGGACCGCTGCTGTTTTGTACATTCTATTAGACGACAACCATTTCCTAATTTTTATACTTTTTCAACATTTCCAGCGCATGCTTTAATTGTCTTTTCTATAACAAATGGATTTATTTTAGCTGCTGGTTTTGAATCTTTGAGGCTGTATGAAATAATGTATTTTGACCAGTTAGTATTAGCAAATTTTGATGGACGATCTTCGTCGTCACTAGAATAATCCCACTGTTATTACCTTTCCCCGACCATAAGCTGATGTTTCCATGGTAAACAAGAGGGTTCACTGCCTTTCTTCTACCTGCCTCGGAATCCCCAAAAAGGCGATGCCAGAGCACCAGAGAATATCCTAAATAGGTTCCATATCGAATAGATACAAGGTCTAAACCTGGTCATAACATCAGAGATACAAGGACAGTATACTCGCATAGATAAAATACAGAGACTAGCTTCGTGCCAGGGGTTACCCAGCGAAACAACTCTCCAAAACTACATCAACACGATTGACCCATGAGCCCTGCTTTTTACAGATCTAATATGTAAACAATTCTTCATATGAAAACTTTTAGATGAAAATACCTTAAGATGAAGATGATATAGTTGAATCTGTAGGGCTAGGCTTGACCAGCCGATTGATCAAACCGGGTCCATCCGACCTCTCGTCTAGTTAAAGTAAGGACCAAAGCAGGAAAAGATAAAAAAAACTACAAAAAACAAAAGAAACCCGCCAGGATCCCGTTCTCCACCGACACGAGTAGCAACCCACGGCACACGGGTCGGAGTGCCTATATTTATTCAAAACATCGGGCGACTCATTCGATGTTCGGATCACTTTAGTCTGGCCTCTTCCCTTTGACACGCAAGCCCCCGACCACGACAAGGAAAGCGATACACCGGGGTGGGGGATAATAATAATTACGCTGTTGGGTTATTACTAGTTTAAAGTAAGGACAAAGCAGGAAAAGATAAAAAAAAAAAAAAAAAAATTACAAAAACAAAAGAAACCCGCTAGGATCCCTTCCTCCACCGACATGAGTTGCAACCCACGGCAAACGGGTCGGAGTGCCTATATTTATTCAAAACATCGGGCGACTCATTCGATGTTCGGATCACTTTAGTTTGGCCTCTACCCTTGGACACGCAAGCCCCCGTCCACGACAAGGATAGCGATCCATCGGGGGGAGGGGGGGGGGGGTGGTAATAATTACGCGGTTGGGTGATTACTAAGCGCCAATAAAATACAACAATTTGCTCTTTATTAATTAGTGCGTTCGATAATAAAAAGTCGTCATCTAATAATTATTATGCTCGATATTCCAAAAGACTCATTTCATTGTTATTACAACAAATATGTCATAATAACATGACAGTGTGTTTTGTTTCAGTATGCACTGGATAAATAGGCAAAATGCCAATTTTAAACAAGGTACACCCATAAGCCTGGAAATTTCATTACTAGTCACATATGTAAAGGTGGTCCGGACAGAGTGAAAAATAATATATACAGAACTTACAAGCAGGGAGGACAATCACAAGTATCAACATATGTAATATACGTCTATAATTCTGTGTGTCATTGCAGTCCCCTTTACTTTTATATATCGCTTTAATCACGCCAATTATCTAGCTGTTCGGGATAAGACCTTTTTAAAACTTTTTGTTAAAAATCTTTTCATCTATATGAACAAATTGGTTTGATAATGATGACATATTTCATTTACTATTTAGTCCTCTCCACAAGCTTTATCATTCTTCAAAATTTTAGTATAGTTTAACATATTTTTCTTTAAATATTGGAGAAAAAATGCATGTTTGCACATTTAATTATTCGGTATGATATTGTTCCATTCTTGGTCATTTTCAGAGGATGGAGAAGCATTTAAACTTTTGAAAGAAAAGTCATATAATTTTGAAATGTTTGATTTAGGTTGTTGCTTTCTTTTATATTTATTCAGGAGTTTATGAAACTTTTTTTTGTGAATTTTGGATTTTATGAGATAAATTCCTCCTAATAATTCTAAGAACTTACAGATTACATATAAGGATAATATTTGTATGGAATAATGATCATTAATCTCAAATGAAGATGAAAGGCGACTGCGAACTAAGTTCAGAGTCTGTGCGCATTGATTTGAAATAGAAAGAGGCATATGTAATGCGCTTCAAGTAGAGGATAGAGTCAGTAAATTGTGCAACATTGAAGTTGATGATGACATTCATTTTCTTCTTCGGTGTCCTGTTTTAATAGTAAAATAAAATAAATTAAAACTAATATAGTTAATGTCGTCAGAAGATAGTTGTGCTTGTCTAAATCCAAACACGTCTTCATTTGTTTCTTTTTAGGTAATCAGAAAAGTTTTATTTTCAAATGAATTATTGAAGGAGACCATTGGGTTTAGGGTATCTCTGATACGGTGCATAGTAGAGGTCATACCCACTTCTACATCTAGTACCACGACCTACGTGGAGACTCGCTTAATAAACTCAGCCGTCAAAGTTTAGTTGCACTATAGGACACACTGGGTACCCAGCCCCTTTCTGCTGACTCATACGAGTTAAATCACATTCTAATCTATAAATATTAACAACTTACCTCTAAAAAATGAATGTCAATTGAAATGATCGAAATGTGCGCGTATATCAATAACGACCATATACTGAAGTCTGTGTACGATACCATTGGACTACTGACAGCTGTTGTATGCATGTACACATTGAAAGCTTATACTTTTAAACCGTATTATGGACAAGTCGTGTCAATATCCGTAACCAGATTGTGTTGCTCTCATTGAACTGCATTCATTGATATCCAATAAATAATATATCTTGTATTTTTATGTTTGTTTGCTTTTCACCCCTTTTTTGCATGCTATTTTTTTCACATTTATCTTACTTTTTTCATTTGGGGGTATTAAATGAACTTTATGATGAATATAACGTTCCACATTTATTAATAAAGATAAAAATTGTATCTATATAGAAATACCAATATATAACAGGTCTTGTATATTCAACTTTTTGACAAAAGAAAAGAAAAATATAAGAATTAAGGAACAAAATGTTGTTCTCAACAGTGTGAATAGTGCAATATGTTTGAATATCATATATTCTGAAACGAATGTTGCTGTAGAAAACTGCTAAAGGAGCACACAGTCATTTTTAACATGAAGTATAACTGACATAAAACACAGCATAAGTAATTAAATAGTTAATTGTTAGAACTAAAGATTCATCCCTGAAGTAAAACGACAAAATTGTCACTAGGAGAAGTAATATAAAAGAAATTCATACGTAAAAAATAGTCACTATTACAAAAATAACACAATGAAGATCCCTTTTACCCATGGTACTTGTCACAGGTAAAATACGACGACTTTCGCTCTTTCTTTCAAAGTACCAATCATTATGTAGTTTTATGAAACATGTTATCTTTAGTCTGTTAGAATACAAGTCGATCTACACTTTTAACTAGTAAAAATCATGTTAAACAAAATAGATATTATACTGTATTCTGAGTGAAAGATCCGAATCTTTACCATTGTACCATTCTATCATTTTAAACATGGGCCAGCGAAAAGAAATCATTGCATCGCAGTTTGATAAGAGTCTGAAAAATAACATATATGTATACCTCCAATAGCTCAAAAACACAATTTTTTTTTAATCTTTGAAATTAATTATTGAGAATTTGAGTTTATGATAGCATAATTGTCTTTTCGTTTTTTTTTATTGCTCGGTATTTCAAGAATTTCGCTAAGTATAACAATTATCAATCGAGGCAACTTGACACAAGGCCATTTTCAAATTTTTGTCAGAGGAACTGCCATTGACCATGCATAACAAAGTCATCGTTCTGTAATGACAAAGTTTTTAAAAGTGCTGTCACTACTTCTTCAGTACTCGTGATTGACAAAATGGCTATAATTTTCTATGTTTTCTATGTATTATGTGCGATTTTGTCCCATGTACATTTACTCCATATCCTTTCATTTTCTATTCATATTGGTAATTTGAAGTTGAACTGTGTTTAATGTGTCTTTGTTTATTAATAAATTGGATAGTTTTGAAACTCGAATCTATTAGTACTTTATTTATTACATGTGAGGAAGATGTGAAAAGTAAAATAACAAAAATACCGAACTCCAAGGAAAATTCAAAACGGAAAGTCCCTTATCAAAAGTCAAAATCAAAATCTCAAACACATCAAACGAATGGAAAACAACTGTCATATTCCTGACTTACTACATACATTTCCTTATGTAGAAAATGGTGGATATAACCTGGTTTTATAACTAGCTAAATCTCTCACTTGTATGACAGTCGCATACAATTCCATTATATTGTCAACAATGTATGAACAAAACAAACGGACATAATAGGAAAAAATGTAAAAAATTAGGGTACAGCAGTCAATATTGTGTTATAATCTTAAAGGGGCATTTGCTGTCAAATTCATGTTCTCCGATTTGACTCAAATTCTCATATTTAATTTATAACATACTAAAACGTATCTCCAAATTACAAAATGTCTAAAATAAACAATTAACAATGCATGGACTCGATAATATGTATCAACATTTCGTGTGTGTTTTTGTCTAGACATCATCTAATTAACCATCGAGATGATCTCCCAAGACTGCCGACGGTCATATAACCCGATATAACCATAAAAATAAATATAAACAGATAGCGACCACGTGCAATTGGATTTTTCTAGGTCTGTTTGATTTCATATGTTTGGATAAAAAGTAAGTTTGTCATCGTTTTTACCTGTATAAGAATGATTTTTTGTGGATCGAATCAGTCAACCAAATTATTCATCCTTGTTTCACTTTCAATGTTGACATTCTTTTCCGTTTAATAGCTGAATACATACGTAACCAATCTCCAGCTAAGGGGTTAAATCGAAGGTCACATGAATACGGATTCAATGAGGTCGAATTATTCACTTGCAAGTGAATAATTCATTAGCAATATTTCTTAGCTTATTTTGACAAAATTGAACTAAATTGGTTGCTAAAAGCGAATTATTATTTCACTATATCACATTCATTAATGATTGAACAAAAAAAATCATATTTTATTTTTTTTATATATCTCGTACAGCTTATGCCCCTTTAATCACTATAAAAAAAAACAACTTTGTCAACAGAGTAAAACAAAATGGCATATAGACACTCTATAGACAAAGCACATAATCAAAAATGAAAGACAAGAATACAAAAAAAAATGACCATAACACAATGGCGGGATGTATAAATACCGAGCCACGCCAAAAGGATATTACCAAAAATAGACTAAACAGTAAAGGTTAACAATATACAACGACAAAAAGAATACTATAACACGTAATTACATCCAACATCATGACAGTGGTTACAAAGCAACTTGTCGAAATCAATTTTATTTTAAACCAGTAGTCCACAGCTTCCGCAATAAAATACATTACCTTTTGATGTTGATGTAACTGTGTCCTAAAACTATTACAGCGTTACTATATAAATTACATTGTTTCAACTACAATCGCACGCCAATCTTTATCATAACGGACAGTTGATTGGATAAAAGTGATGGATTGCCACGCCTACTAGTGTCCTATGAACTGACTTCAGATAGCTGTCAGTATGAGGGGGAATATTCCAAATGGATATATTTAGACATTTAGTTGGGAACTAGTATTCGATATTTGAAAAAAACATGCCCAACACTTGCAAGAGAAATTTCGGCAGTGTTTCATTTCATCTTTGTGAAAAATCATAATTCACTGTTGTCCGATTATTCAACCTTACAGTGATTTACAGTTCATTTGCTTGACATACAACTATTGCCAGCTTAATTATTGCACAGAGAGGAAGCATATCCTGTATTTCGGAACAGAAAAGCATAAAATATTTACTGAAAAAACGATAATTGTTAAAGCCCGTGAAAAACATGTGTATATCAAATTAATTTTATCATGAAAATAGAAAAGTGTGCACTCAGAATTGTGCATAGCAAATAGTGATGTTATCAGAACTTTTCATTGTTTAAAGACAAATTTTCTAATTGTCTGAAATCAGAAAGCGGCATTGGCGATAACTTGAAATACAATTTTAGATTTTGTATTTTCTTCAAGAGCAATTTTAATGTATATTTTTTGTGATATCAATAATAAATTTATGTAGATAATACACAAATGAAAGAATTTGGCTAATGTAATAATTCTGTTTAAAAAGTTTATATTGCAAATTGTTTTACCATGAAAACAAATAGTTTTGGAAAGGCGGAATCTTCAAAAGTCTAGCTACTTGATACAAAGAATACTGAACTGGAAATATATCATCACTATGAAGGACCTCTTTATCATGCAAATGAAAATATTTATCCTTATTTTGATTGATTTTCAACTTTCCTTGTTATAATTGTCATTGTCGATATTTCATATTTGGTCTGCACGATTGCATTGCATAATTAAATAGCTGTTTCTTTTATCTGTTTTTTTTCAATTTGTTCTCAAAGGTTAAGTTTAATTCCTTCAACATGTGACCTCATCATTCTTCATTTGGGCGCCCACTAACATGTTTAGTCCCGTCTCATTATTTATTTGCCTGTCCCAAGTCAGGAGATTGTAATTTAGTGGTTGTGGTTTGTTGCTGTGTATCATATTTGTTATTCCTTTGTTGTTAATATGTACATAATTCAGGATTTTCCTTTCTCGTTTGGAATGCTTTACATTTTGTTATGTCTGGGCCTTTAATGGCTTGCTATACGGTATGGGTTTTTGCTTATTGGTGAAGGCCGTACGATGACCTTTAGTTGCTATAACATCTACGTCATTTGGTCCCTGGTGGAAAGTTGTCTCATTGGCAATCATACCACATCTTCTTATTTTATTTTGTACTTATACCAAATCATAAAATGATTGTTTAAAATTCCATACATTTATGCATAAGCTTTCTGAAAAGCTTTAAAATTGTATACAGCAAACAGTTAAATAAAATGCTTATACCATGTGCAATTATTTGAAATCGAATCCTTTTCCTCCAGGGATTGTAAAAAAATGTCTTGCAATTGGATGTTTATGTATGTATTTCTCTCTTCCAATATTTCTATAAAATCAAACAATTTTTGCGAAAAAAACCCGTAATTCCTACATCCCAACATCTGTTTTTACCGATGCGAGTCAAACATATTTTTGTGCGTTATAAATTACACCACAGACTTTATTTACCCAAAGAATAAGTTCGAAAGTACATAATTATTACCAATTCACCATGATAAAGAAGATTTATAATGTAATGTCTTTCGGATTCAAATTAATTAAATTTGGCTAGCGATGCAAAATTTTACAAAAATATGTAAAATTTGCAGTTTTGTAACAAAATATGCCTTTATCAGCGACAGATAATAACTTAGCTTAGGAAACAATATTTAAGAAAATGATAAAGACTGTTTAATAATCAGTTTCAAGTAGGATTTTGCAACTTTTAGATATTTACCTTGCAAGTTACAAAAATTCAGGGGAAATTGGCCGCATCTTTTTGCATCTAAGAACATCCGGCGAAAACAATATTTTTTTATCTATCACATTTTGTTCATAAAAGACATCGTGAGTTTTTAATAAAGATTGACATTTAAGACTAGTGTGTGAAATGCATTGCCTCTTTAACAAATATATATTCACGCACGTAGCGAAAATGTATAAATTTCAATCGACAAAGAGAGGCAGTTTTTACTAACTTTTATGCAAAAGAGAACTTTCCTTTTATACACAATATTTTCGAGCAAGTACAATGTAATCTTACATGCATACAACTCCTCTGTTTTCATATTTAAATGAAATCAATGGATCTCGTAAAATTTACGACTCCAGAATATCTTTCACAGCTGATTAGTATTTGTAATATCAGTACTAAATATATCATGCTGAAATTTTCTTTCTTATATAGATATAGGAAGATGTGGTGTGAGTGCCAATGAGACAACTCTCCATCCAAATAACAATTTATAAAAGTAAACCATTATAGGTCAATGTACGGCCTTCAACACGGAGCCTTGGCTCACACCGAACAACAAGCTATAAAGGGCCCCAAAATTACCAGTGTAAAACCATTCAAACGGGAAAACCAACGGTCTATAGATATAGGAAGATGTGGTGTGAGTGCCAATGAGACAACTCTCCATCCAAATAACAATTTATAAAAGTAAACCATTATAGGTCAATGTACGGCCTTCAACAGGTCTAGTCTATATAAAAAACGAGAAACGAGAAACACGTATAAATTACATAAACAAACGACAACTACTGTACATCAGATTCCTGACTTAGGACAGGTGCAAACATTTGCAGCGGGATTAAACGTTTTAATAGTACCAAACCTTCTCCCTTTTTCTGAAACAATAGTATAACATCACAACATAGAAAAACACACGATAAAATATCAATTGGAAGGCTTAACTCAATCAAAAAACGTAAATTAACAAACTATGAACGAATAAATTTGATCTGTGATACCTGAATGTAAATAAATAGTTAATAAAATATTAGGGACAAACATTCAAGGCCAAAAAGCAAACAAACAAGTCCAAACAAAGCCATGGCAAGACACCACCGCGAAATATTTAACCCTTAGAAAATAATCACTTTTGAAAAAAACCGGTTTTCATAATATATACAGGTAAATGAAAAATAACTTTGTCGTTTTAGGTATACTACTTCTGTCTATATAAAATCTTCCAATAATTAGGAATACCAAGAAAGGTCTGTCATATAAATACCTAATTTAACACTAGATACATAAGGGGTGAATATCAACAATAAAACTATACAATTAGAGCTAGCTAAAACTTCCCTGTACAGATTTAAGGAGAATAATCTTGATGTTCATACAAATGTAGTATGAAGAAGTGAAAATTAGTAGATATTCAAAATAATCAAAGCTGGTATAAAGACAAGATCCATATTAATATAAAATAACAAAAAAGTATTACAAATACTATCAACAGGTCGAATTAACAAGAAAGTACGATTTGAGAGTACTCGCAGTTACTGACAGCTAGTTAAAAGCCAAAACAATTAATAATAAAAAATCATGCATCAGAGACTAAAATCAACTAAAACACATCCCAGGGATTTAGTATTTTAACGTCATGAACAGTCAGAGAAGACATGACTTGTGCAATGCCAAAAATAAATGTATCGACAGGTAGTAGGATAGTGAGGAGCTACTTCTTTAGAGATAAAAATTAACGTGTGTGTGTCTCTAAACATCCCGCCTCAAAAGAAGATACAATTTAGTTATGTTTTAATTTGCTAATGACAAAATCGATATTAGTGCCAATGTAAACTATATTCAGAGATCTAATTACAATATTGGTACGATAACCCTTACTTATAAGTCTGTTTAAAGGTTCGATGAGTTTACACGGATCACATAGTGATTTCCTCGCTTTAAGTACAATATTACCGTAAAATTTAGGATGTGAAATACCATTTTAATAAGTTTTCTACAGGTACAGCCAAATTTACTAATCAAATCTTTGTATCTATGAAAGAATTTAGTAAAAGTTTTAAGTAATTTATGGTATCGAAATCCCTGACACAATAATTTCCCAGTGATGCATTGATTACGTTCGTTAAAATCTATGACATCAGAACACACACGGGCATACCGAACGAGTTGGGATATATAAAACCGTATGATGGAGCCAAAGGCACATCGCCGTCTAAAATGGAAAATTAACAATAGGAAATGAAAAATCGTCTCTTTGTCGTAAATTTTAGTATGTAGTTTCCCGTTAGAAATTGAAATGTCTAAATCTAGAAAAGGGCAACTGCTGCTGTTTATGTTAGATTTAGTTAAAGTAAGTTCTTTTGGGTAAATTTCGGAAGTATATTTAGAGAACTCTGGATTATTTAACGAAAAAATATCATCCAGATAACGGTAGGTATTGTTGAATGTATCAACTAAATATAACAATGATGGGTCTTTACTGAGTTTGGTCATAAACTGAGATTCATAGCAATATAGAAATAAATCTGCTATTAAAGGGGCACAGTAAGTGCCCATAGGAATACCTACTACCTGACGATACACTTTATCGCCGAAACGTACATAAATGTTGCACTGATTTTTTTTTTGGAAGAGGGACGCATTTTTTAAACAATAAAATGTTTGACTAAATGTCTTGAAAAATGCATTGCTTGTTTTGAAATGGAATGGAAAAAGTAGTTTATTTCTACTGAAAATTATTTTTTAATTTAATAATTTTATTTTGTCCCTAGATGACGTTCAATCGACGGTTGTCAATCAATTTAAGAAGGCGGGGTAAACGGTCATTGGTGTCCAATGAATGGTCCATTGTACACAGTTTTGAAGAGTGGTGATGCTCAAACACATCGAATGACAATTGTTATAAATGAATGACAATGTTGTATAAACAACAAAAGGGGCTACTACATAATCACGATTGTGTAATCCTAATTCAAAATAAAGTTGAAATTGACAAGTAGCTTTGTAACCACTGTCATGATGATGTAAGACGATAAACAACGTCAGCACCTATAATCAAGACCATCATGTATTATTATTTGTTAAGTTGATACGGAATATTTATCAACAAGTTCTTGGTATCTTCCAATGAACTTTTTAAGAAAAAGGACGAAGCGTTCTTTGACATAACCCTGGTTCATCAACTTTCTGCTCAGACACTGATGACGTTTAATAAAGTCTGAGTAGAGCTGCAAACTCTTGAATACCAAATGAGTTGGGAAATAAGCCATGTCTGACAGTTGAATCGTTTGTGCCCGTGGAATAAAACACAACCAATATGAGTGTTCTCGACAGGAACAATCTATAAGTCAATCTTTGTCGGGTAATTGTATCGGAGCGGTTTAGTTTAACATGGGTACAAAATCTCTCTAGAATGAAGTTTAAAAAAAATGTTCAACGGTGAACTTTTATACATATTTTGTCCTTTTCTGTTTCGTGTCTCAGGAGATGGGGTATTGCTAACGCGTAATTTGAATTTTTTTGTCTATATATATCTAATTTCCGTTCGTTGTTTTCACGATTGTGCTCATTTGCTACCGTAAACAAAACTTTACCTCGCGATCAGTTCTTTTTCTACATTTACATACTTTGTCGTTGCATCTCCAGAAAATGTCGATTTTCAAATTATCATTTCAATTTTTTTTTTTTTAGATTTTAATCTCTTGTTTTATTTCAAGATTCATTATATTTATTTAAAAGTTTTACGATTTTTCATTTTTTTTTCAATAGCAAAGCAAAAGTAGAAGTTTTTTAACCGGTTAACTCCGCGCAATCGTAATGTGTTTTGTCGCGCTAACGTAAATTTGTTATTGCGCAAACGTAACACGACGCTGATTATACATGTAATATTTTCCGCTAAACGAAAAGAGAGGAATTCATTGCTATTTCTTTATTGCCACAAATCTTAGTTCCATTGATTACTATAAACATTCTGTAGAATATAAACGCGTAAATATTATTAGTATATATATTTTTTTTATTTATACCAAAAACGTCCAAAACTTTATCTTATAGAAGGATGTATACTATTATTAAAATTTCATTGTTGTAAAAGATTTTGTGTCCATTGCCAAAACACTCCTCTGATGTTTATCAGTATTTCCCCACTTTTTACAAGATTAGGGTTGCTTAATTCCATTTCAAAATTGTAAATTTCGTGAGTCCGATGAGCTTTTCTAGATTTACCTTCATCAGGAAGGCTCAAACCCAAACATTCAAATGCTAGGAATGTATAAATACACAAACATTCAAATGCTAGGAATGTATAAATACACAAACATTCAAATGCTAGGAATGTATAAATACACAAACATTCAAATGCTAGGAATGTATAAATACACAAACATTCAAATGCTAGGAATGTATAAATACACAAAAACGTTAGGAGTTATATGCAAAAAATGGGCTTAAAAAGAAAAGCCAAATTCAGCTAAGTTCAGCTAACCTTAGTTTCTTTGTAATTTCCAAATTTATCAACGGGGAATGTAAGAAAAAATATGTTAAAAACCATTTCAGTACTGACTGAAAAACGTTTTTTATTCAATAGTATGATTCATTATGAAATAAAAAAGGGTACATAATGTATATACCACGTTTAAATTACATCAGTTTTTCTAATACTCATGTGAAGTCATCTATTTGCGATGAAAATTGGGATTAATTACAAATGTTTCAAACCTGTACTAAGCAATATTTCAGTAAGTCAAATACAAGCGTTACAGTTTATTCAACCTCAAAGAATACACAGAAATCGGTGTTGTTGATTTATATTAGAAGTAGTGCGAGAAAAGTTCATAAGATGAAACCCCTGCCCAAACAAGGACATAGTCTATGATATGCTAAAGAAAATCACCAAAAAACATTTTTTTTTAACAAAAACCAAATAGAAGATGAACAATGGCATTAAATGGTTAGGATCCTGAGAAATTTCAACAAATTATAATAAGATGTTTAGGAGGAGTTAAGGATACAACATAGGTAGCCCCAGATAAAGCAACGGCATAGTCCACGATTTGCTAAAGGAAACTGCAAAAATAATTCGGATCAAAACCAAAATTGAAAGTGCACAATGGTATTATATTTTCAAGATTCTGAGAATGTTTCAATAATACGTATCAATAATTTGTATCAAGAAATGAAACAGTAGGTTAAAAAACAAACAAATGGAAGAACGGACGAATGGACGGAACCCCCCATCACTATATACTTTCCGCGTACTTATTTTTTGAAGATACTAATAATGAATAGCTTGTATTTTATTGTTGTTGATTTTAAAATTACTAGATTGTTATTGTATGAAATTATGGATGCAAATACTTGAGTTGACCTTAGACGATTGTTTCTGTTCATTACAGGTCTTTTTGGTTAATGCCCTTACAACATACAATTTTATTGTATACGGGTTCCTAAAACTTTCGGCATCGAATTTACGCAATAAATGTCATTTCAAAACGTCATATACCAACTGAATCGGTCACTGATCGTAGTACTTTGTTTTGTTTTGTTGAAAGTAAAAGGTGGTGAATCACATGATTTTAGTAATTTTTTTACGAAAATCAATAAATTGTGAAATATTGAAGATAAAGATAGATTAAAAAATGTTTACCTTTAAAGCAAATGATTGTTTTTGCTTAAGGATATGTTGGTAAATATGTCATGCATATTCAAAACACACTTTGAAAAATGAAAAAGGGATACAATGGTAAATCTAGGTTTAGAATTATATGAAAAAAATATTCAAATCGTTTGGCTTCTTGAACCAAAAAGTATTCATTTAAATGATAATTATAATGGTAATCAAATCTGAAACTTTGGTTTAATCATATAGCAATCAAATCTATAACTTTGGTTTAATCTTATAGCAACCAAATCTAAATTTAAAACTTTTGTTTAGTCATTTCAAAGATGATTAATTTATGACTGCTAATATCGCGTCAACACAATCTCGACGAGTTTGAAAAATGTATCATTATTAGAATAATTTAGGAAAACTAATGATAATAATAAAAAAAACTGAAAAACGACAACTACTCCTCCTACTGCTACTACTACTATTTCTACTTCTAGTACTACTACTACTACAACTAATTAAACATAGTTAGATATAATTTTGCAATCTTTAAATCAATTATGATTATTAATAATAAATTAATAAATAAAACAAATATCTGATATGAATTTAACGCACCGCCAGGCAAAAAATATGAAGCTACTTACCAAAAGACGGGAAGTACAATAGTGAACTATTACGTATTCCATAGGGTATTTTGACTGGTGTCAATTGTGTATAAAAACATGTTGACAGTTAAATTTCTTGAAATGAGCAGCTTTATATTGAGCCAATGTAATTGACTTGCTGTCAAATCTTAAGAATCCTACAGACTTTATTAAATCAAGTATTTGCGCAAGGGATTGCTTTCTTACTAATTCAATACTCAATTTTTCCTTATTTATTTCTTTGATTATTGAGAACTTGTAAGCTGTGTGGTATGTTTTCGCGTTATAGTTTAATTATCCCGAGCAAATAACAATCGACCAGCTTTATCATGTTCGAAATTACAATTATATTATTTCGATGTCCTAATCTTAACTTCCTGAAAAAAAATTGACAATAAAGCAATTGATACTATAATATCTAGGATGTTTTTTTTTACTGTGATGAGCAAGTTTATTTATCATAATTACTTTTACCCCCACCCTTCCCAATTCGCTTTTTCAGAATCTGAAGGACTATGGGTAATCTCATTGTTCGTATAAGTTACGTCATTGGTTGAATATCCATTGTTTAGGACGTTTTTAACCAATCACAACGTTTTGGTGTACGCTTTTGAAAATTTTACCCAGAATGCATTAGAGTCTGAAACGTTGACTTGAGCGAAGTGGTTATCGTAGTATCGATTCGTTTTTCGTCACCTCGCTCGTCCGCATTTTGTATCCACATCTCCCTTTAAACCGATGATTGTACTTCAATAGAACTTTTACAAAATCTTGAGTATTTGTTATTTTATTATAGGCGTTTCTTTCTATCTTTTCTTTATTTCTAGAAAAACCGAGGGGGTGGGGGTGGGGTGGGTGGGCGGTGATGTCCGAATGAAAGTTTTGAACTTTGACATGCTATATCGGCTATCAGCAGTTCTTCCGAAATATAAGCCACCTACCACTGACTGGATTTCAATGAAACTTTAACATGATCTTTCTTTCAAAATGCCATTGTGAGCCTTTGTTTTACTTTAAAATCTCAATTATTTTGGACGTGATCCATAGCAAAACATTGACCGGATCTTTCTTACATAATGAAATTATGACCCTGTTTTACTGTATGATCCAAACGAGTTTGCGCGCAAACCATAGTATAGAAAACATTGACTTTTCCATCTCTGCAATGGGGATGAGGTGGTTGATCAATTTTTAAAACTTGAACATCTTCTTAAAAATAACCGAAGCGCCAGTAAAATTGAAAAATGTTGTCACTAATAAGTTTCACTAGAAGGACATCACATGGACATGTTGAAGAAACAAGTAGTAGTCAGCGCTCCTATATGCAATTAAAGATATGTTGTTGTTTTAGCACAAGCCAGGCTAAGGTGTGATTGTTTAGCGTTGCTTTCGGTCGAAATAGAATGTTTAAACCTTTTGAACTCTTTCCTGCAGACCAAACCAATGCAAGGGGAAGAAGTTCGCAATATCTAAAAGTTAGGCGCCAATATGCGAGTGCATATTGATATGGTCATAATTAAAAATTAACTGTTTGTTAAAAAAAAAAGATTTATACTCCCAGGAATAGATTACCCTAGCTGTATTCGGCAAAATCTTACGGAATTTTGGGTCCTCAATGCCCTTCAACTTCGAGCTTTATTTGGCTCTTTTTAACTTTTTTGATTCGAGCGTGACTGATGAGTCTTTTGTAGACTAAACGCGCCTCTGGCGTACAAAATTTTAACCCTGCAGGTATCTATGATGAGTTCATTGTTCTCAGTGGCTATACATGCTATATATAAAGTCGTTCAATATTTGCTCTGTGTTTCCATTATCATGATATAAGCTTAAGAACTCCTGGATTGTTGAGTATGAGGTATGCTCGCCTTTCATGATTGTGATATTAGTGTTGCCCGCTGGTTACGAACCGTTAGGTTTTCTAAATAACTTGACCCACAAATAGCTATAAAATGAAATAACGTATACAAAATAGAAATTTTACTTAAATGTTGATTAATTATAATATTTATACATTTCTGCTGTCTAGTATAGTAGTAAATAAGTAACGTCGTAGGTTTGATTGATTAAGGAGTCAAATGAGTAATTACTTTTGTATGCACAACTTTTCTGGTTAATACGCAATACTAGACATATGGACAAACTTTTTTTTAAGGTAGATGTCCGATTGAACTGTGTACAATGTTTATTCCAACTGACACTATTAAGTGCAAGAATTTTGTTGTTTCTGCACGTTCAGAAAACGAGCAACAATTTTTCAAACGTATCGTTATTAACCTGATGCATGTAGCCATGGCGTTGTCAGTTTATTTTCGACTTGTGAGTTTTAATGTCCCTTTGGTATCCTTCGCCTCTCTTGTGCAAGATATAAATTCGTACATAACTGTATTCGCTGTTTTCAGTAGAAGTTAAAGATGTTTGCCACCTTCATTCGGTCTATTAACTTTTTTTTTCGAAATCTATTTTTAATCCTTGGTCAACTTGTTTTTGTCTTTAGTAACGATGGAATATTTGCCACTATGCACCAAGGATACAGACAAATAGATAAAAGTCCATGAGACAATAGAAAGGTTGTTCAAGATGTCTGTCTGATAAGATATATCGTTTCATATAATAGTTTAATACAATGTATATAAATGTTTTAGTATCAATCCATCCACCAATCTATTCATCTATTCATTCATTCTTCAATCCTTTAGCAACGACTAATGACTAAATGGACAATATATTATTAATGATAGAGTGAGAGGTTTGCAAAGACAATAAAGAAAATAATTATAGTCTATGTCCTCAGTTTTTTTACCTTTTGCTTTGATAGCGAGGTAATGGATAACATGCCATGAATTCTCAATTGAATTATGCCCTTAATGTATTTCCATCATCTATTGGTTACGTAAAAAACAAGATAAATATATTTATAACTGATACATTTTGTATAATTAATACGATTCTTACTTACTAAAAAACAGCCATCCATCCAATCCAACAAAAGTTACATAACCTGATATCACTTCTATATCCATGATTTTTCTTCAAATGTTAATCTACTTCTAAACAAATATTATTGATATAGTGTATTGTTTAAAATTTTATTTTAATGTGTCTATCAAATGGAAACAAAGCTGTCTCCTCTGAACATTTGAAGGTCAATTTTAGGTATCGGTTACTGAAACTACACACAAATATCGTTTCCTCTTGACTACTAGCAAGTGTTCTACAATTAATCCTTGACAATATATATGTACGTTTCGGCAATACTCGACAGGTTGCAGGTATTCCTTTTGGGCACCTTAAATACCAGACTGTTGTTCCTGTATTGTTAAACATACAAAACTTTACGACAAAAGATACATTATCAATTTTCCTTTTGGGATGGAAATGTTCCTTTGGTCCTACTTCCGGAGGGTATATTTCCCTACTCGTTCGTTATGCCCCTGTCTGTAGTGACGTTTTAGATTTCAATGAACGTAATATCAGTATAACTTGTGAATTATGCCACATATTACTTACAATCTTTACCAAATTATTTCATGGATACAAAGATTTAGTTTTGAGGCTTGTCTGTACCTTATTACAAACAGGAAATCACATTCTAATGTTTACTGGGATGTTTTTAGAGTCCGTATAAGTTAGATGCAATTCATGTTAACTTATTGATCATTTGATTAAACTTATATTCTTAAGTTCATCTATTCTCATTAAAATCTTTGAATATTATCTTCATCGGTTGTAACATTGATTTTATTCTGCAGTTATAACCTCTTATAGTCCTACATTCTGTCGATACGTTAACTTGGACAAGATCATGCTTTCGCATGTTGTTTATGCTTAACATTAAATCCTTGTTGCTGCTCGCCATAATTATTTGTTTTTCGCTTATTGTTTTAGCTTAAGGATGTTCGCTACTCTGTTTCAAAATAACAAGCTTTTAAAAAAGACTGTTATAAATTGATAGTATATAAATGAAAGAACTATAAAAGCAGAAAAAAATGAAGGGTCCATGTGCTTGTTTTCGAGATATAAGCCATTGAAAATTTGGAGGGAACTGATTCTCTCTAGATTTTTCATACATTTAACATTGCCACCTTTTTTCTGTCAAAAAGTATGAAAAAATAACAAGGATTTAATAAGATTTTTAAAGATGGCATTTTAAACTATATGTTATCAAATTATGAAAAGAAAAGTAGGGGTAAGTGGGCAAAAATTTTTAATGGCACTACATGGATAAAACCAGAGGATTTCGAATATCTGGCAAAAATTCAAAAACAAGAGGAGCGAACATCCTTAATCAGGCATTCGGTTTTCTCTTTTGAATTGTTTTATATTTTTTCATGTTGTAGCCTTTTGTAGATTACTATACGGTATGGAATTTGCTCATTCTTGAAGGCCGTACGATGACCTATAGTTGTTGCAAATCATACCATATCTCCTTATTTTAATATCTAAAAATATAATTTTGAACGACTGTTAAACGACATTGACTGCAACAGCAAAGATCAGATGACCCTATGTACGCAGATTAATTAAAGGTATATAGCAAATATTAATTAATATGCAAATAACAGAATACATATTTTTTTTCTTGTGGTGTATGATTATTTTGTTTAGTAATCATTTAATACACATACATTTCATGAAATATGATCCTGATGCTGAATCGATAATTTATACTTTGCATGTGGTTTACATGTAAACGGAATCATTTTATCGTGCCTTTAATATAAAATCTGTGTAGATGGTTTTTTTTATGAAAAAGTACTATATTTCTTGGTAAATCTGATTAGCTTAAAATATCCTGATATCATTTTAAGTACAGTTCCAAGATTTGATGCCTAAACATGGCAGTTTCTGGTAGTTTTGATAACTATTTTCTGAAGTAAACCAAACTTTCTTCAATGTATGATTTTATTAAAGATTCAATTGTGTTACATTGTTTTAAATTTGTTGACAAATTGTTCCATAAAATACTTCTAGATATCAACAAGGAGCGTTTATAGTATTATTACGCTCATCTTAAATAATTCGTACTGCCCTTTTTTGAATATTAACAATTCAATATTAGCAACATTATTTTTTGCACCTGACCAAATGGTACAACAATAATTGAAACGTGGAAAACATTTGAATTTCGGTATCAGAAAAATTTGAACTTCTTTTCTTACTAAGGCGGATTCAATACATGTAATGAAATCGAGTAGACCTAGGGACAAAACTAGTTTATATACCTGCTTTAATTGGATCACGAATATAGCCTCTAACAAAATATTGTGACAATTTAGTTTAGTTGTTGTATGAAATGTATTTATCATTTTTAATAGTATATAATAATGTATCTATTAGTAAATACGTTAAAACTTTATTTTGCGTTATTTTGTTTTTTCTTCTTCATGAAGATGCAACCTCCCGCCTTTTACATATATACTGAAATACATTTAAAATATATTTTATTTAATTCTCTACATATTTGTATTAATCAAATAAATGCGTTATGATGGTCCTAGGACAATCGTAGTTATGACTGTCCTAAGATAGCTATGTTTTACACCCTATGCAATGTCTCAGACACGTCCCAAGACCACCTTAAATAATGTCCTACGACATATCTTAGAATATATCCTAGTAGTAGGGTGCCCAGTCAACAAATTTGATCGATTTGGGTTAACGGAATAACACACGGCTATATTTTATATCATTGGAAAGAGGAGAACAAGCCTCGTCGAAATATTGATGTCGTCGTTATCTACAGTGGTCACGATTTTCTTAAATTTGGGTCAAAGGTCAAATCTAAAATTTCAAGGAAAACGTAGAGTCTCGTTTAGACAGCTGGCCACCCCTACATATTTACGTTTATAGCAAAATAAATTCGAATAATTCAAAGGATTATTACCATAGTTTCTATATTAAGGACTAATTTGATAATTTTATTGCCAAATATGGTTCGAGATTGACATTTGTACTTATAGGGTGCACATTTACAATTTTCATTCAGCTGTTAAAAAACAGTGACCTTGACCTTTTAAAAGTTCCAAAATCGGAATTTTTACATAAGATTCGATACAAGTGATCTTTAGAGATGTTTTTAAGATATTAACATTTATAAGTTGCTTCCCAAAATGTTATTTTTTCCGTCTTTTGATAGAAGGTGTTCGTCATGATTTTCTGGGTAAATATCCAATTTTCTTTTGGTGAACGTGGAAGCACATCAAATAGTACTTAGTTCCAAAACTGATGAATATTAACGCAGAATTGATTGAATTAGTAGGTCTGAATATATATTTGCTTTACAGAAATAAAAAAACAAACTGCAAACTGTGAAAAAGGGGGAGGGTTTCTGTTACAAGTTATGAAAACAAAATGAGAATTAGAAACAGCAGGCTAATCACTCCATCTTACACAGTTATATCAAGTGTAATGTACATGACTTATTGAACATAAATTGGCCTACAACTGACATGAAGTTAAAGATTATCTACAAAAAGAAAGTTTTGTACAGCATCGATGTATTTTACAAACACTTGTAAACAACATCAATCTAATTAAAATACAGATCTCTGATTTCGTTATCCTCATTTGAGCTTATATATAAGAGCACGCGAGTTAATAAAGATCAGAATTTTAATAAGAGCGAAACAACATAGAAAAATTGCCGAAGCTAGTAGTAGCTTTTACGTTTCGTTATCTACTGTTAAGTTAAAAGCCCACCGACTAGGTTTAGGTAAGAGAGCTAATTTCAGTTGTTCTTTTTTAAATCGCATTCGACGCAAGTAGCAGAATGCGAAGCATACAGAATACAATCTGATGGTGGTGGCGGCAACACCGTAAACTATTTGTATAGCTTTATATTTCAGAGGGCAGGGGAACTGGATGATTCATACTTTGTATAGAGATCGATTGTGTTACGAAGTTTCCGTCATATAATCATTATCCTTGACCTCATATTCAAGGTTATGTGAATGCTAAAACTGTATAGCTTTTTCGTCACTTGAATGTCTCAATTATTATGAGTTCTAGGATAACTATATTTGGTGACTAATATATGGTATTCTTGCAAGGTCTACATGACCGTCAGACATGATTCACTTGACCTCGACCTAATTTCACGGATCAGTGAACAAGGTTAAGTTTCAGTGGTCAAGTCCGTACAGTCTCAGATAGTAGTGGGTTAAATTTATTTGGTGTATGGAATGGTAACAAGGTGTACATGATTTTGTGGCACAGTTCGTCTGACCTTACCTCACTTACATTGAACATTGATAGTTTTAATTTTATGTAATACTTGTTGAATAATATAAAATTAGGAGATGTGAAAGCAAGCAATTACAGGCAACCGTACGGCCTTCGACAATGTGAAAACTCATATCGAATGGTCGGCTATAAAATGCCAGTTATGAAAAAATGAAAGAATTCATTTGAAAAGAAAACTAACGGCCTGCTTTATAACAAAAGCTTGTTTTTACGGTAATGTTGTTTATGATCAGATCATACTTTTCTCAGACTATTGATGACGTCCTTTCATTATTTTTCAGTAAGGGAACACCCATTTGATTTCGAAAACAGGGAGGGAATGAGGTTCTACCCTAACGGCGAGTTCTTTTATATCGGTACTTTGTGTTTTTTGTCTTCATGTTAGTTGATTTTGTGCTTCATGCCGATTTGATAAGTCAAGCCATTTCAAACTGTTTTTCAGCAGATTTTTCTTATGCTGTGTTGTTAAACCATTGTCAAGGTCAGGGGAGGGTTGAAGGATCACAAACATGTTAACCCCTCCAAATTCTGTACATGTCTGTCCTAAATCAGGAGCCTGCAATTAAGTGGTTGTCGTTGGTTGCTGTCTGTTGTATCTGGTTTTTTTTGTTGTTGCACGAACGGTGGTATATTTTTGTTGTCGTTCCCACCGAGAGGGATTTAGGTCGAAAACATCATACAATACTTTTGATGTGCCATATTCCGGGTGTGAAACAAAACCGACCGATTTGATTCTTATACTACAATTATAACAAAATATTTATTCAATAAAAAGTTTAAAGTTTTGAAAAACAGACACAAAACAGATTTCTCCGAACAAAGTGACAATCTACAAAGTTAGCTGGCTATTCACAACAAATAAATCAACCACACAACAAGCAAAAAAGAAAAATGTTTTGAGTGACCTCTGTCCTTGTTAATGACCTAATAGTGTATTAATGGCACGAGGTAATCCGTGTTTAATCAATACCAAAATGTTGACTTAATTTGTGTTTTTAATTGCTAATTTCTTCAAAATGATTTTTATTTCACGCATGCAATTTGGCACACACATGCACTGTGTCTTATTGCTTAAATCAGAGTAAAAATATTGTGACGATACACGTAATAATTTTGTTTTCGATGAAAATAGGGTAAATTTCGGGTAAAATTTTACTCTTACTAAAATGCTGAAATACTTATATCAAAATCACTTAAATGCTTTCCGATTTCGTTATATGATATATTTAATAAATAAACTATATTATAGGTACTGTTTTAACTACCAACAAAGAACGCAATAATTTTATTTTTCATGTTAAAGATTCCCCGTACAATACGGTATCTGGTGGTACCCTGTAAAAACACGAAATTTAGAAAATCGTGACCACGGGAACTTACGACGACAATCATGATTGTAAAATATAATGATTTTCCTATAATGTGCAAAAAAATCAGCCGTGTGTTATCCGTTAACATAAACTCGTCAACTAGAGGACTTTTTAGACATTGGGCACCCTACTATAGGATACTTTCATTGACATGGCCCCTGTTTACAACTAATTTCATGTGATGAACACTGTTTTAACATTACATTTGTTCTCATCTGTACACCGGTTTTAAATTTGTTCACACGAGTAAACTGCATGTAGTATAATGTAAATGTTTATTACATAGAATTGAATTAAACATTTCTTTGTTAACCTTTATAACATGTTTTCTATTAAATAAAATTTGTTTTTACTAATTCATTGAGAAAAAAAGTTTCCTATTGGAGGTAAAAATAATGTGTTTCTATTAAAAAAGTGGAATAAAATAAATTCCTAATATTTTTAAGATCATTTTTATTCAAAAGATTGCTTGAATATTCATAATAAAATCCACTTTCTGAATATCTAGTTTCGTGTATACTTAACCCACACAAGGCCTACATTGACTATCAAAATCTGATTTAGACAACATGTAAACATTAATTCTATCAATGGGCACGTAGTAGTGTTTAGTTTACGTGTTAGGGACACTAACATCACACCGATCACACCGAGTTTAGCTCAATGTGAAAACAGGCCTTAGTTGTTCATACATTTTCATAGTAAAACTGCAACTGAGGAATAAAATAGCTTATTAACGAAAATGTGCTACAAAAAGAGTTATAAATTGTTTACCGGGATTTAAATTTCTGACAAAACCCTTCACGACAGCCTTTTTTTTTTTTTTGGGGGGGGGGGTTTGTCAGCAGTTACAGCGTACTTTTTCGAAATCAATGTTATTTTCAATCAATTGTCCACAACTTACCGACAATAAAGTACATTACTTTTTTATGTTGATATAACAGTGTCCGAAAACTATGACAATGTCATTTTGTGAATTACATTGTTTCAAGCATCACCGTACTTCAATCTGTGTCCGATAGGACAGTTGATTGGTGCTGGTGACAGATTGATATGCCTTCATAAAATGATGTATTATCAGTGGCATGTCGACGTACTGCAAACCTCACTAAATATACTTCAATATGGAGAATTCTAACTACATTGTAGTATTGTTCTTTCTTTCAAAAACAAAATTTCGAACGATTTCAGGAAAAATATTTCAACGAGCTAGTGCACAGTGTCTGCAAATGAAGCCGTGAGATATTGAGCAGTGTATTTTCACGTTTGACAAACTTCTTCGTGCATTCATTACTTCATATTCGGTCTATGATTTTCACAGGTGGTGGAATGTTCTTCGATAAATAAAGGAGGACAGTGAAATTGATAAAAATGTACTTAAACACGCAATTTTGCACCCCTAGTTCCCCCATGGTATATGACTACAAATTCATTTAGCCCATTTCGGATGCAATTCTATTTCACTATTACATATGATCAAGATAATTAAGATATTTGTAAATGAGGCAGAAGACGAACAATGCAACAAACCAGAAAAAGACTAGATAATGAATTATACAATAATCATTTTAAACGTAACTAAAATTTCCTTAAAACCATTTCGAATGAAAACATTTTTAATCTTTCGATCCTAAATTCCACATCAATGAAAATAAAACACTGATAAGAAAAATGACAGCACGTTTTTTCATGCACTGAAAAAAATACGGTATAGTCGTAAAGCCTTAAAAAAAACCTCTAAAAAATCTGTATTTTTTTCTTGCGACTTAAAAGTAGAAAAAAAAGCTATATTTTAAGCCCGGAGTTTTTTCAAATCTTGAAAATTGTTTGATATTAAAATGTTTGTTTTATGGACGACATTATATGTTTGAGCAAGCGAAACCTATGTTATATCTGAAGACAGTTATGATTAGAACGTATGACTTTGTTCAGCAGGAAAACAACCTTATTATATACGGACCTGTATCTCATTGGAATCGAAATAAAGTGTGTATGTTTAACTGAGATAATGTAATCCATAATATTGTCCCGACTGCTTCCATTGCAATTGCACATGAATTATTCGATATCAAACAAAACGGACAAACTTTAATTTATCTTATGCCTCAAATCTGAATAAAGATTATCTACTGTAAAAGAAGGGACAGGGTGTATTGATCCACGACACTACACCTACACGCACTTGGTAATAATAGTCCTTTTACTGCTATTTTTTCGTTTGAAAGATATTTTGAGGTCTGCCTAGTTTAAAATATAATTCCGATTTTCCATATGTATTCGCAAATTTTAACCCTTTTAAAGCCAAAAAACTTTTAATTGTTATATGAAGTTTCAACTCTTGAAAAGTTGAAGTTTCTGACATCCTTAAAATCAAAATTTGACTTTGCTTTTCGAATTGTGAGCATTAACTCAATTATACGCCGTATAAAAAATTCCTAATCTTGAGTAAACCAGGGGCCAGTTTCACAAAGCTGTCTTAGGACTAAGACATGTCTTAGGATGGTCTTACGAAATATCTTAGTCCTAAGTGGGTTTCACAAAGTGTACCTAACTTAGGACATCTCTTAAAGTTGGTCATAAAGTTAGGACTACACGAGAGGTGTCTTATGATGGTCTTAGGTTTTGCTAAGATCATCCTAAGACAGCTTCGAGGCGAGGTGTGAGATATGTCCTAAGATAGTCATAAGAGGATCATAAGACTAGGATAGCTTCGTGAAACCGGCACCAGTACTTTTGGATATAAATCAGAAAAAATTAAACCTAAAAAAAACCCGAAAGGTTGGCATTTCAAATTGAAATTCAATGTTGTTGTTGTTTTCTTTTTTTTCAACCATTCTAAAGCTTATGTATAAAAAAAGTACAATAACAAAAACACCGAACTCCAAGGAAAATTCAAAACGGAAAGTCCCCCATCAAATGGCAAAATCAAAAGCTCAAACACATCAAACGAATGGAAAACAACTGTCATATTCCTGACTTGGTACAGGCATTTCTTTATGTAGAAAATGGTGGATTAATCCATGTAATAATTGAATATTGTGCAGTGTTTTAATACATAAACAGGGAATACCACTTGTTGAAAGACACATATGATGGTCAAAATATATCATCAAACAATAACCATATTCTTTAAACTTCTAGGACAGTTGTACCATGTTATAATGTATAATGTATAGTTTCAACAAAGATGTAGTGCGGGGTAAGAAAGATCTATGTTTTACACTTTTTCTAAAATGCCATTAACAGATTATTATCTGATTACAAAAAGCGCTCGTAGTTGAATTTTTTGTCACTTTTCTTTCTTGTCATGGCAGGAGATTTAAGGGATTTCTATTATTAACCTCATAAAATCAAATAAATAAATAAAAACATAATCGTCATATTAACGAATAATAGGAATATACCTGATATCAACCTGGGAACGAGCGACTAATTTTCCTCGAGCAAGGATTATCTTTAGTTAAATATTTAACTTTCACTGGTATCTATAAACGGTGACTAAAATTTGTCAAATTTTAATATGTAAAATCTATCGACTTCAGAACAATATTTCACAAGATAATGGGAAATATCAAAGAATAATGATATAAATTGTTTAAACAGTTATAGATATTTATTTATTTAAATGCAAAGTTATACCTCAATTGGATTGACGGCATGCATGACATTAACCAAATAACACAGTATATTGTACATAAAACACCACAAGAATAATAAAAGTACAGGACGTAATAAACAATAATTATCATGCAGTTGGTTAGTCTACTCTCCTCAGTAACCATGACTTTTTTTTTAATAAATAGAGCAGCATACTGCATAACTGATGGACATGAAAGACATTAAATTAATATATCAAAGTTATTCGTATCATATATATTTGAATAGGTATTCTTAATTTTCTGTAAAAATTCAAGTCTCAAGTTTTCATTGTGAGTACATCTAAATAAGAAAAGTTCTTCGTTATCTATTTTATTTAAACAACAATGTTTACATAAACGTTCTTCTCGTTTTAAGTACATTCTACAAATGTACTTTCAATTTCCCAAATATGGTCGCTTACCTTTAATTTAGTAAAACTTTTCCTGGTTTCCATGTTATTTTTTAAGTAGATATGGCTCAATTTCATAATTCTTTTCAACGTTATTATTAATATATATTATTTTCTGTTAAGAATTTTTTTAAGGCACAAATTTTATTATTTTCTTGTATAATCTCCTTCAAGTTTATATTCATTTTATATTTTCGTTTATAAAGTTAGTATTTTCTTTCTCTTGAGAATTCTATATTATTTTCATGAATTATATTTTTGACAAAGGTATACCAAGCATAAGTTCCTGTTTCAACCAAAAGTTTTGATGTGCAATATGCAATTATGCATCAAAGGATTAATTTAACTGTAATGTCATATATTCTTGCCTTATATTTAAAAAGCTGAATTAAAATTTCAAAATTTGGGGGGGAGGGGGGTGGTCTAATATGCGCACCAAACCATGGCAGTATAATCAGTTCGTTGATTGTGGCCATTATCTGGCAGAAGCAGAAAAGCCTCATCTTTGAGTGAAATAGAGTATTCAACTGACGTGCTGTTTACTCGGATGAACCAAAGATCCGATGGCTGGTAAATAAATAAAAAAAATGTTCTATCACCATGTAGACTACTAGCAGTTGCTTTTTCAAGTCAAATATCAAATATTTCAGCCACATTAGTAGACTAGTCATTTGGTCTCTTGTGGAGAGTTGTCTCATTGGCAATCAAACCACATCTTCTTATTTTTATATTTACTGCAGGGTTTGTTTCTCGTGCTGTGTGGATGCAATAGAATGTGTCCCCGTGCCTGTAGTGTATCCCCTAATATTTTTACAGTTATGGTTTTTTGCTTGTGAGAGAGCTGTCTACATATTCCTTTGTATTATTGTTCTATTTCTTTTACTGTGTCATTTAGGTCTCTTGTGGAGAGTTGTCTCATTGGCAATTATACCACATCTTCTTATTTTTATAGTATTTAACATGTAATAAATTGTCTAGGTTCTGTGGGCATAGAGGGTCGAAAGAGATAACAAAAATAGTTAAATGTGTTTTGCAATGTCTGAAGACTGGATAATACATTTAATGAATGCATTTCGATCAGATGTGATTGTGTTTCAAACAGACACCCTTCCCAATACAAGATACAAGACTCGAGAAGTTTAAGTGACTATAATTATCTACTCATGTGACTCTTGCTTGTGTAATCAGTATGCGTTGGTTGCCCCTGTCCTTAAAACTTCACAGCGTAGACCTTTTTTGTTCTTTGATTAGTTTTGAATATTTCGAATTTACTCACTTTTTCTTAATCATGTCATGACCCCAATAATGCATAACATATTAAATTCATGTAATTTCTACCATTTTTATAATAACAATTGTTTTATTTGTCTTGATGAATTATTCAAACGGAAGACGTAAGTCACAGTATTTTGGTTCGCTTAGTTTAATCAGTAGTGGATGAATGAACTATGAAAAAGGGGGGAGTGGTTACATACTAATAAGGGGAGGAAGAAGGAGCCAAACCATCTATTATATTAAATACTAATATTTAAGATATGAATAAGGAGATAATTGGTTAAAAGTCAGCGGGTCAGCAACCTAACATAAAAGATTAACATGCATAGACATCTATTGACTAAATGCAAAGTGTATCGGAAGTTTGCTTGAATTCAGAAATTGGAATTAAGTGTCTGCTAATCATCGGGGGCATTGGAGCAAGGGGCAAAACTTACTTACTTCTAGACTATTTGATTATGGAAAAGTGTTTTTGTTTTGCTTTCCACCTTTAGAATCAACCCTCTAGACACACACATACATGCATACACAACCACATTTTCAGTCTAATCCATATAATGAAGCATAAAACAGTTACCTATTCCAGCGATCCCTACCACATATTATATAGAAAATTTCCCCTCCCCAGAGTATAGACCTAACATGTCATGGCTCGAAAATCTAAAACTGCTTTTGGTATTAATAAAATGGCAAACAAGTGCATAGGAAGAGCTCCGTGACACATTCCCAAAGTCAGTAACTGGAAGAATTAAGAAATGCATCTAGTTCAAGTTCAAGTTCAAATTCTTTATTGTAAACTCTCAGACACATATAGTGTTACAAGAGGAATTTAGTACATATATCCAAATGGAAATGGCAGCTAAAATATACATATGCGTATCGTTAAATTAATTATGGGCAGTACAGACAGCTACTTACAATATATTTTCTACATTTCTCAAAAATATAGCTGTATTCTTTAAGACCTTTATATTACATAATGAGAATAGTCCATACATTTTATATACAGATGGATAACGTGTATAATATGTTGGAATGTACAGAGTTCTAAGAGATGTTACTTTAACATGGTTTCATACAAAAAAGTAGTGGTATTCATTACCTATTTCATTCATGTTACACAAATGACAAATCCTATGTTCCATGGATGTACCAACCCATCTACCTGTTTCAACAGGAAATTTTACATTTGAACATCTTAATCTACATATAGTTAAACGATCAACTTTAGCTAATTTCAAAAGATATCTTTGTATACCGAATTCTTTCTTAAGGCACAGATAAAATTCGCCTCTAGAAGATTTACCCATATCGCTATACCAATTCTGGTAAAAATTATCTAATAACTTTTGCTTTACTAAACCGTTAATATCATTATTATGTAACAAATACTGACCATTCCATATATAAGATAAACCTATATTATCAAATGTAGACTTGATACATTCAATCCATTTAAATTTAAAGTTATGTGTACCATGTAATGTATATGATAATTTATACAATATACCTGATAACTTATTTAGGTTTTGTAATAATTTCTTCCAGAAGTTCAACATTCTAAGTTTTACTTGAATATGCAGCGGGTATCTCCCACTTTCCCCATAAACCATATAATTTGGTGTACTAGTACGAATTCCCAGGATCTTTTTAATAGACTGTAAATGAACTTTCTCAGTACCCTTCATATTTTCGAATCCCCAGACCTCAGAGGTATAAAGCAAAATAGGTGACACTAAGCTGTCAAATAATTTTAACTGAAGATCTACTGGAATATTCAAATTCCTAGTACGTCTAAACAGAGCAAAAAGTGATTGTTGTGCTTGCTGCATTAAGTTTTTTCTTGCTAGAAAGAAATTACCGTTATATTTTAGAGTTAAACCCAAGTAAGAGCAATCATCTACAGCTTTTAATGTTTCACCAAATAATTTAAAATCATAATTCCGTCTGAATTTTCGTTTTGAAAAAATAACAACTTTTGTTTTATGTGAGTTCACCTTTAGTTTCCAATGTGTACAGTAGTTCTCAAATTGTTCTAACAGAGTTTGCAATTTTTCGGGACTCTCAGCTAATAATATTGTGTCGTCAGCATATAACAATAGAAATAAATGTACATAACACTGATTTTTTTCTTCACACAAGTTGGTAATCATGTCGAGTCCTGAAACATCATTTTCAGTGAAAAAACTTTCTAAATCATTCAAAAAATTGCAAATAAAAATGGAGATAAATTTTCTCCTTGGCGTACACCAATGTCACAACTAAAGAACTCAGATAATGCATTATCTTGTTTGACACATGATTTTATACCGTTATACATATTAACAATTACTCTCAATATTTTACCGTTAATTCCACTAGCTAAGAGTTTTTGCCATAAACCTACCCGCCAAACCGTGTCAAATGCTTTTTTAAAATCAACAAAGGTACAAAACAGTTTTTCCCCCATACATAAATAGATTTGTATCAAAGCATACAAACAAAAAATGTTATATGTGGTAGAGTAGCTTTCCTAAATCCAGCTTGTGATTTTGATATAAGTTCTATGTAATCGGAAAATTTTGTCAATCTTGTATTCAGTATAGATGTGAACAGCTTGCCGAGGTTTGATATTAGGGTAATGGCTCGATACGAGTCTGGATCAGTTGGATCACCCTTGTTTTTGTATACAGCTTGAATGACCCCTATGGTCCACGACTCTGGTATTAAACCACTATCCAATATCAAATTAAAAAGTTTGGTGTATATCGAAAGCATATAATCTGATGTGGATTTGATATATTCATTTACAATATCGTCAAGGCCGGGTGCCTTTGAATTTTTTTTAATTTTTAATAGCACATACGATTTCTTCTTCATCTGTTGGTCTGTTCAAAATATCGTATATGTGCTCACTTTCTTCAGTATCAAATTCGAAGTTCAAATCGGAATCATTATCGTTTAAAAAACATCCTGGTTAAGTTTTTTAAAATAATTGAAAAGGTCACTCAGACTGACTTCAGACTTACTCCTTTTATTTTTGCCGCTAAATTTATTAAGGATTTTCCAAAATTCTTTCGGGTTGAATTAAGAGGTTTTTCTGATCTCTTCCTCCATCCGGAAAGAGTAATTAGAAAAGCCTCTATTTAGCTCTCTTTTATATAGTTTACTGGCTTTTTTCATTTCTGCTTTATTCTGTGCATTCCTTGCACAGCCGTATTTACGTTTTGCTCTATGAAATAATCTCCTTTTCTCATGACATTTGGTCGTGAACCAAGGGTCAAATTTTGAATTATTGACGTCATAACTAGATAGTTTTTTTGCCAGAAGTCTTTCTAGCAGTACTGACAAATATATTTGATATCTTATTAACAATATTGTTGATTTCATCTTGATTTGGGGTGTTCACCTCTTCAAGATTTACCAAAATAGAGTCAATACTATCTTGTTGATCGATAATAGCATCTACGAAAATATCACGTTTACCGTTAACCCATCTGTGGTAATTGTTGCCAGACTGGTTAAACTGGTTCTCATGAATTACTCTAGCGTAACATTTTGTAGTAAAATGTAGGCGTGAGTGGGTGTCAGAAAACAATGGGTCAAAGTCAAGGACGTTAAAGTCTACAATAAAGGGAAAATTTCAGAAGATACAATCAAATAATCAATAAGGCTACAACCACCTGATGTTACTCTACCAATATATCTGTCTTGACAAATTCTCCCATTTGCTATAAACAAATTCAAGTTTTTACACAACTGTAACAATTTATAGCCATAAGCATTAGGCTTTGACTTATCTTGGTTAAATCTTTCCAGTGGAAGATTATATAAAAGCAATTTTTTTGAAGTTGAAAACATATTCACTAATATCACTTTCTACATCTTGTAAAATATGCATCAAATTTTCATTTGCATAAAAAAAGTCTGGTAAAACAGCTGTTCTTGAGTTGAAATCCCCAACAAGAGCATAAAAAGTGCTGTCATTTTGAAAAGAAAAAAACTCATTCTCTATCTCATCAAATGCCTCTGTAGAAGAATATTTACTATTAGAAGGGGGGATATAAGTACACCCAAGTAAAAAAAGAAGTGTTTTGCTCAGGGGTATTTTCTATTTTCACCCACTGCACAAACTCGCTGTCACTTTTTAAAAATTTCATCTGTTTGCTCAGACATTTCTTATAAATTACTACGATTCCTCCCGATTTTTTGTTTGGCCCCTTTCGGTTTTTTGAAAAATGTATGTATTCACCTAGTAATTTTAGTACATCAAGATCATCTGTTTTACTTTCTATACAAATAAGGATATCATACATCTTAATCAAATTAATATATTCAGGTAATAGAAGTTTGCTTTTGATTCCACAAACATTTAAACACGATATGTTCAGAAAGTTCTGTGTTTGAGCACTATAGTCAGTGCCCGTAATAGGGCCTCTTGCAACACTGTCCTAAAAAGTAACTTGATGTGGAGACTGCGTCGGAGGTCTCTCATTTTGCTGTTCCTGGGATACGGGGAACCTTGTTTGACCAGTTCTCTGTTGAAATTGTTCCGGTGCTCTAGTGTGCGGCTGGTAACTCGGAATGTTTGGGACGAAGGAAGATCCGGGTTGCGGAAACTGCTGTCGACTATTTTGTTGCGGGGGCATTTGTACGGGAGGATAACGAGTATTTTGTACAGGATGAGGAGCATAAGTTTGGTCAATTGGTTGCCGATAAGTGGACGGATAGATTCGCCTTCCATTAACTATCAATTTGTCATCGTAAAACTTGACGGTGCCCCCTGCTGTTGATGGTACCGGAACGCGGGCCAAAGCTCATTACGACGTGCGACAATTTCAGGTGGAAACTGTTCATGAACTTTAAATTCACTTTCTTTTAGTTTACTTCTCGCTGCCTTCAATACTAGATTTCTATCCTTCCTTTTCTCAAATTTTGCCACTATATTTTTTGGTTTACCATCCTTGCGTGGTCTCAATCGGTGTGCAACATGAAATTGTGTGTTTCGAGTTTTTTGTTCTTTGAACCTTTTAACTTCTTGTTCAGTTTCCTCTGGGGCTACGGGCCACTTCTGCTATACCGCTAAATATCAAATTGTCCCGCATCGACCGATTTTGCATGTCAAGTAACTTTTCGTACATCTCGTTTGTTTCGTTGTACAATTGTGTGTTTTGTTGGTTGAGATTTTCACACTCTTTCAGTAAAAAAATATTGTCATTTTCTGTCGTTTCAAGTCGTTATCATGTTGATTTATTTGCACCTTCATTGATTTTATTTCGCTATCTAGATTGTTAAATCTAAGTTCTAGGTTTTCGAGTCGATTGTTTATTGTCGGCAGAAGATCGAGTGGTTGTAGTTTAATGTCAATATCTTTAATCACATCATGTAAGGTTTGTGTTTCATAGCCGGACTGTCTAATGTTCGGAGATGACCCCTGGTCAGTAAACTGTAGTGAATGTGGGTTAGGATATATAGTATTAAACGGTGTATTTGGTGGAACACTGACTCCAGTATTAAAATAATGAGAGTTTTTGCCGTGAATAACATCATTTGCTCGACCAATGGCATTGCCTATTGGAGTTGCTGGATTCATATTTGATGCTGTTGCCGTTTTTTTTTTGTTTATGCGCGGGCTTGGGGTGTAACTAACCGTAGAATTTGATGATCTCTTTCGTTTCCCTTTCTTTCTACCCATATACAAAGTTGGGATAACCACTAGATATCATAGTTCATTCAAAATCACAAATAACTGGTAAAATGTCACATCTTATCACAAATTTATCGGTCTTCATGTATCCGCCTAAAAATTCACACCCTGCCATTTCCATCCGGAACTCTCTCCATTAGACCATCAAAATGCATTGTTGTCATTCTTAAATTATCGGCATGATTGTAACCATTTCCGAACATGGAGGGAAATAAAATAGTCCATTTTTTTCTGAATTTTTTTCTGGTTTCAATTTTTTCTGTTTGGTTAAAAGTTTATACTCAATTGAAACATATATATAGATTTAAAAAAAATCTTGCATCTTTTTGGGGATATCAATCCAGGAAAGTGGAAGGATATCATGTTTACTGAAAGTGGTGCGGCCTAGTAAAAACAGCAAACAGAAAGTAGAAAAAAAAATAGTTTTGACTTCAGGGTTACATAACTTTTTATTCTTCGTGGCATGACCGACTTTTTTTTCGATTAAATCACAATACACCAGTTTCACATTTAACTGCGCATGTCTAATCTAATTAGCCAAACTATGAAATCACTCGATAATTCCGAGAGTTTATCAACTGTGGGCTAACGTTTGATAGTGACCATGCAGACTTGAAAAAAACAATCATCTGATTAAGTGTTTGCGTTTACATGTCAGAGCAACAAGAGCATCATTTGAATCAAAATATAAAAATTATATTGACGAGACAACTTTATTAACAATGACACATTAAAAGATTTTAAAACGGACTACTGCTGTGTTGTTGGTTGCAGTAATATACGATCTGATATGCCGCCTGGCTTTAATTGTACCTTTTATTGTCACAAATTCACGCTGAGGTCGTTCACTTAACGGGAAGAATAAATAAGATAAATAAGCGGGGCTCACTTCATATACATAATATTAGGTCATAAATTAAGAAGTCAATTAACACCTTAGCCATGTGGAATCCTCGTTTTACCTTGTACAATCTCACCAGGTGACAATTGATAAAAACGTACCCTTTTCTATACATACGGTTACTGAAAAGGGCGACCATTTGATTAATTCATTCAACTTTTGTACACAATCATTTCCTGCATTTTGTGTTGCAGATTATTCTTTTTCATCCTGCTTTGGTCATAATTATTTATTTTTAACTCCTACTAGAATATTAATTTTCTAAAATACCCCCCCCTCCCCTTGCAAATCAAATGGTCATCCCTAAAACAGATGTTTAAAGTGTTGACTGGTACCTAATTTACACTGAGATATCATGGCCAGTACTTTTAATGGCATGAACAATGATAAAGTTGAAAATATATAGAAAATTACTCTGACCGCTGGCACTGAACCTCTGCTTAGACGAAGTCGATCATGTACATAGCTTAGAAATTAAAATGGTATTGAATGCATTGTATTATAGTCTGATGTTTGAAAATTGAAGATAAATTTCACGCAAAAGTCACCATAACAGTAACCTGCTTTTGTTTAAAAGAAAATTAAAAGTTCTAGTCTATGATACTAAACCTATATGTAACCCTTTACATGCAGGAATCTGATGTACAGTAGTTGTCATCTGTTTATGTAGTTCATACGTGTTTCTCGTTTCTCGTTTTTATATAGATTAGACCGTTGGTTTTCCCGTTTGAATGGTTTTACACTAGTAATTTTTGGGGCCCTTTATAGCTTGCTGTTCGGTGTGAGCCAACGCTCCGTGTTGAAGGCCGTACCTTGACCTATAATGGTTTACTTTTATAAATTGTTACTTGGATGGAGAGTTGTCTCATTGGCACTCATACCACATCTTCCTATATCTATGTCACAAGAAGATGTAAAAAAAATATTTAAGAAAAACTGCTAATTGATACTGGAACAGAACTGAAATTGAATGTATTTCTGATGTTTAGGTTGTTTTCTTTTTATCAAAACAATTTTCTCTTTTCACGAAAAATCAAACTGACATACAGCAATGTACATAGCCCAGTAAGCAAAAGAAAGCAATTACAAGATTAATACTTTTTTATAACCATTTCACTCATAAACACAACTGTTATGAACTCTTTACAGCAACTTATTTTCTCGTTTGAATTGTTTTGTGTCGGGATCTTTTAGAGCTTACTATTTGGTATGGATTTTCTCAATGTCGAGGGCTGTATGGTGACATATGGTTGCTTTCATCTGTCATTTGGCTCTGGTGGATAGTTGTCTCGTTTGCAATCATACCACATCTTTTTATTTTAAATTTATGTTATTCTCTGTATAAACGGTCAAACTATTTATTCTGAATATATAAAATAAACGATTATTAGTGTTTTAAAATTAAATACATCTCCAGCATACACCACGAGAGAGAGATGTGTATTATCGTTTGATTTATTATTGTGTTGCTAAATATCAGAGTCAATTTGATGTAGCCCCCTGTCACGTATGATATCGTTAATTATCGCGGGATTTAAACTCAAACGCGCATAGGATTTCGAGATCAGCGTTGATAAGTCGCTTATGTGAAACTGGTCTATTTCACATTAGTACATACATGATATGAACATGAAAAAAAATTTCTATGTAGCATTTTTATTTTTTATTTTCAAAGATCAGCTGTTTAGCATGTAAGCCTATGGAGCAGTCAATTACAAGACTGCAACCTTACCAGTTATGTTGATAAGAAGTGAAATCGGATCGATAGATGATGTAACAAAACTAGTGATATTAAAGATAGATAACTCTGTATGATTACGTTCGTTATATATTGTGATGTTATACAAGGACATGCATATGCAAACAATTTTTACAATTCATCCGCGTGCATTACGGGTACTGAGATGATCCATGTTATCACTTAAGGTACCTGTTCAATATGATGAGTTTTTACTGATACATATGGGTCACGACAAAACATGTTGATTACATATAAATGTTTCCTAAACAAAATATTTTCATGAAATTTCATTGAAACTATTACTATATATGAAGCGATAAAAAATTTCTGACTTTGTACTCGATAACGTCAGCATCCTTCTCTCAAGGTCATCCGCGTAAATGTCAAATTGATTTCTAAAAGTAACTGTATACAAAACATATACATCACAGACACATTTCAAAATGTCTGAAAGGCGCCCGCGCTTTGAATACCAAACATGTTGGAACTTGATTTTTATTATTTTAATCAGACTTACATTTATCAACCGTTAATGAACCATTTTTCTAAAGATTAAAGATCCATGGATTCATTCCATGAACAATGTAAAAACAAATTCAATTAATCTTTAGAACTCATTTTTGTTTGTTTAGAAAATACTTGTGTTTGAAATAATTTTAATGAAAGCTTACTAAAGGGCGTTGAAGGGACGACTATTTATGAAGGCGCAAGAAAACTGACACTAGTGGACAATGAGCTTTTCCTTTGCAAAAAGTTTGACGTGCGGTGATGCTTGAATAGTGTAAATGACATTATTTTAGAACACCAAAAGGTTATTTACTATACCATAGTGACTGTGTCATCCTGATTCAAAATGACATTGATTTCGAAAAAATGCGTTGTAACTGCTGAGAAAAACTCAGTAACTTGGATTGAGAGTTGTCTCATTGGCACTCATACCACATCTTCTTATATCTATTAAGTACAATAATTTGTAATCTTGAAAGAGCATCTGTTCAAAATTGTTTTCAAATATTCTATGTGATTACGATAAAACATACAAACATGGACTCCTACAAATAGGAAAGCGGGGTATATATTTGTGACATGTGTTGTACATTAACTAGTTTTATGATTATATATGTAAGAATTTTTGCATTGCATTATTTATCACCTTATCTTACCGTAGGTTGCGAAATAAATATACGGCAAACTTAAAAAGAAAAATACCGATCTATCATAAAGGAAGCTTTCCTGAATGCGAAGTTAACTGAACTCTTTGGAATCATCAATCGATCGAACCGTGGACCTGAAGCCTTTTGGGTTGATGTATTTTGGCGCTGTAAATTAGTGCAAAGCAATCAATAAAGGAATATTCATTTGTTTAATAAAATCACAGTTTATAGTATGTTGTTATATGAGGGGGCGGACAGGGTAAAGGGAGACAGGGAGAGAGGGGTGGGAGAAAGGAGAGAGGGGCGGGAGAAAGGAGAGAAGGGGCAGGAGAAAGGAGAAAAGGGGTAGAAAAGGGAGATAAAAATGTATATAAAAGTTAATAAAAGTGAGCTGGAAAACAATTATTTTATTAAATTAATTAATAAAAAGCTTCAAGAAAGTTCTAATAAATGTCATAGTAACGAAAAACGACCTCATAAATACTCCGAGCGTCGTCCCTAATTAATTACGATCTCTTATATACGGAGAAAGACTAAAAACTAACAATTTCCAGAATTTTATACTGAGTCCGTGCATGTATAGAGACACATGTCACCATCCTTGTTTTTAGATAAACTCCTTCAAAGTTGACTGATATGCAAAGAATTTGGCAGAAAAAGGATGACGTTACTGAATATAGAGTAACGTTATTTTTACTCGGAGGTATTGAAAAAATATGTAAGGGATCTGAATGGTGTTTGTTATTTTGTTTTCATTTCCCCTGTCTGGTTTCGTAAATCAAGTTCCTATTAATTCTACTGATTTAATTTTATTTCGACCTAACTGGGTGCACATTCAGCTTAGAAAAAAACATATCTTCAACTTAACCCTACCAAACTAGACAAAGGTAATGCCACCGCTACTTCCATGCATGGATAAAGTGCTTCAAAAATTTGATTAAGTAAACAGCGGTTTTCAAGTACAATTTGAATTGATTGATTTGAGGTTGCAAAATGTCCGGTGGCAAATATTTCAGGCATGTTCAGGACGATACAATACAATTTGAAATAATCGTGTCTAAAAGACACATTTAATGCAGTCATTGAAAAAGGTTATTAATAAAAACATTCTGTCAGTTGTAAAAGTGATAGATAAAATAATACATATTTTTAATATAGTGTATACTCCGTATGATGTAAACGTGTGAGTTGTGTAAGTAGTTGCGGACAAACCTTGCAAACTGTATTCAAAAATACATTTGAAAAGACAAAGTTCAACATTCTGTCATTCGTGAAAAAATATACAATAAAAAAATCCTGAGAATATATATGCACCCTCTATAAGTAAAACACTCGGCGCATTATTAAAGTTCCACCTTGAAATTGTACACTGTAGAAAGAGTAAGTCGGACTATGTACTCTGCGTGCCTTTATATATTTTCAAAATGCCAAATTTAGCAACCTGTCATTTAAAAAAAAATCCTGACAATATGCGCACTTTTGGTATATATATACTAACACCAGGTACATAATGTAAAGTTGAAGCTAAAAAAATACAGCACTAAGAAATAAGTTGTATAAACCCTTAGCTATATACCAAGTGAGGGACGGGCGGTCAAATGGACACGGCTAAAACAGTATGCTCCCGGCATTTTGTCGAGGGACCAAAATATATATTAAGCGTATATGATGATGTTCTATTTTACAAGGCATTTGGTGACAAAATATATTTTTGAATAAGCAGTTCATAGTGGAATGTAATTGGGAAATCTCCATTGTACATCATGTCCAACTCAAACAACAAAACACACCCATCCCTGTGCTCCCAAGTGAAAATTAACATGAATCTAAATCAAAATGATTTTAAAATGTCGTTTTTTTCAGTTTGTTTCTGTCGTTTGAAGAAATATAGGTGAACAAAAATATCTCTTTAAATTTTTTTTTTGCGTTCGGAGCGCTTTTCTGTGTTTACCTTCATCAAAGCACCGATTATTCATTTATTGTTGGCCACTGTTTTTTCAATGAATCGTGTGATTGTAAATTTCGAAAAATAATTTGTTTTGAAATACGGAATTGAAAGAAAAATATGTAACGGGATCTGAACTAATGATCTAATTTTATTTCGTCCCACCGGGTGCACATTAAGTGTTGACATCCCAAAATGTCAAGCCTTTGTTAACTTTTTCCTCATTCCGATGTTGCTGTCCTGTGTAAACTGCGCTTATACGATTACAGTGTTGGCAATTTATTTTTTACAAGCTTCCGGAACCATATTTTCTGTACAGTCAAATAATGTTCAGAAACTGGTTACACTTATATACGGAGAAAGACTAAAACTAACAATTTCCAGAATTTTATACTGAGTCCGTGCATGTATAGAGACACATGTCACCATCCTTGTTTTTAGATAAACTCCTTCAAAGTTGACTGATATGCAAAGAATTTGGCAGAAAAGGATGACGTTACTGAATATAGAGTAACGTTATTTTACTCGGAGGTATTGAAAAATATGTAAGGGATCTGAATGGTGTTTGTTATTTTGTTTTTATTTCCCCTGTCCGGTTTCGTAAATCAAGTTCCTATTAATTCCACTGAATTAATTTTATTTCGACCTAACTGGGTGCACATTCAGCTTAGAAAAAACATATCTTCAACTTAACCCTACCAAATTCGACAAAGGTAATGCCACCGCTACTTCCATGCATGGATAAAGTGCTTCAAAAATTTGATTAAGTAAACAGCGGTTTTCAAGTACAATTTGAATTGATTGATTTGAGGTTGCAAAATGTCCGGTGGCAAAATTTAAAGAGATATTTTGTTCACCTATATTTCTTCAAACGACAGAAACAAACTGAAAAACGACATTTTAAAATCATTTTGATTTAGATTCATGTTAATTTTCACTTGGGAGAAGAAACAACACGTCTATCTTGTGAAAGGACAAGACGGGGACGAGCCATACCAAATAAGACATTTGATCGATTTCTTTTAAAATGAGCTTCCTATACATTAGTTGTTCATGTTTTAGGGCGGGAGACAAGAGAAAGGGGGCGGGAGAAAGGAAAAAGGTACCCCCTGTCCACCCCCTCTATCTTATATGCTACACACTTGTGACAGGAGTGAATCTTAATTAGTAGCAACATGACAACTTATCTTTTGGTTTCCGAATTGCTTTACAATCAGGAATTTATTATGTGAAAGAAACATCATTGAACTAACTGTAAATAAAATTTCTTCAATCAGTACATCAAAGTTACTTACGTTGTTACTGTAACAGATTTTTTTTGTAATTTTGTGTGTGAATTTTAAATTCAAATCGATTGTTCTTCATAACTGGATGTTTCCGAATTGCAACATTACATTTGTCATCTATACAGAACAAAATAATCAGGACCAAGATATCGGTCTTCAAGGACAAATCAAGACATAAAGCCGACAAATTAACTATGGTCTCATATGTTAGGAAAGGGACAAGGGAATTTCACAGAGTCTGCGATAAGAAACAATTAATTATTTACGACGTTAAGTGTTAATTGGTCTAATTTTGCACATAAATAGAAAGTATCGAATGTGCTTTCGCTTTAACGGAATACATTTTATGACGTTACGCCAACAATGAAAGAGGTTACAGAAATTGATTTGCGTTATGTCCAGGATGGCATCGAGTTATTTGTAAATAAATACATAAGTAAGATATGATAAAATAGTTGAAAATCAACAACGAAATATCATCTCAGACGCAGAGAAAGTCTATCGCGGCCACGCAATCAATTAAAAAATATTAAAACTATATTTACAAACTATAACCTAACAATTTTATTGAGCGTGATTTTATACAATGATATTATGTAAAAAGTACACTGTATGTGTTTCCTTTTTTCTCTTCTGTGTTTATTTGCAATGTATCTTGTGTACATTAAATGTTCTGAGTTTCTTGTAATTTCATATACTAAACTAAGTCTTCTATGTACGTTTTTTACAATTATTACAAATCTATTGCGTATTATAGACAAAAAATATTTCATTCTGTGATTGTTGATCGCAAGCTTATTAATTTTCGAGTTTGTTGTCGAAGTTTACCGGATAGTGACATTTTTGTTATTTCCAATGCATTCCCATTTGTTAATTGAACTTTTCCATAATAGTTATTAAATGATTTGGTGTATTTAATTTGTTCATTAAAAGTCAATTATTACTATTTACCTTCTAGTGCACGTTTGTTTATATTCTTTCATCATGGTTTCCCTCTTGCACTTGGGCTGTGCGGTGGCCGAATTTTTAACGAGAGGAGGTCTCGTAGTTAAAGAAAAATATTGGCGAATTTGAGTACGGGCAGACAATTATTCAATATCAGTACATTTCTAAAGATTTTGAGAGGATAGAGGATTTTCATTTACAAGAAAGTTCATTTAAACTCGTTTTATAGTTAAACTTAGCCTTTCAAGTATATAAAACATATTCAACTTTTTTGTTAAAATTTGAAATAATATGACTTTAACAAGACAATCGGATGGTATTTTTCACTTGTGTTTTACATGTAAATAATAGTAAACAAAAAAAAAATATGATTTTACCGTAAACCCTCTTTTGACTTTAGTGTATAATTTGAGCAAGATAGCTTACATAGACGCTGGTCATGGTCTTACTTAACCACTATTAGCCAGAGTCCACGTGTACTATGAATTTGACAGAAAAAAATAATTAGCAACATGAAATCATGCGTTGTCGTGCTACAATGTAAGCATACACTCACTCGTACTTCAAAATATCGGAAAATAGGAAGAAGGTGACTGGCAGATCCGAAAAGCGCACATACATTTCAACTCATCACTTAAAACTGTCGACCAAGTATGCAGTCATTCTGTTAAGAAGTTTCTGAAGAAAAAAATGTGACGGACAATATTTTTGGATGAATAATACCACTGCAATCCTTGAGCGGTGGTGTAAAAATTTCTAGTTTCTCGTCACCTGTAACTTGAAAACTCAACTGGTTCTTCGTTATTTTCTTCCCCGTGAGGAAATTTAACTCGTATATTGTACGTTGATGCTATCTTGAGTGTAATTTAAACAAACATACGCAAGAAAGCCGAAAAAGCATGGTTTTTCCAATATCTGTATAGTTTAATCAAACAGCTTATTTGTTAAATTATTAACCTGTGTAATTGTTTAATACTGTATGAAAGGCAGCAAACTATAAATTTGATATATTTTGATCTGAAGAAGTAAAGCAGATAAAATAGAAAAAAACAAAGTTTAATTCCTCAAATTTAAAAGGTGTTTTTAAAAATCTTTGAGGATCGTCTGCAATCCTTTGGATATTATATTCTTCATAAACATTCATGAACTCAGCTGTAAAGGTAATCAAATAACAGTGTTATAATCTGCTTGAAAAGGTTTACCAGTGAGAATAATAATGAAGCTAAAAACATCGATGCATCTGTCTCCATTAAACCAAAGATTTGTGACTTTTTTGATGTGGCGTCTATCTCATTGTACACAGTCAATTGGTTTGATTAATATCTAAAAATACCTCATGGAAGTGTGAACAGTTCTTCCATGTTTACTTCGATTTTTCTAGAATAAAATAGTGAGGCATGTTTGAAAAGTAAGCATAACGACAAGGAGTTGACTTCAAAATTTTCCATTTTTATGTGGTAAATTTCAGCAACGCTAGCACATCGAATATGAAAAAGAAGATATAGGATTTACGTCCATGAGACAGCAGCCAAGCGACATACATATTCAAAAGATATTTATGGGGTTAAAACGTTTATTCAAAACTAGATGAGTTTTATCAAATACTAAAAGTATTGCACATTCTACATGAAACCAAGTCCAGTACCTATATCTCAGCGGATTTTTTTTGTATAATATTTGTTTTATTTTAAGATTCTCTCGATGTGTGGTTTACTGCTGTACCCCTATTTTTGACTTTTTAACCTATTTTGTCTGTGTTTTGTTCACATATTGTTGTCAATATAATGGAATTTTATGCGACTGTTATAAAAGTGAGAGGTTTAGCTAGCTATAAAACCAGGTTTAATCCACCATTTTCTACATAAGGAAATGCCTGTACCAAGTCAGGAATATGGCAGTTGTTTTCTATTCGTTTGATGTGTTTGAGCTTTTAATTTTGCCATTTGATAAGGGACTTTCCGTTTTGAATTTTTGTTATTTTACTTTTTTCTAACTTACATTAAACCTACCGAACTAAGTTAAACAGTTGTTAACTGTCAAGTTTAAGTCCTCTCTAAAAAAACTTTACAGATGTCATTGTGACTAATCCAGTGTATCCAAATTGAACACGAAAAAGCATTTCTCGTAGCAACAATCTCGTCATGCCTTCTTTCTTCATATACGACTTACCACTGCTTTTAATGAGAAATATTACGGATGTTGCTAACGGAGCACAAAATACATTCTTTTCCGGTTTACTTGATTTTGTTTATAACGTTTTATGGATAATCATTTGTATTTTCGTGTTTTTCTTTGGTCATGGTAATGGTGTTGTTTATTTTTCTTCTGTATATGGTTTTGATTGTCCCTTTGACACTGTGTATCATCGCCACCGGATATAGGGTATCATCGAAGCTGAGATGAGTACCAAAAAATAAACAAGTTAAGATTTTCTTTCATTTAAACCATTTCTTTCAATTTGAAGAGGTTAACGCTTATGAAATGTTTTTCTTATATATGCTGCTTTATTTCTTTATGCCAACAAGTACAAAAAAATCCAACGTGTGTGTTATACTCAAAAACTGTGAACCTAGTTCCTGAAATTTTCGAGGTCTTCCGTTGCCGCGCAGGCCCACTATTAAACTGTTTTTTTACTCTGCTCCAAATAAAGTTTAAGAATATGACAGTATGGCTTCATATTGTCTGAAATTTTCTCTCAAAAAGAAGTTCTCGAAAGGATATTGATTCAAATAATGTCTGTGTGTTGTACAGCGAATTGCACGGCAGAGTACGGCGCATTGCAGAATATTTTATAAATTTCAAGATTGTTTTAGTTAAATCAGAATACATTGACATGATTCATTTTACATCATAATCATACTGATGAACAATGATGAAAGATATCTGTTATCCGAAATATTTATAGACACTTACATTTATTGTTTCCTTTTTTAATATTGGTGTTGTTTTGTACACTTTTAGGCGTTTATATATATTATAAACCAATTGTAAGTGCTGTAAAGTCGCCAACACTGACCACTCTTTCAGCAGCACAGTAACAAAGCAGCGATACAACATCTATGTTACATCTAATTGTAAAACGGAAAATAGTATTTATATTCTTACTTGTGGAACTTGCAAGCTGCAGTATGTTGGTGAAACAAAACGAAATTCAACATCAGACTTAATAATCACCGGTCTTTTTATACAAAAGGAAGAAACTGTCCAATTACGAGACACCTTTTAAGAACAGGGCATACTTTTGAAAATATCACCTTTCAAATAATTGAGGTAAACCAAAATTGGGACTCCCAAAGGAGAAAACAGAGAAAGGTTCTGGATGCATCAGCTACGTACTCTTGAACCGGATGGACTTAATGAGAGAGATGAAAACAGTTCTATCCAAAACCAAAGGATTAAATCCTGAACTTCATTCAATTTAACTAAAACAACTATTTGTTTTGATTTAAGAATTGCTATGTACAATAAGCGGCAAAAATATTTTCTAGACATTTAACATTGAGCTGCAAAAGTTTTTACAGCCTCTAACTTTTACCTGGTTGGCTGCACGCGCCTGATGAAGCTAATTTGTTTAGCGAAATATTGCGTGAATAATATAAAATATAACAACTAATTTTATAACACTCATTAGTGTGTTAAAGTTACATTCTTAGGCACTTATATAATTCAATGTAGTAACTGCATCAGTTTATTTACAAACTGATCCACGCCTAGATAGATTGAATGTTGATTGTTGCTATTTTTAGACACTATATACTATTTTCCCAGGCAACACGCATGACACATCTTATTTTGTGTAATCCGTTCATATCTATTTCCTCGCAAGATCATGGAAAATAAAACATATTTCAATAAATTGAGAAGTTTAACGAAAAGAAAAAAGAACATCATGCTTCAAATCTTAAATCGTACATAGATAACAACACAATTCCAAAAGGTTTAAATATCAAATTGACGCCTCAAACACCGGATGTCAAGTCCACCAGATATATGAAACGTTGGGACGATATTTTATTCAATTGTTCTTTCCGACTTCTTCAACTTTTACTCTCCTTTTCTATTTACGGCTACAATCAAATTAATTCGGAAATAAATGAAACGTTTATAAAAACACCACTGTCTGTTACTCCAGAAGACATGGAAGTAATTCAAAGAAGACTATCCGACATCCAAAGAATAGAGAAACAAAATTTCAAAGCCAAACAGAATAAAAATTCAAACGAGACCGTTTAAACCAGCAAAGTTCCGTTTTGGAAGAAGATCAAATTTTAAACATTTTAAAGAGAGTAAATCAAAACAACTGAGAAAAAGACGTTTTAAAAACAGAAACTCTCAGTTCAAGATAATTTAGTTGTAAATCTGTCATCAATAGAACTAACTGACTCTGAAGAAAAACTATTGAGTAAAGGCCTTAATTTCTGTCCAGTTCCAGCAACCGTCAATAATTTACAACTTGAGACAGATGTAGAAGCATTTGCCAGGCGTCTTCGTTTGAAAAACATTTCAATAGACAACAGAAGAAAAATTTAAAAGAAGCCAGAATGAATGAATCTGATTATGAGAGTGATGAAGGAGACATATGCATCCAAAAATTTAAAAGAAAAGTACATGTAATCCACCTAAAAGCAAAAACGATAATTTGAATCATTTATTACATCAGTCAAAGCTGAAGTCAGATCTTCAATCAGTGGTAAACAAGTGCGAAATATTTCAAAGTCAGAAAGCCAAGCCATGATAAACTTAAAAGACCGTGATGGCATTGTTATCAAACAAGCGGACAAAGGAAGTGCCGTTGTTTTGAGGAACAAGGCAGACTACATCGAAGAAGGGAATCGTCAGCTCTCGAACACTAAATTTTATAGAGAATTAACATGTGATCCAACCAAAGAATTGAACAAAAAATTAATGACGTCCTCTCAGAAATGAATAAAGATAAACAAATTGATGACGACACGTACGATTATCTACGCCCAGACGAAACTTGAACAGCCGGTCGATTTTACTTACTTCCAAAACTCCATAACGAAGGGATTCCAGGAGACCTATAGTATCAGCTAATGGTCATTCCACCGAAAAAAAATTCAGAATTTGTTGATTACCACCTTAGACCACATGTTAGACAACTGCCATCTCATATTCAAGATACAACTGACTATTTGAAGAAAATGAATTCCTTAAATCCTTTACCTAATGAAACAATTTTGGTTTCGATGGATGTGTGCTCTTTATACACAAATAATCCAAAAGATGAAGGAATAGCCGCGTGTGAAAAAGTATGGAACACTCGAAAGGTTAAACATCCACAAACTGACTGTCTAGTTCAATTGCTCAAGCTAGTGCTGGAAAATAACAACTTTATTTTCAACGGCAAGCACTTTTACAGATTGACGGAACTAGTATGGGAACAAAATGGCACCTTCTTTTGCCAACATTTTTATGGGGATCTTGAAGAACGCATCCGTTTGAGTGTGCCATACAGACCCTTGTCATGGCTCCGTTTTATTGATGATATTGACATGAAATGGAACGATACCGCAGAACATTTACAAGATTTCTTAGATCATTGTAATCAGTTCCATCATTCAATTAAATTTACATCTGAATTTTCAAGCGAGAAAATTGCTTTTCTCAACACCACCACATTTGTAAAAAACGGGGTTATGACAACTGATCTCCACACAAAGAAAGCTGATAAACACCAGTTCCTTTCTCCAAAAGTTGTCACCCGAAACACTGCTCCAGGATCATACCTTACAGTTAAGCCATCAGACTAACGCGAATTTGCTCCTCGGAATCCAAACTCAACTATCGTTTGGGACAACTAAAAAACAACTAAAATCAAGAGGATACAAAACCAAAAACATCACAGACGCTTTTGATAAAGCCAAAGAAAAGATCGAGATATCCTCATGGAATAGAAAGATAAGACGACCCGCGCAGATAGAATTCCGTTTGTTGTCACCTTCCATCTCGATTTGACAAATATTCCATCTACTATCCGCAAGCACTGGCGTCTTATCGAAAATGACTCTTCCTTTAAAGAAATTTTTCCATCACCTCCTGTTATTGCCTATCGCAGACCGAAAATCTCAAAGACATACTTGTCACATCTAAAGTAAAGAAACAAGAGACTTCTAAAATTGGGGTTACAAACAATGCGGAAGAACCAATTGTAAGTGCTGTAAAGTCGCCAACACTGACAACTCTTTCAGCAGCACAGTAACAATTAAAGCAGCGATACAACATCTATGTTACATCTAATTGCAAAACGGAAAATAGTATTTATATTCTTACTTGTGGAACTTGCAAGCTGCAGTATGTTGGTGAAACAGAAACGAAATTCAACATCAGACTTAACAATCACCGGTCTTTTATACAAAAGGAAGAAACTGTCCAATTACGAGACACCTCTTAAGAACTGGGCATACTTTTGAAAATATCACCTTTCAAATAATTGAGGTAAACCAAAATTGGGACTCCCAAAGGAGAAAACAGAGAAAGGTTCTGGATGCATCAGCTACGTACTCTTGAACCTGATGGACTTAATGAGAGAGATGAAAACAGTTCTATCCAAAACCAAAGGATTAAATCCTGAACTTCATTCAATTTAACTAAAACAACTATTTGTTTTGATTTAAGAATTGCTATGTACAATAAGCGGCAAAATATTTTTCTAGACATTTAACATTGAGCTGCAAAAATTTCTTTACATCCTCTAACTTTTACCTGGTTGGCTGCACGCGCCTGATGAAGCTAATTTGTTTAGCGAAATATTGCGTGAATTATATAAAATATAACAACTAATTTTATAACACTCATTAATTGTGTTAAAGTTACATTCTTAGGCACTTATATAATTCAATGTAGTAACTGCATCAGTTTATTTACAAACTGATCCACGCCTAGATAGATTGAATGTTGATTGTTGCTATTTTTAGACACTATATACTATTTTCCCAGGCATGACACATCTTATTTTGTGTAATCCGTTCATATCTTTTCCTCGCAATATCAGTTAAAGATCAGTTAAAGTTACATTCTAAGGCACTTATATATATATACTACTGTAATTTTAAGTGCTGCATCGTAGGCTAATCCTGGTGATGTGTAGTACCACATGGGGTCTAGCTTATAATTCTCCATGAACACATCCCTAAAGTGTTCCGTAATGTCTGTCAAAAGCAATAGAGCAGACAAAAGGTAAAAGTTGTGATAATCACGTATGGTCTTACACTTAAATGTGGAAAACACCTTTTGCGCATAAGCGTAGTCTTTATCACTAATATCCTCATCATTAAGTTTGTTGTAAAATTTCTCTTTGGATGAGAGTTGAGTCTCTGACAATCTCTGTTGACTGTCTACATAATCGTGGGGGTACAATCCCTTCCTTATCAACAACTCGTAGTGCTCACCACAGTCCGTCATCGCTGTTTTGAACTGATCTTTTGTCAGATTCTTTGTCAAGGTGTCTAGTGAGTTTGGCATAAACCTCAAAGAATCGATAAATCTCATCTCCAAGTCTCCAACCTTCTTTGAAAAGCTGATGTATGTCTCATCTGTATTTGGGATGCAGTTAAGTTTACCTTCGTCAAACCCCAGCTCTTTGACAAATAGATGTGCATCATATTTACTTAAAATTCTGGAAAACAATAGGGACAAGTTTTGGAAGTCGATACTCCAACTTGCACTCATTGGGTGCTGCTCCGCGATACTTACCCGTGAGGTGAATGTGATCTCGGACCTTGTCTGGCAGTGGGTACTTGCTGCAAAGCTCTTCTTATCTTCCTCAGTCATCACAATTTCTTTCTCTTATTTTTGTAAATTATGTAAATCTCCCTCACTTCCTGCTCTATGTATTGGACATAGATATAAGAAGATGTGGTATGAGTGCCAATGAGACAACTCTCCATCCAAGTCAAAATTTATAAATGTAAACCATTATAGGTCAAAGTACGGTCTTCAACACGGAGCCTAGGCTCACACCGAACAGTAAGCTATAAAGGGTTTAGCTACATCGGTTCCTTGGTATAGAACTGGTGTTTTATAATCTCCATATGTATACCTTACATACTAGCAAAAACTTGATGGTCGGTGTCTTTGATACGCCTTCGTGTAGGCCCTCGACGGATCGGGTTGACATGTGACAATCTTCTCTACAAAGCGTTCAAAGTCAGTATAAATGGTAAATGGGACTCTCATTCCTCAGTTGTCGTTTTAAAAACTTGTAAATGTTCCTTCTTCCGGCATCTCAATTCTAACTGCATCCTTCTGATTGCAATATTCCATGTGTTCGTCTAAAATGTCTTCTCTAGAAAAGTGATTCAAACACTTTCGACAAAAGAAAAGTTCATGATCGTGTGATGATATTTTGGAGCTAAAGAGTTGTGATATGCTTTTGATCCAGTAGTAATGCTGTTTGCTGGCGTTAGTCATAAAACAAGAGGTCTACGTGTCACACACCGGTGTTCTTCGATATCCTTAAGGGTAAACTTGGACGTCCTCTTCTTCATCTTCACCCTTTTTAATGCCATCAAAACCAAAGACATTGATGTTAATACCCGTATTTTGTCTTTCAAATTTGTCGATCGCGTTAAGTGAAAACGGACATTCAATACCGTCAAATTTGAGCTCGTCTTCCCATCTTGTATTGTTTCAGTCGGTAAGCATGATTCTTATCCACCTCATCTTGATGTAGAGCTGCTAACACCGCCCATTGAAAACACCGCTCATCCTCGTTTCTCACGTTAACAATCGCTTTTTTTGGAAAGTTCTGATGGAGTTGCTATGTAAGAGCTTCTTGCAAGCGGTTTGAATTTGCTCAAATGGATTTCTAATTTATTAATTGACATAATGTCCATCCACTACCTTCACGCATATACTTTGCCATATTTTCTTTCACCTTCTCCGTCAATAATGCAATCTCCAGTTCAAGGTCCGTTGATTTAGTGATAGTTACAACGGATGATCTAAAGAAGGGAGTCACGTAGGTACACTCTCCAGTCGCGGGGTTCGTTTTCACCAACTCCACTTGAACCACTATTTGCACCTTTAAACCCTTTTTTGGTGAATGCATCTGAAATTTTACTGGAAATGGTACTTTCACTTACCTTAAAAAACGTATCTAAATCATTTTGCTTCAAAGGTTAAATGGTCACCGTACCAAATACACCATTCAGCGCTTCACGTCTATCAATGACTTTGATCTCATCTTCAACAGGTGCATTTTCAATGTCATTTCTTATCAAAAGGAGTAAATCGTCTTTCCTTAGCCCTGAGTACTTGGTAATGTTGCGTCTTTTCAAGTGTTTCCAGCTTCTTCATGGTAAATACCTCTTCGCGGGTAAATTTTCGGTTGGTTTTCTTCTCAATGAGCTTTATCAACTTCTAGTTTGAAATTTTGCTGTACCTCCTCAAACCCTCATCCTTAGCTATTCGACGGAGTTCCTTCATGGTCTTTTTACCTGCATCTTTCCCCAATATTAACATTTTCATCATCCTGATTGGATGGCAGACTACATCGAAGAAGGGAATCGTCAGCTCTCGAACACTAAATTTTATAGAGAATTAACATGTGATCCAACCAAAGAATTGAACAAAAAATTAATGACGTCCTCTCAGAAATGAATAAAGATAAACAAATTGATGACGACACGTACGATTATCTACGCCCAGACGAAACTTGAACAGCCGGTCGATTTTACTTACTTCCAAAACTCCATAACGAAGGGATTCCAGGAGACCTATAGTATCAGCTAATGGTCATTCCACCGAAAAAAATTCAGAATTTGTTGATTACCACCTTAGACCACATGTTAGACAACTGCCATCTCATATTCAAGATACAACTGACTATTTGAAGAAAATGAATTCCTTAAATCCTTTACCTAATGAAACAATTTTGGTTTCGATGGATGTGTGCTCTTTATACACAAATAATCCAAAAGATGAAGGAATAGCCGCGTGTGAAAAAGTATGGAACACTCGAAAGGTTAAACATCCACAAACTGACTGTCTAGTTCAATTGCTCAAGCTAGTGCTGGAAAATAACAACTTTATTTTCAACGGCAAGCACTTTTACAGATTGACGGAACTAGTATGGGAACAAAATGGCACCTTCTTTTGCCAACATTTTTATGGGGATCTTGAAGAACGCATCCGTTTGAGTGTGCCATACAGACCCTTGTCATGGCTCCGTTTTATTGATGATATTGACATGAAATGGAACGATACCGCAGAACATTTACAAGATTTCTTAGATCATTGTAATCAGTTCCATCATTCAATTAAATTTACATCTGAATTTTCAAGCGAGAAAATTGCTTTTCTCAACACCACCACATTTGTAAAAACGGGGTTATGACAACTGATCTCCACACAAAGAAAGCTGATAAACACCAGTTCCTTTCTCCAAAAGTTGTCACCCGAAACACTGCTCCAGGATCATACCTTACAGTTAAGCCATCAGACTAACGCGAATTTGCTCCTCGGAATCCAAACTCAACTATCGTTTGGGACAACTAAAAACAACTAAAATCAAGAGGATACAAAACCAAAAACATCACAGACGCTTTTGATAAAGCCAAAGAAAAGATCGAGATATCCTCATGGAATAGAAAGATAAGACGACCCGCGCAGATAGAATTCCGTTTGTTGTCACCTTCCATCTCGATTTGACAAATATTCCATCTACTATCCGCAAGCACTGGCGTCTTATCGAAAATGACTCTTCCTTTAAAGAAATTTTTCCATCACCTCCTGTTATTGCCTATCGCAGACCGAAAAATCTCAAAGACATACTTGTCACATCTAAAGTAAAGAAACAAGAGACTTCTAAAATTGGGGTTACAAACAATGCGGAAGAACCAATTGTAAGTGCTGTAAAGTCGCCAACACTGACAACTCTTTCAGCAGCACAGTAACAATTAAAGCAGCGATACAACATCTATGTTACATCTAATTGCAAAACGGAAAATAGTATTTATATTCTTACTTGTGGAACTTGCAAGCTGCAGTATGTTGGTGAAACAGAAACGAAATTCAACATCAGACTTAACAATCACCGGTCTTTTATACAAAAGGAAGAAACTGTCCAATTACGAGACACCTCTTAAGAACAGGGCATACTTTTGAAAATATCACCTTTCAAATAATTGAGGTAAACCAAAATTGGGACTCCCAAAGGAGAAAACAGAGAGAAAGGTTCTGGATGCATCAGCTACGTACTCTTGAACCTGATGGACTTAATGAGAGAGATGAAAACAGTTCTACCCAAAACCAAAGGATTAAATCCTGAACTTCATTCAATTTAACTAAAACAACTATTTGTTTTGATTTAAGAATTGCTATGTACAATAAGCGGCAAAATATTTTTCTAGACATTTAACATTGAGCTGCAAAAATTTCTTTACAGCCTCTAACTTTTACCTGGTTGGCTGCACGCGCCTGATGAAGCTAATTTGTTTAGCGAAATATTGCGTGAATTATATAAAATATAACAACTAATTTTATAACACTCATTAATTGTGTTAAAGTTACATTCTTAGGCACTTATATAATTCAATGTAGTAACTGCATCAGTTTATTTACAAACTGATCCACGCCTAGATAGATTGAATGTTGATTGTTGCTATTTTAGACACTATATACTATTTTCCCAGGCATGACACATCTTATTTTGTGTAATCCGTTCATATCTTTTCCTCGCAATATCAGTTAAAGATCAGTTAAAGTTACATTCTAAGGCACTTATATATATATACTACTGTAATTTTAAGTGCTGCATCGTAGGCTAATCCTGGTGATGTGTAGTACCACATGGGGTCTAGCTTATAATTCTCCATGAACACATCCCTAAAGTGTTCCGTAATGTCTGTCAAAAGCAATAGAGCAGACAAAAGGTAAAAGTTGTGATAATCACGCATGGTCTTATACTTAAATGTGGTAAATGCCTTTTGCGCATAAGCGTAGTCTTCTTCACTAATATCCTCATCATTAAGGTTGTTGTAAAACTTCTTTTTGGATGGGAGTTGAGTCTCTGACAATCTCTGTTGACTGTCTACATAATCGTGGGGGTACAATCCCTTCCTTATCAACAACTCGTAGTGCTCACCACAGTCCGTCATCGCTGTTTTGAACTGATCTTTTGTCAGATTCTTTGTCAAGGTGTCTAGTGAGTTTGGCATAAACCTCAAAGAATCGATAAATCTCATCTCCAAGTCTCCAACCTTCTTTGAAAAGCTGATGTATGTCTCATCTGTATTTGGGATGCAGTTAAGTTTACCTTCGTCAAACCCCAGCTCTTTGACAAATAGATGTGCATCATATTTACTTAAAATTCTGGAAAACAATAGGGACAAGTTTTGGAAGTCGATATCCAACTTGCACTCATTGGGTGCTGCTCCGATACTTACCCGTGAGGTGAATGTGATCTCGGACCTTGTCTTCACCCAATGCGCTGTTGCAAATGTGGCAGTGGGTACTTGCTGCAAAGCTCTTCTTATCTTCCTCATTCATCACAATTTCTTTCTTATTTTGTAAACAAACTAGGCTGACATGCAGAAATAAAATTGAAAATCAACTCAAAGCTATATGAATCTGGGAAAGTCAGGAATGAAGAGCTCAGATCAATGCAAGAAATGTAAACTTAAAAGCAATTTAGAGTTGACAACTTAGATAAAATGCTACAGTAATCATTATGGGATTTATAGATTAATTAGATTCAACTTACATGAATAAGTTGTTAAAAAGCTTTGAAACAGATAACATGCATGCATCGAAAACACAAGCAGTACGATTCATGACACATAGTTTCAATTGAAAGCCATTTACAGCTAGTATAGACTGACTTTTGGCTTGCAAGATTTACTTCTGCATAAGCCATCACTGGACATGTATAACATAGCAGAAGCCATAAGGGATCGAGAACAATCATGTAGACACGATACCCTATTCACGGCGTGTGACAGACACCAGAGTCAACAGAGCTCGAAAGGTCATGAGACCAAGCACGCTGGTCAAAGTACGGTCTTCAACACGGAGCCTAGGCTCACACCGAACAGTAAGCTATAAAGGGTTTAGCTACATCGGTTCCTTGGTATAGAACTGGTGTTTTATAATCTCCATATGTATACCTTACATACTAGCAAAAACTTGATGGTCGGTGTCTTTGATACGCCTTCGTGTAGGCCCTCGACGGATCGGGTTGACATGTGTCAATCTTCTCTACAAAGCATTCAAAGTCAGAATAAATGGTAAATGGGACTCTCATTCCGCAGTTGTGATTTTTAAAACTTGTAAATGTTCCTTCTTCCGGCATCTCAATTCTAACTGCATCCTTCTGATTGCAATATTCTATGTGTTCGTCTAAAATTTCTTCTCTAGAAAAGTGATTCAACCTCATTTGACAGAAGAAGAGTTCATGATCTTGTGATTATATTTGGGTACGCAAGAGTCGTGATATGCTCTTGATCCAACAGTAATGGTGTTTGCTGGTGTTCGTCAAAAACAAGAGGTCTACGTGTTTCACACCGGTGTTCTTCGATATCCTTAAGGGGTAAACTTGAACATCCTCTTCTTCATCTTTCCCCTTTTAAATGCCATCAAAACCAAAGACATTGATGTTAATACCCGTATTTTGTCTTTCAAATTCGTCGATCGCCTTAAGTGAAACCGGAAATTCAATACCGAGAACTTTAAGCTCGTCTTCCCATTTCTTGTATTGGTTCAATCGGTAACCATGGTTCTTATCCACCTCATCTTGCTCTTGATGTAGAGCTGCTAACACAGCCCATTGAAAACAACGCTCATCCTCGTTTCTCACGTTAACAATCGCTTTTTTTGTGGAAAGTTCTGATGAAGTTGCTATGTAAGAGCTTCCCGCAAGCGGTTTGAATTTGTTCAAATGGATTTATAATTTTTGAATATAACCGAATGCCCATCCACTACCTTCACGCATATATTTTGCCATATTTTCTTTCACCTTCTCCGTCAAAAATGCAATCTCCAGTTCAAGGTCCGTTGATTTAGTGATAGTTACAACGGATGATCTAAAGAAGGGAGTCACGTAGGTACACTCTCCAGTCGCGGGGTTCGTTTTCACCAACTCCACTTGAACCACTATTTGCACCTTTAAACCCTTTTTTGGTGAATGCATCTGAAATTTTACTGGAAATGGTACTTTCACTTACCTTAAAAAACGTATCTAAATCATTTTGCTTCAAAGGTTAAATGGTCACCGTACCAAATACACCATTTAGCGCTTCACGTCTATCAATGACTTTGATCTCATCTTCAACAGGTGCATTTTCAATGTCATTTCTTATCAAAAGGAGTAAATCGTCTTTCCTTAGCCCTGAGTACTTGGTAATGTTGCGTCTTTTCAAGTGTTTCCAGCTTCTTCATGGTAAATACCTCTTCGCGGGTAAATTTTCGGTTGGTTTTCTTCTCAATGAGCTTTATCAACTTCTAGTTTGAAATTTTGCTGTACCTCCTCAAACCCTCATCCTTAGCTATTCGACGGAGTTCCTTCATGGTCTTTTTTACCTGCATCTTTCCCCAATATTAACATTTTCATCATCCTGATTGGATGGTTGTTTATTATGTCTCCAGCACAGTCCGTCTGTTCCAGGTTTATTCTTACAAAACCCATTATTCCTCTTCAAAGTGCACTGCAAAACGTTTTAACAAATTTAGCACCACCGCTTTCACGTGGTATAAATTTAGATGTCAGCCCAGATGGACCAGGCATTTCTTCGTCGTCAATTATATTTGAATTCATATTCATTTTATTACTATCACCACTTTCCTTTAAGATTTTTAAATCCATATTATTATTATAAGTTGTCATTCTTTTATTTTTATCAATCGAAATTGATTCCATTTTACTTCTATTAACACATCCCTTTAAGATGTTGTTATTATTTTGAATTTATTCCATATTACTTCTATCAACATCTTCCTTTAAAAGTGTTTTATTAATTTGAATTGATTCCATATTACTTATAACAACACCTCCTTTTAAAGTGTTTTTATTAATTTGAATTGATTCCATATTACTTTTATCATCATCTCCCTTTAAGGTATTTCTACCATTGTTTAAAAAAATCAATAATTATGTTTTAAGTTGCAATTAACAACTTTTTATTACACTCACCACACAAGGCATAAGTGGTTTCATGTTCATCGCTAGCTCGCACCTGTTTGGAATTGTTCAACACTTTTTTTCGAATAACAGTGTTTACACTCGAGTATACCTTCTTCGATGTCATAAATATCGTAATTATCGCCTTCGAATTTGGCATTAAAAATATTACGCCATCTCGAAGCCGACCATTCCAATTCTTTTGCACAGTCTAATGAAGTATTTGCTTGTAAATCACCAATCATTTGATACACCTCCCAGGGTTCTAATAACGACAAGTTGACGTTATTTGGTATTTTAACATTTGCTTTTTTAATTGCTTCACAATAATTTTGTGAGGTATTTTAACATTTGCTTGTTTAAATGCTTCACAATACTTTTGTAAAAAAGCCATATTATTATCAGTTGTCATTCTTTTATTTCAATTTTTTAATGAGTTTTTACTATTTTTGATTTTAAAAAATGCCATCATGTTGTTTATTTACTTAGTAACTGTTCGCTTACGATTTAAGTTAAATTTTGGAGGTGAGATGCTGAATTTCTACTATAAAATTGGAGGTGGTGTAGAATCGGCATTTTTACACTACTGTTTCGAATCTGGAGTTGCTCTTATCGATGCATGTTATCCATATCATCTTCACATCAAACGGTTTTTATATTGAATTATTTTTTTCCAGAATTAAGAGAATATAGATATCTGTATCCTTGTCATTGACTTATTAAGTAGGTAAAGCAATTCATATAGCTGCTGACGTTTTTGTCAGTATTAAAAGAGAAACAAAATAACGTCATATAACTGCTTAAGACTTTTAACAACCGGTCTTGCTCCTTTTATATATCATGTGATTCCCTCAGTTCTAGTTGGTTACTTTGATTTGACTCTTTCTAATTATAAACGATTTACGAGATTTGAACATCGATTAACTGAGGTCACTTTAATTTAGAATTCCAAGCAACAGTCTGATGCACAACAAAAAAAAACAATTAAAGGAATAGTTTACGAGATGCTTATTCCTAAAACCTTAATTTTTTAAGAAATTTTTTAATAGTATTCACAGTATTCAATGACATTTATGCCAACATAGGATTACCGAACTGGTGATATCGTCGATAATCAAACGTCTTCAAGGAATGACATCGACGAAAACAAGGCAAAATTAATGATACATTCTCGTTCAGTTTATGTCGAGTCTCGAATAGCATGCCAGGAATTACGTTCGGCTATTCTCCATATCGGATACCTCCTGCTTATGATACCTTTAGAACTTTTATCACTCAGGCACATTAAATGTGTGAAACAAGATGAATAGAATAATTGCATATATACAAATAATACAATATCAGACTCTTTCGGATATAGATTATATATGGTACATTGCAAAATAGTGATCATATCAATCTCTACGCCAGGTACCATAGGAGAATATATTAGTTTCCTAGACGACAATAGTTAACTTATAGGTACAAATATTCTAAAGGTAGCATGACTAATTAACATAATGGGAACCCCCAACCATAACTTTGGTGCCAGACTCGTAACATAATTTAACTTTGGAACACTTACTAATGTTGAGTAGCTCTAATATGACCAGCCGGCAATAGTTAAATATGACTATAATGCATACCGGATATCCCTCTGCCTATACTGCCAGACTCATACGGGAATAGGGTATATGTGGTACGGTGTATAAATTAAGGTGACAGTACATGTAGTTTACCGATGTTCAAATCTCGTAAATCGATTAGGAAGAGACAAATCAAGGTAACAAACAAATACTGGTGCATGGACAGGGAAAGCGTATCCTGCTAAGCATGCATCACCCACCATGCGATTTCACACTCAGTCAAAATATCACAATTAGGAATAGGACGCAATCATTAAAATAACAGATTACACGACTATACCGGAATCTAAAGAATATATATAAAAATAAATATATCGCTCAACAATTCGTGATGGTAATGGTAAAACTTATGAAGCTTCGATTTAGGTCAATTTTCCCTCACCACTCTGTTGAAGGAGTTTAAGTCTGAGGAGCACATCGCTGACACAAAAGAGGCAATGTCTACTCTGGTGCACGACCCACATAGATAATCTATTAGTAATGCTCGCCAGCAATAAGGTGTGGCTATACGCCATATCCTTGACCCTTACTTATGCTACCCAAGTCGTTCGAATAAAGGGGATATACTGTACATTTCACATTGAAGACCATGTCTACCTATCCTCTGGCCATGTGGTGAGTATCTTGGTATGCTGCCTGTAATAGGTAATTTTTACTAATTACCGTACAGGGTACACCCAAACTGCATTTGCTGCCAGAGTCGAAACAGATTGTAACTCTATTATAATGACCAATATTGATTAGCTCTTAATGTGGCCAGCCGGTAGTAGTTACTTTGAACTAACTCAAGTGAATGAATATTAGTCTGAAACAGTCATTTTGATGAAAGTCTAAACAATATATTATTAAGTCAAGGTCAGTCTTTCAATCAATTTCCAAACTTATCCACTGCGATAAATTCAGTACTCTACAGACAATTCGCTTGCAGTCAATTCAGTACTACTTGTATATAAATATTCTAAATTCTGGAAAAAAATAATTCAATATAAAAACAATTTGATGTGAAGATAATATTTGGATAACATGCATCGATAAGAGCAACTGCACATTCGAAACGCATGCGTTTTGCTTATCTAAACCCGATTATTGACAAAGAAGAACCACAGAATCAAGGCAGAATAATAGAAAAGATGAATTAAATGTAAAATTCAAACATGAAAAAAAAACTCACCAAAAAAACCAGGCTTATAATTTTGTCCGCAAGACGCGAGCTTCGTCTACAAATGACTCGTCAGTAATGCTAGAATAAAAAATGTTAAAAGGCAAAACGAAGTTGAATAGCGCATTTACAGTAGAAAATTCCGAAGGTAATTGGCCTTAATGCAGACACTACATTATAAAGATTATTCAAGAGGACCGAATCGTCAACGATGGATCATTTTAAAGAATATATAAAAGACATAGGAATGGATTAAAAGGGCAGAGTAGTTGATTAAATATTAATCCCTATTCAGATATTCATTCATTTTTCTACATGGAAACATAGATTTGTGATAAAGGGGTGGAAACGCAAAAGACCAGAATCAAACTATCATTATCACTAACAAAAGAAGGTGATGATGCATGGCAGCTTGTATAAAGGTGAATACAATGTCAGACTGGTGAAACCCGACAGCTTACAGTGCGCTATTAAATGTTTTGGCAAGTATGTATATTCAAATTCAAACCTCTGCTTCTAATGAAAACAGGTCTTACTCAAAAGCTGTAAATACATTAATAATTACTACTACTTGATAATCTGAAGAAATATATTTCGTATCGTAATTCCGAATTCATTTCGTAGTTTACAATCAAATTATTACATTCGGTTTACATTCAGATTTAAAAAATGCATTTTGCATAGTCCTTTACTATGAAATTTTCAATTTAAAGCCATTAAAACCATTTAAGTTGTAAACGTTTTCCTTCCAAATCTTTCTTCAACGTTTTACAAAACGGGTACGAAGCTTCTTGCTGATGCTGCAAATCATCGATACCGGTTCAAGACTTCTGAATTTGACAGTGAAAAAAAGATCACCCGATTTTTAAGTCCTAAACAGTTAACAAAATAGCAAGAAAACGAATTGGAAACTTAAAGACAGCTAATGGTCATTCTTGACTAACGGGGAGCCATGCAGGCTTGAAATCGGAATTGTTACAAATGACAATTAATGAAAATATTGGTAATTCTATAATGACATAAATATAATAAGCAATATATCGATCTGTTCACCATTCCTTACATAGAAATGGAGGAATGAAATACTTTCGATGACGAAACGCCGTAGACGCGGGGTTTTGTCGTGGTGAAAATTCCTCCATCGTTAAATTTTCATCCATGGAGATCCCTAGGGCATAGTAGTTGATTTAATATTAATCCCTATTCAGATATTCATTTATTTTTCTACATGGAAACATAGATTTCTGATAAAAGGGTGGTAACGCAAAAGAGCAGAATCGAACTATCATTTTCACTAACAAAAAAAGGTGATGATGCATGGTAGCTTGTATAATGGTGAATACAATGTCAGATTGGTGAAACCCGACAGCTTACAGTGTGCTATTATATTATTTGGCAAGTATGTATATTCAAACTCAAACCTCTGCTTCTAATGAAAACAGGTCTTACTGAAAAGCTGTTGAAACAGAAAATCAAAGTTTTTACTTCAGAACAGATGATATCAAAATATTGACAAATATCGAGTGAATGAGTGAGTCGGAGACTCTTGAAAGTGTTGTTTCCTCTTTTTCTTCTCAAAATGACCACAACCTAAACGTTATAAATTTTCGTTTTTTTCGAGGACTAACAATCCATTAGTTGTAACATGAACCAAGTTAAAGAAGTTACTCATTGCACTAGAAACGAGATAACGTAAAATGTATTTTTTATATGAAAATAAGGAGATGTGGTATTAATGTCAATGAGACAACTATCCACCAAAAGTCAAATGGAGTGAATTTAAGCAATTATAGACAACAGTATGACCTTCAACAATGAAGAAAAACCCATACCGTATAGTCGGCTATAAAAGGCACCAACATGAAAAATATGAAACAATTTAATTGAGAAAACTAACGGCTTGATTTATAACAAAACAATTTACGAAAAACAAATATAACAGAAATGAACCAACGACAACCACTGAAATACAGGCTCCTGACTTGGAACAGACGCATATAGAATGTGGCGGGGTTAAACCCTTCCACTAACCTAGGAGAATGGTGTAACAGTACAACATAAGAACAAACTTTAAAAATCAGTTGAAAGGGCTTAACTCAGTTTAGTCCGCCTTCTGTCACGTCCGTGTCTCGTCTTCTGTCGTCCGTTTGACATTTTAAACTTTTTGAAAAATCTTCTCCTCTGAAACTGCTGGCTCAAATGTTACCAAGCTTTACTTGAATGTTTTTTTATGGTATTTAGTTTAAAAATTGTATTCGGGGATAGGATACATTGCAAAACATGGCTGATGTTGCTAAAATAGAGGAGTGGAATAAAATGCAAAGTTTGGCTAAACTAAGACAGATAGACAAAATCTGATATTTGGTTAAAATGATCAACAGGTCAATCTCCTGTGGAATTTAAAGAAAAATATTATCCGTTTTGGAGTTATTTCTCCTGAAATGTCAGTGTTTGGCCAATTTCACAGTTTTTATTATTTTCTTGAAAACTTGAGAAATTTTAAACATTAAAAATAACAAGAGCAATGAGCATGATGAGCTCTACAAATAAGTCAACTCGGCAATAATCGTCAAATGATTCCTTATATGAGTTATTGCATTTAAATGATGATTTTTACCCTTTTTGCATATTTGTCTGAAATTAATGTTGAAAGATAAAATTTTTCGACAATAAAAATGTTGAAAAAAAATAAGATCTACAAATAAGTAAACATGAAAGAATCAATTGACCCCATACGTTATTGCCCTTGAAAGATAAATTTTTCTACTTATTTATTTATAATTGTTTTTGCAGAAACTATATTAGGTATAGAGAAATTGGAAAAGCAAAAGGGTTCAGCAAATAAGATCTACAAATAAGTCAACTTGGCCAAAATTGTCAATTGACCGCTTAAATGGGTTATTGACTTTAAAACATGTTTTTATCCCTTTTTTGTTTTTTTCAAAATAAATAAAACTATAATAGATGGATAGAGAAACAGTTAAAAAGCAAAATAATCAGTGTGCCCGCATCAGATTTTATCTGTGTTGTTTTTAATATACTTTATCAATTGTTCCTATAAACCGCATACCCTTTTCAATGGAAATATATATTGGACTAAGTTCTATGTGTTTACATCACAAAATTTACTCTGAGTACAGACAAACCGGTGCACCAAGAAAAGTTTTAAGGCATGGCAGGAACTTGGTAAATAAAAGTGGAATGCATTTTATGTTTCAGAAAATTAAACACTTACCTGGAATTTGAGATTCCTTTTTTTAAGCCTGCAGAAGGTAATAGAATAAACAAACACCTGAGTTTCATTTGATATGGTTCACTCATTTACACAGTTTAAATCACCTATTGTTGTGCAGAAATCTTATGTCCAGTTAATCAATACAATTATTTACATAGGGGAACATCTCAAACACTTTTCCAAACTTAGTTTATTTTGGTAACCTTCTGTGGGAAGGAAAAAAAGGAACCTCAAACACCAAAAAGTTTATAATTTTCTGAAACATAAAATTCATTGAAAATTTAATTATCTAGTTCCTGCCATGCCTTAAAATTGTCATATTAGCAAAAGGTTACGATGAACCTTAATTGCCTTATCTTTATTTCAGAATTATTATCATTATATTGTATGTACTGCTTTATTAATTAAAATGAATGAGCTTATGTTTCAGAAAGAATGAACTTTACTTTATTTAGAATATAGCAAAGTGCTCTCGGCCAATGAAATTGTAGGATTTGGTGTTTCTTAATTGTGAAGAATGAATGTAAATCATGTTCTTAGTAAGGATTATCCTATTGTTTAGGCCTACTTACAGTTCAAAACAAAGAGTTTCTATGAATGAGTTACAACTGCCCTGAAGCACATCTATCAGATTGAAAGGATTTATCAAACAGTGATTGAAACTGACAAAAGCGGAATTGTGAAACAAATAAAAAAATTAAAATAAGTGGAAAATTACTTGTGCATTAAAATTGGTACCTTTAATATTATTATGAAAATATAAATCACTTCAAATTACTAAAAATTAAACACTATCAAAGCAATGGAAAAAAAAAAGAAAAAAGTTTTAAAATAAAAATAACCTAAATCTTTAGCTTTCCAAAACTCTGATTACTGGACCATATGTTGGGAAGAATAGTTATTTCAATATTCCGATAAATAAAATAAAACAGGAATTTGATTTAAGTTATGAATATATTTAAAACTTTTAAAGTCATTTTATTGAACATTCCCCAGACATAATGAAATAGTATTTGATTTAAAAGCTGGACCAAACTATTGGCTGTGAAATAAAATTAATTGTAACTCAAATGTATTTATTGATTTAAACTGTAAATAAAGAAAAGGATAATTCCTCACTAAAATAGTACATGATTTACAGTCATACTCACAATCAGGAAACATATACAATTCCTACCTTTTCTTTGTACTGTTATGTCACCTAATGTCTATAACGCATTTTTTCAATATTACCCAAATTATAAGAAGTCCTGACATTACTAAAACGAATCCATAAATGAAATGCCTAAAAGTAAGTCATGCATTAATTATAAACATTGTACTGACAATGAAACTAATTTTGAATACAACCAATCAAGAGATCATTTGGGCCTTGAGCACTTTACAATATTCTAAGTTTGTAGAGAATGATAATCCCTTACTTCATGATAAGTACTCGCTAACGCTCGTACTTAATCATGAAGAAAGGATTATCATTCTCTTATATTTAATATAACGTACTAGGTAATTAATACTGTATCTAATTGCAGGTAAACTTGGTCTTAGCTGACTGAGTTAGTGAACTCTTTTCATCGTTGTCATTTACTTACAGGTATAATGGTATTTTAATTAGTATGTTTTTAGCCTGCCTTATTTGAGTAAATTTTGGGGGCTATATTTAACACACCATGGGTTAAAACCTTATTAAGAACATACTCACCCCTTCTCGTCCAATAGAAAATCAGTTTTTTTCCGTCTAATTTTCATAGTACATGGCTTTCCATGCACTATAAGATGCTATACATAAATGACTTTTCATTGTAGATTAATTATGAAAGTGAACTCTTAATAACTACACTAATGAAGTGTACAATCCCCTGAGGCATTTTCCATAGGAAAACAGCCTACTTATTAAAGATGAAAGAGAATAGAATTATAAAAAAAAAAACATTTTGAAAATTGCAAAAGTTTATAATGGTACAAAAAGAAAAAAAATGAAATAGGGGCAAAGGTGTAGGTAAAGTTATCTTTAAATTAATGTTAATACCAGACCCAAAGAAAACAATGTCAGACTGCTGATATATAAAGCAAAGGAACTTTTTCGAAGAAAAAAAAATACATGTACATTCATCAATAAAAAGTAAGTATCTGATGTTGAATGATCGTAATTCTAATATTTATTGAGTGAGTTTTATAATTGCCAAAAATATACAAATTTCAAAAAGCTGATTTATATAACATTGCATGCTTTTTATAATCAAGAAATCTAAGGTATATAAGTATTAAATTTTACCTGAAGCAGAAGAAAAACTCAATGTTTGAACAATTTATCCTTTTTGTCCTCACAAAACTTTGTCAGTGCTATTTCATTCCATTCATTGAAATGACCATAACATATGATATACATTCTTTTTATTAACGAAGTTAACACTTCATTATAAAAAGTGAATTCTTATTAAGGTTTGAATATTACAATGGAAAGGATAATTTTGTAAGGTCACTCGAAGGTGTGAATATTTTCTAAATTGGTCAGACAATACTTGGTCATGTTTTATGAAGATTTAAAACCCTCGGCTACGCCTTGGGCTTTAAATCTTCATAAAACATGACCAAGTATTGTCTAACCTTTACATAGACATGGCCTGTTTTGCTAAGTTTAGGTTAGACAATACTTGGTCATGTTTTATTAATATTTAAAGCCAAAGGCCTTATAAAACATTACCAAGTATTGTCTGACCAATTTAGAACATATTCACACCTTCGAGTGACATTAGGAAATTATCCTTTCCCATTGTAATATTCAAACCTTAACATGAATTCACTTTTTGTAATTAAGTGTTAACATAGTTGATAAAAGGAGTGTATATTATATTTAATGGTCATTTCAATAGATGTAATGAAAAAACAATGAGATAGTTTTGTGAGGACAAAAAGGATAAATTGTTCACAAATTTAGTTTTTTTCTGCTTCAGGTAAAATTTAAGACTTAAACATCTTAAATTTCTTCATTTTATAAAGCACACAATGTTATATAAATCAGCTTTTTGAATTTTGTTCATCCTTTGATAATTATAAAACTCACTCAATAAATATTAAAATTACGATCATTCAACATCAGATGCTTACTTTTTATTGATGAATGTACATATATTGTTTTTTTTTAAAGTTTCTTTGCTTTATATATCAACAGTCATTGTTTTCTTTGAAAAAACACGGACTCTAAGGTCTGGTATAAAAATCGATTAAATAGTATTTTACCTACATATTTGCCCCCTTTTTATTTTTTTTGTTTTGTTCCATATATTTACCATTTTAAACGTTTGCAATATTTAAAATGTTTTTTTATAATTCTATTCTCTTTCATCTTCAATCATTAAGCACTTTTCCTATGGAAATTGCCTCAGGGGATTGTACACTTCATTAGTGTAGTTATTAAGAGTTCACTTTCATAATTATTCTACAATAAAAATTCTTCATGTTTAGCACATACTTACAACTTCTCGTCCAATCAAATTGCTTGAATTTGCCTTCTAATTTTCATAGTGCATACTTTTTCCGTGTACTAAGTAACTATGCATGAATGACCACAAGGGTAAAATTTCATTGTATCGTAATCAAGATATTAAAACAAAAATTGCCACTGGCTATTTTGGAATAAAATGCTGTGTCCCAAATTAAAAAACAATTGTTTTTAATTAGTTTTCACATTGATTTTTATATATCCTGCTATTATTTTTTGGTTTAAAACATATTTTTGACAATTGCAAGTTTCTTTTATTTAAAAAAAGAAAAACAAATATGGTCCTTGATATCTTGATTAAAGTACAACGCTATATATAATTGTGGTAATTTATCATCCATGCATTACTTTGTACAAAAAAGTCTGTACTATGAAACCTTGTGAAGGGAAATTATTAAGAGCCAATCTGCCAGAAAACCATGCAATAGGATCCAAATGCAATGTTATCATATTGACCTGAAATTTTGCATACATGATGCCTTAATGGCATCTACTCTCTGTGCAAAATATTTAAAAAAAATATTCAATGGTAGTCTCTTTATGGAGCGCCATCTGTATTTAGCCATTTATGGTGAAAATAAGCTGAAAATTAGCCAATTTCAGCTGTTTTAAGCTGACAAATACTAATGTTTTTCATCATGTTACTGTTTTATTGGTAAGAATATGTTGTAATACTGTAATTTAACTGTCAAAATATGTTAATACCTGATGTAATTTTTTTTTCTATATTTTCTCATTCTGGTCTAAATATCAGAAGTTTTACGAAACTGCTAAAATGGTGAAATTTGCTAATTTTTGAAAGTCTATATTTCTAAAGTGGCAAAAATATTTGAATGCCATTTATTTTTTCTTAAACCCTAATCATATATCTACAACATATAAAAAAGCAATTTCGGCAAATGATCATAGTACTCAATGTAAAATTATTAGTTTGGAAGGAATTGTGGTTTAACAGGTGGTATCCTATATAAATGATATTTCTCTTATTTGGACCCGTCAATAATCCCCTCTTGGGCCCCACCTTGAAGAAAATAAATATATGATGCACATCTAAAATATTTAACTAGTATCTCACACAACTTTTACATTAAACCCTTTAGTGGTTGCAGAGGAGTTGCTGAACGCAGGTAGTTACACTACACAGCTACTGATTTTCGCCTTTTTGGTCCAAAGTTTCCCCAATAAACCCTCAAAAGATAAAACAAACATATGGTGCACAATTTCACAACCCTCACAAGACATGTCATTAGTTGGTTTAAATTTACTCTGTACTTTGAGAGGACTTAAGGGTTGTAGATATATTACAAACAAACAGATGGACAGACAGACAGACAGACCTACATTATGAATATCATATATATCCCCCAGCTATCACTAGCATGGGTATAGTAAGTCTCTTTACAAAAGGATAAAATGGATTCAGGACAGTCAATAATTACAGGTCAAGCTATCCCTTCTGGCCTGTTCAATAATTTGTTGAAAGAAGAACGTTGAGGGGATATGGTTGGTTCACTATTGTGGATACTCGTATGAATCTTTCCAATGGAATAAGACATGTGGAGAAGTTTATTAAACTGACAATTACTATATCTAAATTAAAAAGAAGGAATATGTTGTATAGATTCAGGACACAAAATTATATGTACTTGATCAAATCCCAGCAAATTAACAGAGCTTTTGTTGCTTTTCTTCATCTAAAGGTCACAGTGATGCTTTCAACCTCACTGCAAGTTCAAAATGACCGCTCAGCACTGTTTAACTTTATTTAGACTTTAACTGTAGAATTTTTATGTACATAAAATAACATGTTATAACCATTTTCATTTTATATTAATTCAAAATACATGTATCAAGGCAATTAATACTGGAAAGTAAAACACTAATACAATGACGTTGGCATTTGCTTGTAGTTACACTGTACTGTTTCTGCAACAAGAATGAATGTAAAGTTGAAATGTCTATGCTATCTGTATAACAATATATGTTGCCCAGTCTGCAGAAACAGCATGTTCTGGTATGTCATCACTTGACATTCTACCAAGGTGTTTTGCATATCTTCATTATCAACTACATTCAAATTTTCAATATTAACTAATGATTTAGATCCAAGTTTGAACAATTTGGCAGATACACTTCAAACCTGAGATGTGGTAACCACTTATCAGAGTTAAATTTCTTTGTTCCATCATCGTTTCTTAATAGTTTCAAATTATCAAAGGTTTGAGCAAAAATTGGTCTTTTTTCTGTAGCACTGCATTCTACGTATATATCATGTAAAAATTCTTTAACCCTACTACTAAAACGTTTCAATGGCTAATAGAAATTGTAAAAGACCATCCTTCTGCAATAGTCAAATTGTTGTCTAAACTGATCGTAGAAAAACCTTTGTACTCATGAAAATCAGCTACACATGTCTCAGCCCAGAGAAGTTTCACTTTGCAATAAATGTTTTCTTCGTTGGCATATACATGCTTGTCCATGCATATATGATATTCTAAGAAGTGAGGTTTTTATTTAAATTAATTGTTCATCATCTGAATTATCATTAGTGTCGGCTATTACATTTGCTCTTGGAAAATATTCAGTTTCTGCTGTTTCATTATATCCTCCATCTAATTTGTCTTTGCTTATAAGAGTAAGTAACAGAACCTGGTACGAAAGATTTCTTCTTGATAAATGGTATTTGTACCTACAAAAAAAAAACCATAACAATATTATCATAATACATGGAATTGATTAAGCATATAACGTAGGCAAATATTGACAAAATGCTAAAAGAATAGTGTTCTAGCTCAATACAAAGTTTTTTTTCTCAAAAGTGACTGGAGACATATTATCGTCTCAAACAGACTACAATTTACTGACACTCCTTTTTTTTTAGAACAATACAAGGATTACTACTAGTGGAGCACAACAAGCTTACTATTTCTAAAGGGAAACTCCATACTAAAGTTTACGACAAAAGAGACGATTTTTCAATCCCTATTGTTAATTTTCCTTTTTTAGACGGCGATGTTCCTTTGGCTCCATCATACGGTGTTTATATATCCCAACTCGTTCGTTATGTCCGTGTGTGTAGTGATGTCAAAGATTTTAACGAACGTAATCACTGAAAATCAAATAGACCATGGCTGCATCTCCAAGAAGTGTAGGAGAAGTTTACAAGATGTCCGAGTTGAAAGAGGAGCAGACGCTGCCACTGATCATCACCTTATTGTGGCAAAAGTAAAACTGAAGTTAAAGAAACACCAAAACATTGAATCAACAGGTAAACGATTTAACATATCAATGTTGGCCAACAAAACAAAGAAATCAGAATTCCAAATAGAGTTAAAAAATCGCTTCTCAACATTTCAGAATGCAACAGAGGAAATAGTTACAATAGAAGATCACTGGCAAGAGATTAAAAAGCCTTCACGACAGCTTGCGAAACATCAGTTGGTTTGAAAAATAGGAAACATCAGGAATGGATATCGCCAGAAACACTTGTAAAAGTGGAAGAAAGGAAAAATATAAAAATATCCTGAACAACAGCAAAACAAGATCAGCAAAACAAACAGCCTCAAGAGCGTACACTATAGCTAACAAGGATGTAAGGAACAATGCAAGGAAAGATAAGAGGGCCTTTGTAGATAAACTAACAGCAGAAGCAGCCAGAGCAAACAACATCAAAGCTCTGTATGACAACATAAAACTGCTAACCGGGAAATATCAGAAAGGATGTAGACCGGTAAAAAGCAAAGAAGGGAAAACACTTAACGCACACGAAGAGCAAATGAAACGATGGGTTGAGCATTTCAAGAATGTACTAAACCAAGACTTACCTGTAAATAAAGCTGACAGTCTACCCTCGAAAGAGCTTTTGGCAGTTGACTGTAAAAGACCATCTAAAGGAGAAATCATGAAAGCCATAAAAATGCTGAAGAACAACAAAGCTTCAGGTCCTGACAACATACCTGCAGAAGCACTAAAAGCAGACATTGAAACATCAACTCAAATGCTATATGAACTGTTTGGAAAGATCTGGGAAGAAGAAGAGGTTCCTCTAGAATTGAAAGAAGGACACATGGTAAAGCTTCCAAAGAAGGTCAATTTAAGCATTTATGACAACTATAGATGAATAATGCTACTATCAGTTCATGGTTTTAAATAGAGTTATGTTAAATCGACTCAAAAATGCAATAGATGAAAACCAAGCTGGATTTAGACAAAACAGATCATGTGCAGACCAAATAGCAACTTTACGCGTCATCCTCGAACAATCACAAGAGTTCAATTCATCACTCTATTCTGTTTTTGTCGACTTTGCCAAAGCCTTTGACAGCTTAGATAGAGATGTGTTGTGGCATTCCTGAAAAATTTATTACCATCATCAGAAACGCCTATACAGGAATGCAGAGCAAGATCATCCACGAAGGTCAACTAACAGAGGCCTCTGATATAACAACTGGGGTAAGACAAGGCTGTATCCTTTCACCTATGCTATTCCTCCTGGCGGTCGACTGGATCATGAAGCAAGCCACAGACGGCAGAAGAAACGGTATCCAATGGACCATGTTCACCCAGCTGGATGACCTAGACTTTGCCGATGACATTGCCTTGCTGTCCTACAACCACCAACAAATGCAGGACAAACTAGCACAGGTTGAAAAGAGAGCTGCAGAAACTGGCCTATCTATCAATCACAAAAAGACCAAAGTTTTAAAGTCAAACGCAAGGTCCCTAGCAAGTCTGATGGTTAACAACCAAGTTTTAGAAGAAGTGGATTCCTCTATAATAATTTACCCCAAAACATTGAAAATTAATATTTTATCCAAAAATCTTTAAAGCTCAACCACATCCCCCTTTCCTAAAAAATCAAATTGTCCTCATGAATCTATCTATGTGTATGTGCATGGAGAGAGGGTGCATTCTTACCTGTTTCTATGTTGATAACCTCTCTTGTCTCCTACTAGCCTATAGGCCTTGCAGACTCTCGGAGAGCCACCTTTGTCTTTTCATTTTTTGTTGCCTTGCTCATGTTGCTAGAAGCTGGGTGTTCTAGGTAGCAACGTTTCAGTTCACTTAAGCTTCCTCTCCAATAATGCCAAAAATAGTCTATGTGTTGCTGGCATTTGTTTAACTGAAGCAATCTAGCATCAATATTTAAAAATCCAGTGCGGTATGAAAATAAGTAAACTTTCTGGGTTCACTTTGACTTCTTTCCAGACACTGCAGTCCAATCAATTGTATATGTGTGTTCTTATTTCACTGTGAAATAGGTATTGTGAGTGTGTCATTGTCATAAGATGGTTATTTCCCACAAGAAATACCAGTAAATATGAGAAGTCACATTTCTTGTTGTCCCTTTCCAAGACAGACAACTTGTGGTAACATTATGTTTTCACAGCGAAGAGTGTAAATAAGGGGAGGTAACTCATAGAACACCTGTGACTGGTTTATTCCCTATTCCAGAGATTTATTTTTTGACAATAATACATAAAAATAATGAAATTATGTATGTAGAATGTGTCATGCAGTAATTTAAAGTAATTCAGGTCTTAAGTTAATTCATAGCTTAGGGTTAATGGGTTTTAATTAGAATTTAAATAATTCAGAAATTAATCAAAATATAGGAAAGTTAGATGCAAATTTCTTGCAATAATTTGCCAAAATTGGATTTTTGATATTTTTGACAATATTCAATGGTCTATTCACTGATGCTTATTTCATGAAAAAATAAGTGCCACTTTAGGAGATTGATGAACTCAAACTTCCTTCAATATTCATTGTGGCCTACAAGGCCTTCTTCCATGCCCCTCCACCGAATGATTGTTCGAGACAAATCTTTCCTGACATTGTTTATTTTTGTCTATCTAGGTCATTTTTAGCAAATATAAGTTTAAATGGCCAGTAACACTGTTAAAAATCAGAATTTATTGAGTTGAAACTATACACATTTTCACTAGCATTTTAGTGATTTTCAGGTATTTATGCAAATGAGGCTGTTTCTAAAAATAGACACGATGCAAAAAAGTCTAAGATATATTTTTATTTTTCCTTTGTATATAAGATTTCAAAAATATAAAAATATTTCAAAAGTTCCGACATGCCATTTGGGCAATATTTTGGTGTATGGTTTTCTGGCAGACTGGCTCTTAAATGCAACTTGATGACGGTTTTTTTTAACTTTCTTAAGTCACTTGATCCATTAATTTAGTAAAGCTTTAGTTTTACTGTGAAATTGAAAAATGTTTTCAAAACATGTTAATATCTCACTGCAATTTAATTATATATGCCTGTTTTTCGTCAAATTATTTTCTCATCTTACCATGTAAAACACCCGTTATATCAATATAAATACTTACACCAGCAGCTGCCATCTTTTCATTCTGGAGTCGGGGGCCTTTAGAAATCACATATTTTGATGAGATATTGACTTATAAACCGCTATTTTCCAATTTATGTTTGCTTCATTTATAAACTCATGATCTGGTCAATCACTGTTACAAATTGAACAAATATGATAGCTATTAAACTAGTGAGGAAGTTTACAAAACATAAAACTTAGTTAATGAACTCCGTTTTACAAACACCTGTGATACAAGTAGTCAGGAAAAATAAACTATCAATAGACCAATTAAAAGATTACTTGAGTTGTAAATATGTGTATATGTAAGAGAATGATAATCCATTTCTTCATGATTAAGCACGAGCGTTAGCGAGTACTTATCATGATGAAAGGGATTATCATTCTCTTACAAACTTAGAATATTGTAAAGTGCTCAAGGCTCAAATGATCTCTTGATTTATTGTATTCAAAAATTAGTTCCATTTTGTCAGTGCAGTGTTTATAATTAGTGCATGACTTCCTTTTGCGGCCTTTTATTTATGAATTAGTTTCAGTGATGTAAGGACTTTCTTATAATTTTAGAAATTAAAATAAATTGTGTTTTATACATTAGATGACACAACAGTACAATGAAATGGTAGGAATTGTATAAGTTGCCTAATTGTGAGTATGAATGTAAATCATGTAATATTTCAGTGAGGAATTATCTTTTTGTTTATTTACTTACATTTCAAATCAATAAATTCGAAATTTGAGTTACAACTAAGTTTTATTTCACAGCCAATATTTATTCGTCCAGCTCTTTACATCAAATACTACTTCATTAAGTCAGGGAAATGTTCAAATAAATTGCCTTTAAAATTTTAAATATAATCAAAAGTTAATATTAAACTCCTTTTTTTACTTTATTGGAGTATTGGAAATTACTATCCTTACCAACCGCGGATCGAGTAAACTGAGTTTTGGTAAGCGTATAAGCTAAAGATTTAGGTTATATTTAATTTTAAAACTTTCTTTCTTTTTTTTGCATTGCTTTGATATTGTTTATTATTATTTATTTTTTTTGAAATTTGAAGTTATTAATATTCTCATAATAACATTAATGGTACCAATTGATCTGCACCAAAAATCTTCAACTATTTTGAATTTTAATGTTTGTTTCAAAATTAAACTTTTAGAAAGTTTCAATCACAAATCCTTCCAAGGTAACAAATGTGCTTCGGGCTGTTGTAACTCATATACAGATAGAAATTCTTTGTTTTGAACTGCAAGTTGGCCTAAATAATACTATAATCCCTTACTAAGAACATGATTTACATTCATTCTACACAATTAAGAAACACCAAATCCTACAATTTCATTGGACGAGAGCACTTTGCTATATTCTAAGCTAAATTAGATAGTCTGTGAAAAGGAATATACTATGAAATTAAATGCTCGGGACAAGCCCCTCCCTCTAAATTTCATAGTATATACCTTTTCATAGACTAACCGATACCTAGCATCTTATATTGCATGGAAAGCCATGTATTATGAAAATTAGAAGGAAAAACTGATTTTCCATTGGACGAGAAGGAGTGAGTATGTTCTAATTTTAATAGCAAGACATTTTGAGTAGTTTTATGTCAAATCTCTAGTTGTAATTGGTTTTTGTATTAACTATATATACTTTGTAAGTTAGATTAGTGTGCTTTGTAGATGAATAGATTCTTATTTGCAATTGAATAGTAATGGCTCAATTGTTTATTGTACATAGTTTCGTGAACCTTAGGTATTTAATTGTTTAATATTATTTCATCACATATTGTTCCTTTTTGTAAAAAGAAGCTCTCTGAATTGTTATTACTTGATAGTAATGCATAGATTTATTTATACAGGATTTAGTCCTTCTGTATTGCATATGAATATAGACAGTCCATGATGAAACAGTCAAATGTTTGCTAAATTGTCGCCTTGTCACACTGATGGTACGATTGCTTTGTTGTTTTATTACTTTTAAATAATGTATATGTATTTGTTAAAATGAAACATATTTGAATTGAGAAATTGAGATATACTAAATTTGAATCGGAATATTCTATTCAAGGAATTGTAGACTATAAATAACTTGCAAATATATTTTGTGAATGTAGTTATAATGATTAGTAATGTTGTCTCTTCATTGTCTGTGTTTTGTGAATACATATTTATATACGTTTTGTTTGTTTTCAGTTGGTTGTTTATATTTAGCATTGAACTGAAAAGTAAAATAAATGAACCCTTCAACGACTTCGCATTCGCAAAACCACGAAATCCAATACCTGTGAAAATACAGTTTTATTCAACCCATAAAAAAATCCACAGTATTCAAATAATTTAGTATGTTCTTTGTGTGTACAGGTAAATAACAACTATTTACCAGTCTGAAAATATACTGAACATATCTTAATTGCAAATATACAAAAAGACCGTCAAAATTAGTTTACTAGTGTATATGACATACCACGCAACCCTCTCCCCGTGCTGCCAGACTGATAAATCGTACCGGTCTTTGCAACATATAATCTATTGTAAAAATTAAGAATGTCTTCAAATAACGACATAAGATCAATATGTTGTAATATAAAAAGTTAAAACGTTTACCAAATACAAGAAAATGTCTTTAAAAAAGAAAGTTATTTACAAAATTTGTGCGGCCTCAAAAAGATTTAATTAGTCATAACTAAAGTGGGACCAGTTTAACAATTTACCGTGTAGAAATAAGTCTATTGAGTGTAATAACCTTTGCAGTACGAACAGTACATCGTGTCCAGTGATCAAATTCTCTATTTCAACTATTTTCACATTGGTCTTAGCGAATTGTCCATGATAAGAAATACTGAATCGAATTTCAGATAGGTATCGATTTTCCCTGTAACACCTTGATAATCTATGACCCTTTAAAGAAGATAGAGGTTAGGGATACTTTACAGGAAAAAATCGTTATTCGTAATCTCTAACTAAAGAACTCGGAATTCACAGCAAAAGTGAAAAATCCCACATATCACCCATTGTATGGCTATTACATATCTCATAAAATCAGCTAAAACATTACGCTGGTGCATGATCACACTATACGGATTTCATTAACAGAGGTGTTCTCCTTGTGGTACTAGTATGAAACACAGATATTGCTTTGTTAACATTTGCTGTTATAAAATTATGGAAATACCTTTAAATTAAGGGATATATCTCCCTCTTGCAAAACTCGGATTCCTTGTCCGGGTTTGGCTGTATTTTATGTCCTTTTTGGTTGAATCCGCTCTTCAGCTTTTGTATAAGATTTTGTATATTCAAATATTTTGGCATCGAACATCACTAAAGAGACATTAATTGTCGAAAAGCGCATCTGGTGCATTACAATTAGTGTCGATTATGTTATTACTACCACTGGGTCGATACCTCTGCTGAAGGACTGTTAGTTCCCGAGGTTGTCACCAGCCCAGTAGCCAGTACTTCGGTACTGACATGAAAATACGGATATTGTTTGATTAAAATTTGCTGATTTAAAATTTTGGAAATATTTTAAATTAAGGAATATTTCTCACTCGTGCAAAACTCTGATTCCTTGTCCGAATTTGGCTATATTTAGGTCCTTTTAGGTTGAATCCGCTGTTCAGCTTTTGTATTAGATTTTGGATATTCAAATATTTTGGCATCGAGCATCACTAAAAAATACATTAATTGTTGAAATGCGCATCTGGTGCATCAACATTGGTACTGTGTATGTTATTACTACCAGTGGGTGGATACCTCTGCTGGTGAACTGCAAGTCCCCGAGGGTATCTCCAGCACAGTAGACAGTACTACGTTACTGGCATGAAACTACGGATATTGTTTGATTAAAACTTGCTGTTATAAAATTTTGAAATTATTTTTAATTAAGGAATACACGTATATCTCAATCATGCAAAGATCTGATTCTTTGTCCGGATTTGGCTATATTTTAGGTTCTATTTGGTTTGTTCCGCTCTTCGACATTTGTCTTAGATTTTGGATATTCAAATATGTTGGCCTCGCGCATCCCTGAAGAGACATTCGTCCCCTTTTCCCCGAAATTGACCTACCGAATTAGACTCATTACCGGGTTTGTACTAACATGAGCAACACGACGGGTGCCACATGTGGAGCAGGATCTGCTTACCCTTCAGGAGCACTTGAGATCATCCCCAGTTTTTGGTGGGGTTCGTGTTACTGACTGTGCTACCTCGTAACAATTGTAAATTAAATATGTCATTTCCGTGAACACGTATCCTATTTTGTCGGATGTTTCCAAGAATTGTATTTAACATAATTGGTACTAGAAGGCTCCCGTATGATTCATGTGTTTGTCCCATTTCCCTAAGAATTGGACTATAATTATCCATACAGCCGTTAACGTTCTTTTAACTCTCTAATATACTGGAGTTTGAAACTGTAGATGATGAGTGAATTACTTGTGTGAAAATAAAGTAAGTTGGATCTGTTTGGTTGTTTGAGAGTGGGAATTCTGTGGAATGTGGATTTAGTTGTGACTGCCACGTAGATGTTGTATGATCTAGTTCTCAGCTCTCAGATAGTTATTGTCAATTTTGATAATAAATGTAATTTGTCAAATGCATACCTGTAGGCTTCTTTTAATCTTTCTGGAATTTTCTATTCTGTAATTTGCTCCACAATTTTATCTTTGAGTTCAGAGATTATTTTCTCATTATTCTGTTTCATTTCTTTGTTCTCATCGTGTTCCTGTAATAACTCTTAGAAATTTGCGCTCGCTGGCGTAATATTTTCGTTACTGCACTACTGTGTCAAGCTCGAATTTGTTTGAATTTAGCTTTGTCACAGCATAAAAATAATATATAATCTATTGAAATTTAAAAAACGTTTCATATAACGAAATCTTTATTCAAACAATATTAAATGTATATATCGTCGCTAAGTAGCGACTTCGAATATAGTTTTACAGAATTACCTCGCTAAGCCAGCCAGCAATAGCCAAGTTTGAATATCTTATATACCGGATAACATCTGTGTACTTACAGATATATAGGGGCTAATGGTATATGGAAAATGTCACACCAAAGATATTGATCGAGGCCATTGATGAATAGTATAGGCCATTTCAAGTAAACCACACACTATTTTCAAGTAAACCACACACTCTTTTAGTACTCCATGGCAAGTTCCTACGGCAAAGTTCTGAAATAAACCTAGCTCATTTCAAAGGTATTGACCGAGGTCATTGCCAACTTAAATATCGTCCTGGGATCCGGGTCCGTCTGGACATCGCAGTGCCCCAAAGCAGCAAATTTGCGTATTTATCATGTCACCGCAAACTCTATCAGTGCTCTTCAGCAAATCACTCCGCAAGTTCTGAACCGGAGCTGATTTCAAAAGTATTTACCGAGGCCCATTGATCGTATACTAGTAATAAAATTAAAAACAGAGGGAACACAAAAATTCGTCACTCTACCGGATACCTAAATGACGTAAGTGTCCTCATAAATAACTCTATAAAACTAGTTATCTTTCAAAATTACTAAATGATGAAAATAACAAGTATTCTATCAGCAACCAATACCAGACTTCAAAGTGGGGTCAGTGTGAATCCGATATGGTTTCTTAACTAGAAAATCGCATTAACGGGAAATGCAGGATGTTTATGTTTGCCTTTTTCGCAATGAAATGTTTTCCAAATAAAAATTGATGATCATCAAAACTACAACTTTTCGAACAGTGAATTCTGATTAGCTGCTTATTAGTGTGGCTAAGATTCAAGTAGCTTGAATGAATTATAAGATAGGGAACACATCAGAAAGAGGAGAGGCAATTGTATACGAATGGTCTGACAGTATAGGTATTTGGGACCCGATCAATGATTTTGTAGCTATACGATCAGATATTGATGGATAAGTAAGCGCTGTTAATCAAAGTTGATAGCATGATTAGTTTAATTCACAATATTTCCTATGTATGATGTGTATGGCGTTAATATCATATTATCAATCATTACATATAATATACGAAAGTTTTGTTCCCTGATGCGTTTACTTGTTGCTGACCGATATTGTATAATTATATATTCATTACCTGCTTCGCCAACGGTAATACATATAATATAGTAACCGCTTGACTGTCCGTCCGTCCGAAAAACCTTGAGTAGAAACTTTCGTCAATTTTTACTTGATTTCTATGAAAGGGAATGATTTTATTTTTGTTCTGCAGCTTGATACTGTTGAGTTGTAGCGTGTAAGCAAATTCTACATAATTCCTGTTTGCCGATAGTTTGTTGTACATTGTACAAGAAAACATTTCGTCAAACGTTTCTTGTCTTCTATGGATAGGAATAATTTTATATTTTGTCCGCAGCTTGATAGTTGTAGCGTGTAAGCAATTTTTATTTATGCCGTGCATCCACTTTCTGTAGCCGGTAGTTTGAAATTTGAAAACATAAATTATCCAAGGAGAATTTCGTTAAACATTTTTTGGCTCATATGGAAGGGAATGATTTAATATTTTATCTGCAGCTTGAAGATGTGGAATTGTAGCGTGTCGGATATTTTTTACATCTGCCGTCTAGCCACCTCCTCTTCCGATACTTTGAAATTTTACAACACTCATTTTACATGGAAAATGTTTATCAAAGTTTTCTTGGCTTCAATGATTTTAGGGAATGATCAGATATGCTTCAGTGTACATGTTACTTCAATTAATTTGCTGCAGCGACGTAGGTCCACACTTAAGGTAGCACTCCACAGTTAGGTGTGTAGTTTCGAATTTCGGCCCCTGTGGATTTTTCAAATATGAAAGCTAGTGTGCAATAAAATTCATTTTTGGATAGCTGAAGATTAATACAGCCTTCATATGGGTTTATAGGAACATCCTGATTGTGTAATGTATGTATTATTGGCTGTTTCTGTATGAGAGTCCGTATTTTCATATCCATAGAAGACATTGGACCTTGATATCTATATCTTTAACGGGAAGCTTAATACCAAAATCTACGATAAAAGAGATGATTTTTCATTTCCTATTGTTAATTATCCATTTTTAGATGGTGACGTTTTCGTGTCACCATCTTATGGTGTTTATATATCTCAACGTGTTCGATTCGCTCGTGTATGTAACAACATATTTGATTTAGCGAAAGAATTCTCTGTATTGCTGAAAAATTATTACACCAGGGTTTTCGATATCACAAACTAGTCAAAACATTTACTAAATTTTATCATCGGTACAAGGACATCATTCGTAAATATAAATCAACATGCAGACATCTTATACGTTCAAGTATTTCACATCCAATCTTTTATGGTAATATTCCATACAAAGCACAAAAAGCTAACCAACCTTTAAACAGACTTATTCAGAAGGGATATAGTTACGATACTGTTGTCAGGTCATAAAAGATGGCATATTTTGGAATTAATATTGGATCACTCATAGGGTCTTTGCATCGGAAATAAACACATTTATACTAACACCAGTTGTTGGCATGATACGGGTTATGTTCTTCTCATATATTTTATGATGGTATGATACTAAACCCCTAACGGGAGGGATTGTGCTTGATTTTCATATGATGAAGACATAATCTTTCAATCAGTTTAATTGAGGTCTGGAGTTGGCATGTCAGTGACTGCTAGAAGTCCTTTGTTAATTTATGTATCATTGTCATTTTGCTTAGTTTCTTCTGTTACCTATTCTGACATCGGACTCGGACTTTTTTTAAACTGAGTTTTACTGTGCGTATTGCTGTGTGTTTGTTTATTCTACATTGACTAGAGGTATAGGGGGAGGGTTGAGATCTCACAAAACATGTTTAACCCCGCCGCATTTTTTGCGCCTGTCCCAAATCAGGAGTCTCTGGCCTTTGTTAGTCTTGTATGTTTTTTTAATTTTAGTTCATTTATATGTTTCGGAGTTTAGTTTGATGTCCATTTTCACTGAACTAGTACACATTTTTGTTTAGGGGCCAGCTGAAGCCCGCCTCCGGGTGCGGGATTTTCTCGCTGTGTTGAAGACCCATTGATGGCCTTTGGCTGTTTTCTGATCTTTGGTCGGGTTGTTGCCTCTTTGACACATTCACCATTTCCATTCTCAATTTTATTGATCCGGAAATTATTGTAATGTTTTATTCCAACTTTTTGTCGCACAAACTTTGTGATTAATATTACGAAAAAATGAGGCGAAAGACACCCAATTTTTATTTGGTAGATTAATGTCAATTGTTCCAGAAAAGGTATCACTCAAAGGGATTGAAATTCTAGTTTGAACCAAATTTTGGGGGAATATGTGACATTTTCATGCCCCTTTTTGCAATATTTTATGGTATATAAATGCAGAATGTTGCCATGGATACACAAAAAAGGAATTATATTTCACAATTTTAACTTGAAAATCAAATCTATGGAAGATACCGATTACATACATATGCATATGACACAAACAGGTGGCTTATTGTATTAGAAAGCAAAGAGTAGAAGATGATTAAACATTTTGTGGTTCAATTTTAATTTAGTTTAATTTATTTCCGTTTCAACTGTGGAGTGCTACCTGAAAAACAGTACAACAAAACAACACACAATTATATAACGTCAACAATGTAGGTGCAACGCTCGAAACATGGTTAATTTAAAGCATCAATTTATGGGTTACTCTCGCTGTGTACGTTATGTGATGATGAACGAAAGCATCAATTTACTTGTACCTGACAAAGATAATTTAAATAGTCAAATCATAAGATCATAATATAACCTTCTTCGTTTATAATGAACAAGTTGTTAGTTTAACAATTTAAAATTACATTTTCCTGTTACAATTCCTTATTCGTGATCCTCAGAACGGAGCCTAATCCCTGTAAGGTCGCATTTTATAATAATGATGAAACTGAAACACAAATAAAAGTATCCGAAAATAAAAAATTCAAACTTTTGAAAAAAAAACTAAAAAAAAACTTTCATTTTCCCACGGAAAATCCCACAAAAAAACTGACGTTAATTTATGATACTGCGAAGCACTCCAAACCTTTTTGGAAAGGTTAAACTTGTTACATTTAAATACCAAGCGTTCAATTTTAGGTCATGAGAGCCATGTTGGTTGAAATAGACTTTAACATAAATTACTAACAAAAAATTTAGATATACTATAGCTCATTCATGACATTTTTGCTAGAAATTGATTCAATAGTTTCAGAGGTTGAGATCTATTAAACGCAAACAGTTATTTAATGGCAACTTGATAACTCTAATAAACAGAATTTTGAACATCGGTAAATTACTGTGCCTTAATTGATGGTTTCACGCATATTTGTATTATTGTAGATCTTGTTTTGTTGATACTTTCTGCAATATACATATAGATATTGAAATTCAAATCATTTTGTTCATGTCAGATTTTATAAATGTTTACTGGTTTTTGAATTATGATTAGACAATCATTTGCATTTTACCCCTATGTTAATTTTTACCAATGACGACAATGTTGGTTTAAGTGGAAAATTCAGATACAATTTTTTTAAAGTGGATATCATAAGGATTAGTGTAAACCAGTTTGGATTCAACTGACCCTTTGGTATCAGAGAGGAAGATTTTTTGAAAAGTTAACAGTCCGACGACGATGGCTTGTTCCTACATTCGTTTTTGCAGACTTCTTACATGGGCTTCTCATCAAAAAGACAAAGTTTAAGGGCGAAATCATGATTTGGTTCTACCATGAACAACACGACTGATGCCACTATAGAAAAATGAACTGCTTACCCATCACAAGGACCTAAGTATCCCGGTTTTGATAGGGTTCGTGTTGCTTAATCTTTGGTTAATCGTGAACTTCTTTTAAAAGATTCTTTCTTTTTCTTTTGCTTTTGCCATCAAGTTGTTTATCTTTTTGTAACTGATGGTTTATGATTGCTGGTATTTCCTATTACTTTGAAACGAAAAGAAAAAAAAAACTCCAAGATTCGTTCGAAATTGTGGCAATTATTTTATGCATATTCTGGACGAGAAACTATATAAATAAAGGCAACAGTAGTATACCGCTGTTCAATAGTCATAATTCGATTTAGCAAAAACAAATCCGGGTAACAAACTAAAACCGAGGGAAATACATCAACTATAAGAGGAAAACAACGGAACAACAGAAACACTGAACTACAACAAAAGCAAACGCCAACATATATAAAAACGGACTGTCTGATAACAACTGCCATATTCGTGACTTGGTACAGGACATTTTAAGAAAAAAATGATAGGTTGAACCTGGTTTTGTGGCTAGCCAAACCTCCCGCTTATATGGCAATGTTAAAAATACCGCTAAAATGACAACACTACGTGACAGGAATACAGTACAAACAAACGCAAGAACACTCAGCACAGAGAAATATATAAATAAATAATATGATAGTACTTTACAACACGTAAACCGCAGAATAAAAACGGACACCTCCCATGAATTTCATCAGCACACCAGGACACTACAAACGAAATATAAACTGCGCGTCACATGAATGGATCAACGTCACAAAATGTGGCGCATTTTTTGTGACGTTTATATTATCACAGGTAAATTTCTAAAAATAAAATAGATTTGTTTTATTTATAGACACGTACAAAATATTAAATTGGGATTGAGTTTTAATTGATGTTATTTTATGTATTTTCTAACCATGACAAGAATATTAAAATGGAATTGTGTTTTTAATGGTGTTATTATTTGTTTTTTCTAACCATGTCGGTTTTTCTTCTAAATCAAAACTGTGTATTAACAAAAAAAATCCTGTGCATATAGTTGCTTTAAACTTAAAACCAAAAGTGTTTTCGTTTTTCGTTTTTGATTTCTCAAAAACCAAAACGAAAAACGAAAGTGTTTTCATTTTTCGTTTTTGATTTTTCAAAAACCAAAATGAAAATCAAAAGTGTTTTCGTTTTTCGTTTTTGATTTCACTAAACAAGAAAAGCATCTATCTACATTTGGATTCAATTTCTTTATTTTGCTCTATTTAATTCTCGTTTTACGTTGTTCAATGTTTACCTTTCCTTTTATATAGCCATTCATACCCCGGTGTATTTTCTACTTAATGTAGTTAGAATAGACCGCCTGACTTATGATTTGAACTAAGGTGATTAATGAATCAAAGACTTTCAAATTTCCTTGTTTTTATCTATAATAAAATATCAAATTATTATATTTAAATATCAAATGAATCACAAATTTAAATAATACAATGAAATATTATATAAAGATGGTAAAAATAAAACGATTGATTACAACATCAAATTAACAAGGGAGGTTACTACTTATCTGATAATAAAACTAGCCCTGTCGTTACAGTAGTATCCACAGCGGTTATCAGATCAATAGTATTTAAATCGGAGATAATGTCGACGAATTGAAAAGACTTTTATAACTCTGAACAATAAGGATGCATGATCTTTACTTTTAAGTTTGAAAAGTTGGTTATCTAAGATTATTAGAATTGCATGATGACTGAGGCCAATCAGCTATTAGGGAACAGTCATTATTTATCAACTGAGGGGGTTGGTGCATCTTAGGGGGGTCATTGCCAAAAATATCATACTGGTGGGGGAGTTACCATTAAAAATATATCTTTACTGGGAGTGCGCATGGTCACCCGATTAAAGTTTTTATGACTGACAAGTTTATATATAGATCGTTGACGATATTGAAGTGAGTGTCATTGTTAAATCTTTGATAGTGTAAAGCACCAGCAGGATGCCTAATCTCTCAAGGTAGTGAATCCGATCACTCCTTTATATCACAGTCATCTGTTATGGTTCATTATCCATAGGATGTGTAAATTTACAATTCTAGTGATACTTAACTGTATGAAACATTTTAACCTAGTTTTGACCACAGGAAAGTTTCTGAACACGCATAGTCAACTTTCTAAAGTGTTTAAATCATTTTGATGTGATTCTTGGGATAGAAGGTGTGTATATTCTTAAATCACATGATAATAGGTATAATTATTTTATAAAATTATTACAATTATATCGAATAAGAATATTAGATAGTCTGGATGGTAGGTTTTCACTTCTGTATTATTTAATTTTAAGGTAATTTTCTCTATTCCATATATTTTCTCTTTTCTTTATATTCTAACACCCCATTATTCTCTATTCTTTATTCTTTTTTCTATTTTTTCTATTCTTTCTTTTTTTTTGGGGGTCTATTTTTCTATAGATTTGATCCATTCGTCTTTATTCTGTAAACCCTATCCAGACCCTCATAAGAATACTTGATGGGCACCATGGCATTCACACATACAAAACAATACACGTAAAACATTTTCACGTTGAAATATTATAATAAAATTGAGAATTGAAAGGGGGAATGTTTCAAAGAAACAACAACCCAACCAAAGAGCAGAAAACAGCCTAAGGCCAACAATTGGTCTTCAACACAGTGAGAAAATCATGCACCCGAGGCGGGCTTCAGTTGGCCCCTAAACAAAATGTGTACATTTTTAGTTCTGAGAAAATCACACTAAACTCTAAAACATCTAAATGAACCAAAATTTCAAAAACATACAAAATATACAAGACTTACAAAGACCAAATGTTCCTGACTTGAATATATATTTCTTTATCTCAAATAAATCTTGTACATATTTAATGAACCATAAAATCAGTAAAATTTGCAATGTGTTATTCCAATTACACTTCCTATATTGGAATACTGACTTTTTTGTAATATTTTTTTTCATTTTCAAATTATACTGTGTCAGCAAATGTACATTCATTCCATAGGCGGATCCGGGGGGGGGCCTGGTGGCCCGGCCCCTCTTTTGTGGGTAAAATTTTGTTGCTTATTTAGGGAATCACTGAAGCATGACTGAAGCGGGCCCACCCTTAGGTCAGCCAGTGCCCCCCCCCCCCTCCCACCTTATAAAAAGTTCTGGATCCGCCACTGATTCAAAATAAAGAGTAAAAATCATTATTGAAAGTTCATCTATATAAAATTTGTAGAATTATAGGTTGCAGTAAAATAAGGTAAATTGGAAAAAAGAAATTTCTCTTTTTTTCTTTCTTCGTCATCCCATTCATTTTTCATTGCGCATGCTCATGTATATAAACAAATTTGGTTTATAGTGACTTTAATAGCTTTACTTATTAAGCATTAGCATTTTCAAAATCAGGAACAATATGTATAGGTATGACGTCATTCTGTAAATGAAGGCTCAAGTTAATTTGCAATATTTTGTTTCTCATTAAAAAGCTTATTTTGTCAATTTTTCTACATGCAAGTGTCAGATATTCTTATTTGACAAAAAAAAAAACAACATCAAGAAGAAAAACTCTTTGTTATACTCAGGATTTCTCAAAGCCTGTTACTATGTAGCTGGTAGTCATCTACTTCTCACAACTGTTAATTGATGGGGATTTTTTTTTTTTTGGGGGGGAGGGGTCAAACTTTTGAAACTATGTTATTAGGGGGGGGTCATTTTGCGGTTTTTAAGAATGATGGGGAAAGGGGCGGGGGTTGCCAACAACAAATCTTATGTGAAAAATTTTAACCGACCCCCTCTGCTGATAATATTATATTACACGAACATTCAAACTTAGCATTTATGACGGTAATATGTATACGCTATTTAGATTATTTAAAAAAAAAGTTCACACTCCAAGTCGAGGTTTAGGAGGCCATCTTATGAGTTACCAGGAAGCAGTCCAAAAGAAGATGTCTATCACGATGCTCGGAACATTATTGTACTTCCCGCCTTACTTGACTTATATCAAAAAATAAAATATGTGATAAAATTGCTACGACTTTTTTATTAAGTCACAAATCACAAAACATAAGGTTGTGCGACTAGTTGAGTTTCATCATTTTCTATTATTTTGCCTCAATAATTGGTGGTTTATTTTGTTCGTTTTGACTTTGCGTGATGGCAATAACGATAGTTTGATAATCATTCATAACCGTGAACTTGTTGGACCATTTTTTTTTCAAGCAGTAAAGCATCGAAACTTAATTGTTGGCAGCATGTTGGGTCAACCACAGAAATAGCCATAAGCACAGGCACTTAAGAAACATGTGGCTTTCTTCCAATTTTTAGGAATAAAATATTCAGTGCTATATGTGTCTGTTGAAGGCATTGTAATACAAAATTGCAAAGGGTTAGAGCCTAGTTTTCAATATCTTTTATTTTCACTCGCAGGGTCCTAAATGTTTTTTTTTCATATGTTTATCATACTTGAAATGTTATATTAAAAAGTTTAAATTATATATCTAAAATATCTTTTGTAATTTTAGTTCATTGATATGTTTCGGAGTTTAGTGTTTAGTTCAGCGTTACATGTTGCATGCTGTTGAAGATACAAATTTGCTTTTACATGTTTTTGTCAAATTTTGCATCGAAGGCCGTCGATGGCCAAAATGAATTAGTGAAAGACAATGAATAGCTTTACTTCTAACACAATTTTGGATTTGGTTAACGATGACCTTCTTGTACGTTTTAGGAATAAATACTAAAGAGCAAAAATTTGCAAAAATCGCGATTTTGAGCTATCTTTAGGCGTTTATAAGTTGGTGATACGTTTGAAATTAAGTGATCATACTGTAAAACCCTTAGAGTGTATGTACACTTTGGGATGTGGTTCTATGAATCTAAGTAAACTTTAAGATTGATAGACTCTTTGTAAATGGCCCTGGTTTGAAATAAATCAAGAGTTTTGGTTTGGTTAACTATTTTATTTTTGTTTATTCATTTTGACGATAACTACTTAAATGTTGCCAAAATCTTTCAAAAGTTTTCCGGTTTGACTATTTGCAGACCCTTTAGGCGTTTATAGTTTTGTAATCTGTTTAAGAATTACCCATTATATTGTTAGAACCATAGAGAACATACATTGGGTTGCGATACGTGTGCTAAGAATTTAGTTACAGATTGATATACTTTTTAACTAGAGGCTCTAAAGAGCCTGTGCCGCTAACCTAGGTCTATGTGCATATTCAACAAAGGACACTCTCCAACATAGAAGACGAGAATAGAATTCATGACAAAAATCTCTGTTTCGTTGGACTTGTATTGCTGATCATTTAGTCTGCTTTAAAAAAACAGTTTCTCTCCATCTTCTCTAGTTTTTGCTCAAAACACAAAAGAAGGCAGGAAAGTGACTCGTTAGTAGATTTTGCCTTATCGGTCATTTTTGAGATTTAAAGTGTCTATTTATCTATTATATTTTTCATCATGTAAAGCAAAACCCCCCAAAAGTGATAAAAATCTTCATTAAAGGGCAATAATTCCAAGGAGACGTCGGACGATTTCCTCAATATTGTTAATTGTAGATATTGTCTTGCTGATCATTTTTGCATATTAAAGTTTCTATCTATCTGTTATAATTTTAAAGATATACATTTGTAAGGCAAAAACGCAAAAAAATGTATAAATCATCATCCAAGGGCAATAACTCTAATAAGGAGTCGGCTAACGATTTCGACAATTGAACTTATTTGTAGAACTTTTCTTGCTGATCATTTTGAATTTTAATGTTTCTCTGTATCTTTTATAGTTTTCAAGATAATAGGCAAAATGAAATAAAATGGTAAAATTTGTCATTTAAGGGCAATAACTCCTATAAGAAGTCGCCTGACAATCTTGACATGTATGGACAACAGAGCTCTACATTCTGAACATTTTTGCTCATGTCAGATTTTCTCTATTCATAACGGTTTACGAAATAATAGACAAAACTTGCATTTCTATCCTATGTTCTATTTCAGTCATCGGACACATTTTTCAAACTAGATACCCCAATAATGATTGTGACCAAGTTAGTTTAAATTTGGCCATGTAGTTTTAGAGGAGAAGATTTTTATAAAGGTTAACGGACGACGACGGACGACGGACGCGACAGACGACGACGACGACGGACGCCAAGTGATGAGAAAAGCTCACTTTGCCCATTGGTGAGCTTAAAAATGCCATGGTGTGAATAAAATTCAGGGGGAAATTGGCCATTAGTCTTCCTTTTTAAAATTATTTACAATTATTTAATGCGTTCTTTTTGCACAGTAGATACGTGTTTCATGTAAGAACATAACGACAGCAAATATATACGGAAGCGTATATGGTCCTCCTCTTAGCTTAATATGTATCTCGGACAAGTTTAAACATCAGTGCAGATCAACTAAGATTGAGTTGATGAGAGTAAATGCGATTATATAAGTTAATTTAAAATGAAGAACGACAATAAAAATAGTAAAACTGTTGTGTTTTAACTAGTTTGGCTAACGGTAAGAACTAGAATTGTGTTTTTTTGCTGTACATGTTCTGATTTTGTGTCATGTATGGATACCCTATATCCTTCCTTTCTATCATGGAGGTTTAAAGTCATTTGACGTCGTTAAAATGAACGTAACGTTAAATAATGCATATGCTTTATTGGAGTTCATTTCTGTACTAGATTTAAAGTTTAAGTGTGCTTTAAGCATTACAGATGAATTATAGTTTAAAGTCTTTTCATTTAACGTAAAATTAATCATATTCAGCTACTTGACGGTTGATATTCTGCACGTATTGGCTTTTTAAAGCACTTTTTTCCAGTGTTCTTTTACAAGTAAATTGTGTATGACATGTTCCCTTGGTGCAGCCTGAGTCAAATTACAATGTATAGTAACCCCTCTTCATCAGGTACGAGGTATTTTAATCAAATTATAAATACTAGTATGTATACAATGTGCGTCTAACTCCCAGTTTGCCATGCACCACCGTCCCTTGGTGGCTTTTGCAGTTAAATTACATATCCAATGAATTGTAAATATAAACAAAATGCTCAGCGGGGCACTGAATGATACGACCGCAGATGTCGAACCATGAACAGTTAGGACAAGTATGGTCACTAAATTCAAGCTTGATACAGCTCTGAATTTGAATTTTGATTAAATATTTCACACAGCATAGGTTTTTGACACAGAGTAAATGTGGTCAAATACCTGAAAAATTTAAAAATTGGACTTTTATAAAATAAGGAGATGAGGTATAACTGCCACTGAGACAACTATCCACCAAGGTTCAAATAAAGTTGATGTAAGTAATTGAAGGTAACAGTAAGGCCTTCAATAATGAGAAAAAACACTATACCAAATAGTAGGCTATAAAAGGTCCAATATGAAAAATATGAAACAATTCGGTTGAGAAAACTAACGGCCTAAGATTAAACAAAACAATTAACGAAAAACAAATATGACAGACAAGAACCAACGACAACCACTGTACTACAGGCTCTTTACATAAGACAGGCACGTACAGAATGTGGTCCAATATCCAAAATCTAAATACATTTGTACAAGGTTAGATTCAGCACCAAGAATTTAATCCACTAGTATTTATCAATGGACAAAAACAGCTAAGTTTGTCAAGGGGTTAGGTTCATAAAAGAATTATATATAAATTAATTTATATAGAATAAAACAAACCTACCACCAAGTTCTTAAAACTATTTACAAAAGAAATTAAAAAAAACAATTCACAAAATATCACTCATCATTAATACAATATCTTTTAAAAAATCCATAAAATTAACTTACCTTTAATTATTTTTAAAACGATCTATTATTGAATAGAAAATTTCAAACTATATTTATACATAATTTCTTCTAGAAAATTAAAATTTAATGCGGTATCTATTTTTAACTGTGAATCTACTAACACTTTCTATCAATTGTGCAATACAACTCTGAATTTTGATAGTGATTAAATATTTGACATATCATAGGTTTCTGACACAAAATGAATGTGGTCTATGAACTTAAATCAAAGTACTGAAGTACTGAACATCGGATGACTGCAAGTTCTGGTGGATGGTCACAAGCACTTGTCTCAGAAAAAAAATCACATCTCTATACCTGAAAGTAAGGTTGAAATCATCCCTTCGTAAATTTTACGGACGCCATAACGAGTTGGTTGACCGTTATGGAATAACCGTTTCACAGATGATATCGGATATGTTCCTTATGTCGTAACTACAATACCCTTCCCTTTTCACGAATGTGACCTACCGAAATAGACTATTTACCGGATTTGTAATAACATAAGCAACACGACGGGTGCCACATGTGGAGCAGGATCTGCTTACCCTTCCGGAGCACCTGAGATCACCCCCAGTTTTTGGTGGGGTTCGTGTTGCTTAGTCTTTAGTTTTCTATGTTGTGTCTTCTGTTCTATTATTTGTCTGTTTGTCTTTTAATTTTTAGCCATGACGTTGTCAGTTTATTTTCAATCTATGAGTTTGACTGTCCCTCTGTTATCTTTCGTCCCTCTTTTGAGGTACATAGATATATATTTTTTCTGAGACAAGTTAGTGTATGGATGATGAATGAATGACAGGAAATTCAAGCTCACCATAATAACTGTTATATTGTAGTGATATAATCATTTGTTATCTGTATACTCTGGTTTGGTGTTATATATTATATCGATATTTGTAAAACAGTTATATTTTTAGTATAATTTTCATCCATTTGTATATCATTCTATTCTACTATTCTAATGATAGTGCAGTGCAAGTGCATGGTGGACACTCTTCTGTAATAATTAGTTTTTCTAATAGATTGGATTTGAGTAGGCATTCATATTTTCCCACGTTTGTTGCAAAACGTTCTTTAGATATTCTTTCGCATACGTTAACACAAATTTTCGGTATTCTTGATTTGTTATTGATATTATCAGAATATTGCATGGCATTTTTCATATCAGATGTACTATTAGCCCAAGGTTCAATATCAGCCCAAGAGCCGAAGAATCGAGGGCTGATATTGACCGAGGGCTGATAATACATCTGATATGCCATGTTATGATCTTTTATCATATGCTTCAACAATGGAGAAAAATAATAGTTTAATATATTGATACGTTTTAGTGGTTCTCACGTAGAAGTTCAAAAAGTGAAAAGTTTACGGACTCCAAATGTAGTACATCCGATATGAAATCTTTCTATCATATGCCTCAACAGAGGAAAAGAACAACATCATGATATATTTTTATATTGACGATAAAAAAAAACAACAAAACATAATGAACACTGTTTGGAAAAGTTAACATTTGTAAAGTAACTTTCTAAATTATGCTGGAAACTTTAAAAAATGCATTTATTGTATCATTTTTATTAATTTTTTTTGCATTTTACATAATATGTTATAATTATATTGTATCGTAATAATTGTTTAGTACCCGACTTTAATTGTAATGTTTTTCACTGAAAAATGTACCAATCAGGTGAATTTTCTGGAATTTGCCGAGTATCACCGGAATGCCATGCGATAACGTTACGGAAAGGCATGTGATAATAGTTGAAGCATGTGATAAATTTTTCATATCAGCCCGCTAAACACCATTTCGAAAAAATATGGAATTCACGTAAATTTAATGCTATTATCATACTGTAAAAACTATATGTTATTTGCTCTAAGTATATGATAATAAATATAGATTATAACATGGCATTTTTCATATCAGACCACTTATCAGCAATAGGTCATGATATCAGTCCGAGAGCCGACAGGCTCGAGGGATGATTTTGACCATGGGCTGATAAGGGTCTGATATGAAAAACATGTTATGTTCTTTATCATATACTTCAGCAGAATCGATACAGACCAGAAAACCTTTTTAAACTTTATAAAATTCATTTATTGTATTATTTGTTTTCATTTTTAATATAAAAATTTTCCTGTTTCTAAATATTCGTTCTTTTATTCTACTTAGTTATGTTTTTCACTAAAATGAACCACTGAGGTTTTATTTTCCGGAATTTACAGAATGACGTCGAAATGCTTTGCGATAACGTTAAAGAAATGCATGCGATAATAACCGGAAGCAGTTGATATAAACCGGAAGCAGTTGATATATACCGGAAACAGTTGATAACGAAAGTCATAGCACACGGCTAAGACAATAATTTCGCCATTTCAGAATCTAATGCATTCTGGGTGATATTTTCAAAAGCGTACACCAAAACGTTATGATTGTTTTAAAACGTCCTAAACAAAGGAAATTGAACCAATGACGTAACGTTATTTTCTTTTTGGTGTACGAACAATGAGATTACCCAAAGTCCTTTAGATTCTGAAAAGGCCAAATTACAAATAAGTTTTATCAAGGGGTACAATTATACCATTATTTTCTACAAGTATATGATAAATATATTTCTGACAACAAAACATTTTCATTTATCTATTTTCTTAAAATTATTTTCATGAATATTTATTGATGAAGTTAGTATATAACAAGCGATAAGGAGTGTTATTTTGCACTCGATGATATCCGCGTAATTATACGAAATACGTTCGGTTATCATTCAAAAACCCAAGTCATGTGGGTAGAAATGTCTGTGGCAACATAACACCGGAATGCCCTCACGGTCATCCGCTGTAAAAAATGAAATTGGATATTTATCTATCATGATCCAATATCCAACATACATGCGTAGATTAAGTAATCAAAAGACCCCTTGATTTCAATTTTTGTTAAAATCAAACTAAAATTGATTATGAACGCTTTGGACCTTAATGTGGACCAATTTGAAAACCGGGCTCAAAATCAAAAATCTAAATACACGGTTAGATTCACCAAAGCATAGAACCATAATAGTCTATTTTATTTGTTAAAATCAAGCAAAGTTTAATGTTGGACCCTTTGGACCTTCATGTGGACCAAATTGAAAACGGACCCCAAAATAAGAATCTATAAATACACGGTAAGATTCTGCATATAAAAAAAACCCCAAGAATTCCAGACTATGAATTAAACCCCATTGAATTGGTCAAGATATGAGCAACGAATGAAAAGTATAAGAAAAGTATTGTTTTTAAGCCCTTTTTCCTAAAACGGTTCATTTCAGACTTATACTGAAGTTATTGTCCGTAAACCAGAAAATCCTAGTTTTTTCCCCGATGTTTTGGTCCGTAATTCTTGAACGTTTTGGACCATAACCCCCAAAATCAGTCTCAACATTCCTTATGAAGTATGGAACCTTGTGGTACAAATTCATTGAGATCCATACACTTATAATTAAGTTATTGTCCTGAAACAAGAAAAATGGTTTTTTTTTACCCCTTAATTCCTACAAAGTTGGGACAATTAATAACCCTCAAATCCATTCCAACCTTCCTTATGTAGTGTGAAACTTTGTGGTACAATTTCATAAAGATCCATACACTTACATGTATACTCCAGTTATTGTTTGGAAACCAAATGTCTTCGGAAGACGACGACAAACGTCATACCATTATACGACCGCAAAATCACTCTTTTATGCAAGGTTGTGCATGAGATGGTAATGAAGGATGGCTTTTTAATGTCCAGTGGCAAATTAAATGCATATTCAGGACGAGAACATGTTATTGTAATATGAATTATTAACCCTGCTTTGGATTATACCTACACACTGAGCGTGACGTGCTACTTCGCGATGTTATAGTTCGCAGGAATTGTAATTTCATTCGTTTAAACGGGCAGTGCATTAGAATGAAATTAATTTCTCCTAGGTGTTTTCATCATATGTAGCATAGAGGGCGTTAGTTTTTCCCGCTTCAAAATTATTTTCGCGGTATATTATTGCCTTTGTAATCATTCAGCACGACACCGTCAATCTGAGCAGTCGAATTTTCTTGGTACGCTGCCTATCTTGAATTTGACAATGAACACAGATTCTCCAACATCACTTGAGGAATCTCCTGATGTTTCACAACAGGACATTTTCAGAGCTGTTAAACAACAAATAAAATTCCAACAGCAGCCCTTTCGCGAACCTCATCCCGGTTGGTATGCCGGTTTCCCGTTATATTCCAACATGCCTAGCACGAGCGGAAGTCAGCCTAAGTTTCAGCAAGGAGCCTGCTATGGTTGTGGATCTAACCAACATTTGAGGAATAGATGCCCATTCAACCCGAAAGCAGTCGATAGGCCAAAAATACGGAATAATTTCATATAAGATGAGTATTTAAATATTTCTATTGATAGCCAATCGAGTGCACACTTTCTTTCACACGACTATTCTGAATATGAACAAGGTCAGTCTAAAACATTATCGTCAGAGGTAGATTAAAGAGACATTGATTTTTGGTATAACATTGGTTGTTATGATTTCATTACTGATACCATTTGACTTTACACACATATAAAATACATTTTTATACTACACGGCTTTCCATTAGTTTACAAAACAATCGTTCTGCTATTACACACAGTGATTTTGTTTTTAGAAGCTATTGAAGTCTTGTATATAAAATACATTTTTATACTACACGGCGTTCCGTTTGTTTACAAAACAATCGTTCTGCTATTACACAGTGATTTTGTTTTTAGAAGCTATTGAAGTCTCAAGATCTTTTGATTAGAGGACTTATTATTGAATCTACTGTAGATAAACCATTGGTTGTAAATTCACTTGCTATCTCTGTTCAAAACAATGGTAATTAAAAGTTTAATTTTAGATATACGTCATGTCAATTAACATCTATGGAAGACACAAAGAAATTTGAAGATATCATTGTAACTATCACTGCCTGTAACCGAGTACGGCAGAAAGTGATTTTCCCCCGATTACAGTACTGATTTTCCCCGATTGATTACTGATTTTTCCCGATTTTCCTATGTAGAGAACATCAAAAGGGTAATTATATATGAATTAAAGAACTATGCAATCTATTAAACAGATTGTTATTGTTTTAAGTTTGACATTCAGCTTATCACCATATAGACATATACGAGTCGCATTCTGATTATCTTGGGTTTTTTTACTGGACATATGATGGTACAAAATATTTTATTCTTGTTCTCCCTTTTGGATAAAGTTCTGCCTGAAATATATATTTACTAAAGTTACCTGACCACTAATTTAGAAATTTAGAGGTGAAGGTAAACAAATTCTCATGTATAGGTGATGGATTTGGCACCCATTCTGATATTAGCACGTGTACAGATATTGCCACATAAGTTAAACAAGACTTATTGTTCAAAGTGGTTTGTCGATGTGGTCTCCCAGTAAAACATTGAAATATTTAATATTAGTTCATTGATACATGTACAGACAAAGCTATCCTAAGCATACCAGTTAAGAGACTGACAAAACTGTTTGATACCATAATACAAGTTAAACCTGGGAACAGTATATCTCAATATATATGTTCCTGGTTAAACTATCTTCAGAATATTTAGGTTAAGTTTATGTGACAACTGTAGCTTCCGTTGGTCAGATTATATCCATGTCGTGTGTCAGGAATGTGGCTTATATTATGACTGAATACCTTAGTATTGATGTCAAGTCAGCTTATTCTTCGAAATCTAATGTTGGACTTTCGGTTCGAAGTAAAGAGCAGTTTATATTCTGGCTGGAAAATCTTAAATGTGTTAATTCTAAACATTTTGTATCCATTTTTTTTTTTTTTTTTTTTTGTCGCACTATTGTTTATAGTGATGCTAGTGGCACTGGATATGGTGGATGTTCAGTAGAAAATCCTTAGAATATTGCGCATGGCATGTGGCATGAAAACGATGTACTCCACAGTTCTACTTGAAAAGAACTTACGACTGTTAAATGTGTATTGCTTTCTTTGATAGATTTTATGAGAGATAAACGCATTAAATGGTTTACGGATAACCAAAACGTTGTTTCTATTATTGTTCATATATTAAAGGGCAGTATGAAGCCTTATTTGCAAGATATTGCATATGATATTTGTGTGACTTGTTTGAAGCACAACGTGTTCTTTAAGGTTGAATGGATACCTAGGGCACAGAATGAAATTGCAGACTATATAAGTCGTATCATAAATACTGATGACTGCCGTAATGCAGTACATATTTTTGAATATTTGGATTCCCTGTTGGGGTCCTCATGAAATTGATTGGTTTGCTAGTGATCATAACCATCGATTACCTGTATTTTACTCCAGATATTGGAATGTACATTCAATGGATATTGACGCGTTCACTGTCAATTGGCAAGTTATAAATGGGTGGTATGTTCCCCCAGTTTGCCTATAATTATTGAAAGTCCTTATGTATACATGCAGCAGTGCAAGGCATATGGTACTGTTATTTTACCTTTGTGGAGATCGGCGTATTACTGGCCGTTTTTATGTCCCAAAGGAGATAGATTTATTGACCAGGTGATGGGTTTACATTACCTACCTACTAACAAAACTAACTTTTACCTGGTAGAGGAATAACTCGGTTTTGGTATATTGATTTACCATTTAAGGTGTTGGCTCTTTAGGAGTTTAGGGAGACATTAAATTAACAATTAGTATTAACTTGGTGGTAGTTTTCATGTATTGGTGACATTTTTATTGCATATTGTATTTTTAAATTTTATTGGTCAATTATGTATTACTATGGTATACTGATGAACTATGTGAAAACTTGGAAGGAACCACATATTTATTTAAAATTATGTTATTGAATATGTTTTCCAGGTGTTCAGAAATTTACGATATTGCAGAGTTATCAAATGATCTTGACAGTCAATTAGGCTTTATTCCTGATTTGTTAGCATATAGTAAATCGGACAACATAGTGAAGAAATACTACTTTGGATTTTTGCAATGGAAAAAGTGGGCGAAATGACAACCACATTCTGATGTCGATATTTTACAGACAAAATCTTATTTATAGCTTTATATTTAGCTTCTGTGGTACAATTTTTCTGCTACCTCTAGTCCTGCATGTGATGCATACTACAGTATAAAGGGGCGCACTCGATTACTGGTGAAGATTCTCCAACAGATTCTCAATTAGTGAAATGTGTTTTTGAAGATGCTAAAAGGAAATTAGGTTCACAAATCAGGAAGAAAGAACAGATAACTTCTGAGCTATTACAGGATATGTATAATAAGTTATTTTGTGCATATAATCGTTTTACACTACGTACCATTTGTGCGTGTATATTGGGATATCCAGGTTTTTATGCGTGTATCAGAATTGTTGAATTTGCGTTATTATGATATTAATTGCAAGTCGTCACACATTTCAATTTTTATCGAAAAAACGAATATTTACAGAGATGGAAACTAGTTGATTATTGTAAAGAACGGCACAACTTTGCGTCCAGTCCAAATTTGGAATTATATATGCAATGGAGTGGCATTCAATCTGATTCAAATTTGTATTTATTCAGGAATTTGTCACAAGTGAAAGGAAAATTTGTTTTCATTCAACAAAAGCCTTTAAGCTATACAAGGATGAGGAAATTTTCATTGATGCCATTTCTCCATTTGTTCCCGATATAAAATCATACGGATTACATAGTTTACGATCTTGTGGTGCTACGGCCGCTGCAAGGTTTGGTGTTCCAGATAGACTTTTTAAATGTCATGGACGTTGGAAGTCGGACACTTCAAAGAATGGCTATGCGAAAGACGATTTATCAGAACGTATGATCGTTTCTCAGAATTTGGGAATTTAATGAATTTCTTTTTTGTTTTATTTACATTTTGGACTATACAATTTTCCATATATTATTATATAGTAACAAATAGCTTCCCGTTCTTTGGGTTCAGCATCGGCGTTGTCGTGCGACTATCCACTTTACAAAGTCTTTGGTATTTATTATAGCCTTTTATGGCGTGCATATTCAGAGTGTTTATATAATACTTGGGTATTTGGTACAAGTATTGGTTATACTCGGATATTTGGTACAAGTATTGGTTATACTCGGATATTTGGTACAAGTATTGGTTATACTTGGATATTTGGTACAAGTATTGGTTATACTTGGATAATTGGTACAAGTATTGGTTTAATGTCTACATTGATGGGTGGTTTATACCAGGAGAATTGTAATTTCATTCGTTTAAACGGGCAGTGCATTAGAATGAAATTAATTTCTCCTGGGTGTTTTCATCATATGTAGCATAGAGGGCGTTAGTTTTTCCCGCTTCAAAATTATTTTCGCGGTATATTATTGCCTTTGTAATCATTCAGCACGACACCGTCAATCTGAGCAGTCGAATTTTCTTGGTAAATTCTACTTCTGGTTAAAGTTTATTCAGCTTTATATTATATTGAAGAGTTTTTTGTTTGATACTGATGTTTGAATTATATATTATATGTGTAGATATATGTATGAATTATGTTGTTTATTATACTTATTAAATATAGAGCATCGGCGTTGTCGTGCGACTATCCACTTTACAAAGTCTTTGGTATTTATTATAACCTTTTATGGCGTGCATATTCAGAGTGTTTATATAATACTTGGGTATTTGGTACAAGTATTGGTTATACTCGGATATTTGGTACAAGTATTGGTTATACTCGGATATTTGGTACAAGTATTGGTTATACTTGGATATTTGGTACAAGTATTGGTTATACTTGGATAATTGGTACAAGTATTGGTTTAATGTCTACATTGATGGGTGGTTTATACCAGGAGAAGACATGTTATCCCATGCGGATTCAATATTTTGACTCCGAGCCGACAAGTCTCTGCTTTTACTTATTAATGCCGCGTGCTTGTAGAGAAGCAGCAAAAAACAATTTTAAAAACTTTGGTTTGACCAGACCGAAATTCCAATAACCTCTGCAATTTCATGCACATCTTCACATTACAGTTTGCAACACTATGCAATGTCATTGGGTTCCAAAAAACGTTTAGAAAACTATGTCAATGTGCTTTCCCATAGGGTTTTATGCAGAACAATTATCGGAAATCTATTTGTCAAAATCAAACTCTTAATTGAACAAAGTGACTGTATCCAAGTTGTAGTTATTGCATGAATACTGTCTTAATTTTAATATTTGTTTTGTTTTTACCTTCTTAATTTCTCGATCATTTATACCGAAGTAACTATTAACCAATGTTTTACGTGGTTTCATGTGAAAGACAACTCTTTTCTTATGAACTGATTTTAACACCACCCAGGTATGAGTTGGGGAATATCACTCGAATATATTGGGCTGGCCTGTTTGAAGTCAGGAGCCTTTAATTCTGTTGTTGTCGTTGGTAGCTGTATTCATATTTATTTTTTTCTTCAATTATTGTTAATCATAAAGGGCCACCATTAATAAAATTATATTATATTGCACGGGGGAGTAGTGGGGGATAGACAGGTTTTGAAAATGAAAAGTCTAACCTGGTGTAAATAAAAAAAAAAACAGGCACAAGAATATGAAAGAAGAGTGACGCTACAGTACCAACAGGTGAAATGTACTGTTGTTTGTCCCCCTCCTAACCCTCCTGATAAAAATTAAACCAGAAAAGTGCTTTGGACGCAATAAATTAATATTTTTTTTCCATTTTGTCACCAGGAGCAAAAGAAGTTAAGTAACCATATGCTAGCAAATTATTGAAGCTCAAGTTTTAATTGATAGTCATAAAAATAAAGAGAAAACGTATGGTTACCAATAACAATCTACTGGAGACAGAAAACGTTGGTATAGGCAACTATTATAATGGTCTGGATTGGGGTTTCTTTAATGTTTTAGATCATTTTTCTCTAATCATTATACTTTTTTCCAATTATTCTCTAATCTTTATATTCTAACACCGCATTATTCTCTTTTGTTTAATTTTTGGTCCATTTTCTTTATTCTTTATATTTTTTGCCCATTATTCTCTATTCCGTAACCAACCCGTGCACACTCTCTAGTATAGGTCACCATATAGCCTTCACAAAGGAGTAAAAGTCATCACGAATAGGCCCGAATGGCAAAATGATTGAATGCTAATCCCATTTTGAATTGTGAACTTTCGGTATTTGTTTTTCAATCAAACGATCTCAATAAAAAAACAACAGATTATCGTCGTGAATGTTCGTGTAACAGTACTAATACTGACAGATGGACCTAGGTCATCAGTTTTAATCATCTTAGATTACTAACCTTTTACAACTTAAAAGTAAAGATCATGCATCCTTATTGTTCAGATTGATAAAGTTTTTCCATTCGTCGACATTATCTCCGATTTAAATACTATTAATTGATCTGATAACCGCTGTGCATACTTTAACGACAGGGCTAGTTTTCTTATCAGATAAGTAGTAACCTCCCTTGTTAATTTGATGTTGTAATCAATCGTTTTATTTTTACCATCTTTATATAATATTTCCTTGTATTATTTAAATTTGTGATTCATTTGATATTTAAATATAATAATTTGATATTTTATTATAGATAAAAACAAGGAAATTTGAAAGTCTTTGATTCATTAATCACCTTAGTTCAAATCATAAGTCAGGCGGTCTATTCTAACTACATTAAGTAGAAAATACACCGAGGTATGAATGGCTATATAAAAGGAAAGGAAAACATTCAACAACGTAAAACGAGAATTAAATAGAGCAAAATACAGAAATTGAATCCAAATGTAGATGCTTTTCTTGTTTAGTGAAATCAAAAACGAAAAACGAAAACACTTTTGATTTTCATTTTGGTTTTTGAAAAATCAAAAACAAAAAATGAAAACACTTTCGTTTTTCGTTTTGGTTTTTGAGAAATCAAAAACGAAAAACGAAAACACTTTTGTTTTTCATTTTGGTTTTTGAGAAATCAAAAACGAAAAATGAAAACACTTTCGTTTTTCGTTTTTTGTTTTTAATATTTCAAAACGAAAAACGAATGGACGCAAATATACACGGACCATACACAACTTCAGTCTGCCAAATTTGATTAAAATCGTTAAAAGATTTCTTTTCAACATACTTCATTCCTTAAAACTATATGAATAAGCGGTGGTAAACTATATGAATAAGCGGTGGTATCACTCCCACACGCTTGTGCAGACGGTACTACATTTATTTATTTTAGGATGCGACGGAATGATTTCCACACAAGTAAACGACACACTGCTTTAATTGCACGTGCTGTGGCTTCAGAACCCAGTCACTGGTGATAGTATCGCATACTCCATATTGAGAAAAGAGTTTAAAAAAGACTTCAGCAACTGTTAAAAAATCTTTATTTTGGAATTAATTTTGCAACTATAAACTTGGTAAATGCGTCTACACATGTGAATAGATAAGAATTTCTTTTTGAAGAATGTGGGACTGGTCCTTACAGGTCAATTTTCCAAACCTGAAAAGGCGCCTCTTGTGTCTTGAAAACTACAATTCCTGCTTTGGTTTTAGCTTTAGTAACTTTTCGACTCTGGCACCCGTGGCAACATCTAACATAATCCGTTACTCTTTGTTAAAATTTCGGAAAATAGTAGTGTTCTTTCAACATATCTACAGTATGCTGAATACCACCGTGTCCACCTAACGATGAGTCATGGTATAATCGAATGTCGGTTTTGATAGCAATTTCTGGCAATGCTAGTTGATACGAATCGAAAAGTTTTGTTCGTTTACATTTGGCTGTCCGAGTATGAAGAAGCAGCCCATCAACCATGTCATAATTTGGAACTTCAAGTAGAAGTTTTCTCGCAGCTTTTTGTGAATTTTCAATGTAGGAAAAGTATGGATCCCTTTCTTGCAATTTGTGAAAGGTGTTCGTGCTGTTATCACCGTTCAGAAAAATTCCGATTGCTTCTGTAAAATTGTCTTTTAATTTATCCTGACCCGATGCGGTTTCAAAACTGGAGTCAGTTAGGGTACCACAAGATTCGCTACTGAATGTAGAACTCTTGTTTGTTGAATGCGTATATATTTTGTTATTGTCCGTAGAAATGTCTTTTTCCTGACTTTCAGCGCTTTGATTTTCAACATCGGATTCGGAATGAATATCATGTTTAGTGATGTTGGGTGAATTTCTGTCTCCAGATTTCAACACAATATTATGGTCATCAGAAATACACTTGTCCGGTTAGTGGTGATCGTTTTCATCAAATTTTAACTGAAGTAATTTTGCAAGTGTATTATCTTGTATATCGCAATCCTCTGTAACGGCACCATTACCAAAATCTTTTTGTTTATTTAGAGGTAGTTTTTAGTGTTTAAAATGTTTTAACTTTCTGATGGAATTTTGACTTTTCATTATATTATTGACTTTCGAAAATCCTTATTCATGTACATCAGCACTTTCGGAATCCATAAAATTTGGAAATTCAACACGTTTGCCTTCAAATTGTATATCACCGACTTGTTCTGGTACATAATGGAAAAATGGATCCTCTTGATCGGAACTCTCAATATTGTCCCGGTTAGGTGATCGACTCAAGCAATACAGAGCTTCTGAAACCTGCATATCTTTGGCTGGCTATAATGGAGCTCGAAATTGAACTGTTGCAAAATTATTGCTACCCATCGTTCATATACAGCCTCTTTAAGCTGTTTTTTTTTGAAATATGGGCCTAAGGATGGTCACATTCAACGATGAGTTTTCGACCTCGCAAATACATTGCAAAATTAGCTGTTACCATCCCCAATAATTCTAATTTTGTAGGTCCGTATGATCTTTGCAATTTGGTTAAAGAATAAGACGAAAAGTGAATAACACGTTCCTCATTGGTTTCGTCAGCTTGTTACTGATATTGGTACAGCATGTATCCTATGTCTTTAGAACTAGTATCTGCTGCTAAATAAAATTCAGTATTATAATTTGGAAATGCTAGGAAAGGAGAGTTTGTTAATAACAATTTTAACTTGCAAAATGCATTCTCTTGTTCAAGTGTCTACTTTAATTTGACATTTTTACGCAGTAGTTTGGTTAGCGGTTCAACCTCAGCGGTAAAATTGGGAATAAACTTCTTGAACCAGTTCATCCAGTTTAAGAGTACGACGAAGTTCGCGTACAGAACGAGGTGACGGATATTCCTGAATTGCAGCAATTCGATCGGGCGGAGTTGTATTTCATCTTTAGAGATCAGATGACCTAGAAATAAACAAAAATTTTTGGCAAAATGACATTTCCTCGGACCCAATTTTAAACTGGCGGCTTGTAAGCGATTAAATACCTCGCGCAAATCACTAATGTGTTGATCAAGAGTTTCCAATGTTATTATAACATAAACTTAATAGCAAAGACAAGAATTAAACGTTAAGCCATTGAGCACTCTGTTCATTAAAAGTTGAAATGATCCTGGCGATGAACGCAAACTCATCGGTAATCGGAGGAATTTATACGTATCGTAGTAAGTATTAAAAGCGGTAAAACGCTGAATTTTTGAATTTATAGGCATTTGAAAAAAATCTGAACTCAAATCAATATGTGTTATAAAATTCGGTGTTCTGTTTGAGAAAGACTCCGTTAAATCCTGCAATTCAGGAAGTCCATATAAAAAACTGCTGAGTTTGGGAATTCAAATACCAAAAATCGCAACAAAACAAAACTGTGAGAGACTTTTTGAAGACAGAGAATCACTTTTATTATTTTGAGTGTTTTTCATTCGCGTCGAAACTAACGCGATGGGACTTGTGATAGGTATATATCCTCGGTTTCACCGACCGGGCCAATTATTCCTTGTTTTAGCAAATAATCTAAATGATCCTGAAGTACTTGTTTTTTATCTGGAGTAATAGTAGGGTGCCGAGTCAACGAATATGATCGATTTGGGTTAACGGAATATTTTATATCATTGGAAAGAGGAGAACAAGCCTCATCGAAATATTGATGTCGTCGTTGTCTACAGTGGTCACGATTTTCTTAAATTTGGGTCAAAGGTCAAAGCTAAAATTTCAAGGAAAACGCAGAGTCACGTTTAAACAGCTGGCCGCCACTACATATATGCGTTTATAGCAAAATAAATTCGAATAATTAAAAGGATTATAAATATAGTTTCTATATTTAGGACTAATTTGATATTTCTATTGCCAAATATGATTCTAGATTGACATTTGTACTTATAGGGTGCACATTTACAATTTCATTCAGCTGTTAAATAACAGTGACCTTGACCTATTAAAATTTCCAAATTCGGAATTTTTACATAAGATTCGATACAAATGATCTCTAGAGATTTCTTTTTTAGATACTATCATTTATAAGTTGCCCTCCCAAATTGTTATTTTTGTCGTCTTTTGATAGAAGGTGTTCGGAATGATTTCCTGGGTAAATATCCAATTTTCTTTTGGTGAGTGTGGAAGCACATCAAATTGTACTTAATAGTTCCAAAATTGGTGTAAAATTAACGCAGAATGGATTGAATTTGCAGGTCTGAGTATATCTTTTCTTTAGAGAAATAAGAAATACGGCAATTGGTGAAAAGGGGGAGGGTTGTCTGTCAAAGTTATGAAAACAAAATGACAATAAGAAACAGGTTAATCACTCCATCTTACACACTTATATGATTTATTGAGCATATATTGGCCTACAATCGACATGAAGTTAAAGATTATCTATAAAAGAGGGTTATGTACAGCATCGATGTATTTTACAAACACTTGTAAACAACATCAATCTAATTTAAATATAGATCTCTGATTTCCTTATCCTCATGTGAGTTAATATATATACGAGCACGCGAGTTAATATAGATCAGAATTTTAATCAGATTGAAACAACATAGAAAAATTGCCGAAGCTAGTAGTAGCTATTACGTTTCGTTGTCTACCAGGTCTAGGTCAGAGACCTAGTTTTAGTTGTTCTTTTTTAACTCGCATTCGACGCAAGTCGAAAATGTGAGGCATAGAGAATACAATCTGATGGTGGTGGCGGCAACGGCGTAAACTATTTGTATAGCTTTATTTTTCAAAGGGTAGTGGAATTGGATGATTCATACTTTGTATATAGATCCACTGTGTTACGAAGTTCCTTTCTGTCATATAATTATTGTCCTTGACTTCATTTTCATGGTTCAGTGACTGCTAAAACTGTATAGCTTTTTTCGTCATGTAAATGTCTCACTTATCATGAGTTCTAGGATAACTATATTTCGTTACTAATATATGGTATCCTTACAAAGTCTACATGTCCATCAGACATGGTTCACCTGACCTCGACCTCATTTCATGGATCAGTGAACAAGGTTAAGATTCCGTGGACAAGTCCGTAAATAAGATACTATAAGTAGTGCGTCAAATATATTTGGTGTATGGAATGATAGCAAGGTGTACATGTCTTTATGACAGAGTTCATCTGATCATACCTCATTTACATGGAACATTGATAATGTTAATTTTATGTAATACTTGTTGTATAATATGAAAATGAGAAGATGTGGTATAATTGCCAATGAGACAACTGTCTATCAAAGTTCAAATGAAATGGAAGTAAGCAATTATAGGCAACCATACGGTCTTCAACGACGAGAAAAACCCATAGCGTATGGTCGGCTATGAAAGGCTCAGATATGAAAAATATGAAACAATTCATTTGAGAAAATTAACGGCCTAATTTATAACAAAACAATTTACGAAAAACAAATATGACAGACATGAACCAACGACAACCACTCAAAAACCGGCTCGATCCTGACTTGGGACAGGCATATAAAGAATGAATAATCCTTTTTCTCTAAGACTTTCGACATAATTCAGTCAGTAAGTAAAGCATGCTGTACCTGTAGAATCCTAGTTTTCTACGGTAATTATGTTTATGATCATACTTTTCTCAGACTATTGATGACATCCTCTCATTAGCGTTCTGTAAGGGTGCGACCATTTGATTTCGAAAAGGGGGTGGGAAGCGGGAGGAGAATTTTGAAAGTGAATAACTTTGCCTGGTATGAACTGGAAATAAATGACTTTGCAGAAGACAGGATGAAAATGAATACCCTGCAACATGAAATGCAGGATACATGTAATTGAGGATACGAATGTGTAAAAAAGTGAAAATAAATTTTTGCGCAGCAAAGCCGCGGAAAAAAATAAGCATGCATAGCAACAGATGAAAAATTTTGTGTCTTTTGTCTTCATGTTAGTTGATTTTTGTGCTTCAAGCTGATTTGATAAGTCAAGCCATTTCCAACTGTTTTTTTTTTTTGTAGATTGTTCTCTTCTGTTGTGTTGTTTTACCTTTGCCCAGGTAAGGGGAGGGTCGAAGGATCACAAACATGTTTAACCCCTCCAAATTTTGTATGTGTCCAAAATCAGGAGCCTCAGTTCAGTGATTGTCGTTGGTCGCTGTCTGTGTTTTGTTGTTCACATAAATGAGACCGTTATTTTTTTTTTGGATTGTTTCACAATTTGTCTTGTCGAGGCCGTTTATAGCTGATTATATAATTTTAAACCACCGATCGTTTTTTTAATTGTACTATTTTCACAGAAAAAAAAACCAAATATTCCAATTCGAAACATGGTAGATAGATAGAACATGCATGCTTGGCAAATATAGGTCATTGGTTTCAGTGGTTTGCTCGGAAAAACCTATTGCCAATTCAGCTTTGAAATTACTACAGTTGTGTCTGCTAGTGTATAATTTATAGCACGAACGGTGGTACAATTTTGTTGTCGTTCACGCCGAGGAGGGTTTAGGTCGAAAACATCGTGCAAGACCATAACATATAGACTTGATGTGTCATATACCGGGTGTGAAACGAAACCGACCGATTTGATTCTTATACTACAATTATAACAAAAAATTCTATTCAATAAAAAGTTTAAAGTTTTGAAAAACAGACACACAACATATTTCTCCGAGGAAAATAGCAATCTGCAAAGTTAACTGGCTATTCAAAACAAATAAATCAACCACACAACTAGTAAAAATGAGAAATGTAGTGAGTGACCACAGTCCTTGTTAATGACCTAATATGAATATTTTATTTGCAAAAGCATACAGAACATGCTATGGCAATACATAATATATACACAATGTGACAAAAGACTGCTAACAGAGAACAATACAATAATAACATAACTAACCAATAATGACAGATCTAGCTTTCCATGCATTCTTTAAATAGTTACAAAGCTTAATTGTAAGCGATCTAGAATTAGCTTTCAACAAACAAGATAGTTTAAAAATATTAGGCCATAAACAATAATAGCGTGGCAGAAAAAAAAAATCTAATTGCCCTATATGCTGGACATACCAATACAAAATGGAATTCATTCTCAACACATTGCATTTTAGAACATACATATAAACGCATTTCTCTTGGTATATCAGAGAAGCGACCAACTTCAACATTTAGTTTCAAAGTACCAATTCGTAGTTTCGTAAGAATGTGAACATTATTAATGTAGCTTAAATAATTCTCAAGACAAAAATCAAACTTTATACTTCTATATACACTTAATTTCTCACAGTCAAATATATCTGCTGACCATTTTTGTAGATATTGGTCTTCAATGCGTGTCTTTATAACATCAAACGATATATTAATATTATTTTGGTCAATCCAAATGTGGTTCATTCCAAGACTAAATAAAAAATCACGCACATTGGATGCCCAATTAATTTTACCTTGATTTGCATCGTCATATAAAATTTTATACACATCATATACAAAAGCTGGTTTATATATAACAATACGTAACCAATACTTTAAGATCAATTGTTTTCTTAAAACATACATAGGTAGATGACCAACCTCGCCACACAGAAAACTAATAGGAGCACGTTTACCTAATTTTTAAAACAAACCTACAAAAACGGTTATGAATAACCTCTATGTCGTTGGCGCGGTGAAAACCCCATATTTCGGAAGAATAGTTCAGTACTGATCCAACCATACTGTCGTAAAGAAGACATTGTTGATGTGTAGAAATGTAGATATTATTCAAACAATTTAAAAGTGACGACAGAGCTCTTGATCCTTGTTGGGACAGTCGTTTTTGTGTGTGTAAGAATTTCCCGTTAAAGTGTAACAACATTCCAAGATAAACGTAGGAATTTACGATTTGAAGTTCTTGGTTATTATATATGAAACGATTATTTACAGGTTGCCATCCATTTCTGAACACAGCTACTTTAGTTTTATAAGTGTTAACTTCTATGTTCCATTTTCTACAATATTTGGATAATTTGTCAAGTAACTGTTGAAGAAGTTCGGCAGATTTGGCAAACAAGACAGTATCGTCTGCAAAAAGTATCAAATAGATTCCATTCAGGTTCACTACATCTTCATTATTTGTAACAGTTATATCTTCAATAATATCATTATTAAATAGAGGAATAATAAAGGAGATAAAGGTTCACCTTGTTTTACTCCTAAGAAATTGTCAAAGGCATCAGAAATAAGTCCACCAGATCTTACTCGGAGACGCACAGACGCATAAATTGATTTAATAATGACCACAAATTTACTGCTGACTCCATTTCGAAGTAATTTATAAATCAAAACTCTTCTGCTTAATTTATCGAACACTTTTCGAAATTCAACGAGAGCGAAGTATAGTTTCATCTTTTGTTGAAGAATATGTACAATTATACCATGTAGAACAAAAAAAGCATCAATAGTTGAATGTCCAGGACGAAAACCAAATTGATTGTCGATTAGTTTATCTTCGTCTTCGGACCAGACTAGTAATCGAGTCGTCAGGATAGACTGAACAGTTTTGATAAGACGCTCACTAAAACAATGGGTCGATAGTTATTTGGATCGGTCAAATCTCCATTCTCAGCAATAACAATACCATCTGCCCAAGTATCAGGAAAAGTTCCACCTCCAAAAGTATAGTTGAAAAGTTTATTTAGAATTGGAGCAAAAAATATTGGACTTGCAGCAAACATTTCGCTGATAATTTGGTCATCTCCCGCGCTTTTGCCCAATTTTAGTTTTTTTTTATCGAATTCACAATTTCATCTTCAGTAATTTCAGAGTCTAGGATATCTATGCCTATATTTTCAAAATTATCATTATTTATCAAGTTCAATACTTCATTACAAAGATCAGGTGGATTTTCGCCGAGAATTCTTTCGAAATGTTTTAACATAACATCATTTTCAACTGTGCATCGTGTTCTATTCGTAGGCCTGATAGTGGACCAGAATTTTCGTGGGTCAGTTTTTGCAATGTCACAAAGTTCAACGCCCACTCGCCGTTTATAGTTTACTTGGGCTTGACGTTTTATCTTGTTAAATCGGTTTTTAGCATCGATATACGATTGTCTATTCACATCAGTTGGGTGTCGAAAAAAGAAGTTTCGGACTTGGTGAAAAATATGACGCTCTGATTTACACTTTTCATCAAACCAATCATTGTTTTTTCTTTCTGTATTTCTATTGTCTTCTTATATTAGAACTGACCGACCAAAAATTTTAAAAGCACTGTCATATAATATACGCGTGATCTCCCCTACAGCTGTATTCAGATCGTTTTTTGAAGAGACGTTGTCTACCAATGAGAACAACGCACTACTCTGTGTTTGTAAAACTTCCATGTAATCATTATTCTTATTAGAATCCCATTTTATATACTTGTGTAGTTTTGGATATTTGTTCTGTGGACGATTGTTTGAGAAATTAAGTTGAAAAATTAATGGCGAATGATCGGAGAATTCATTAAATTGCAGCACATTAAAGTAACTAATTAGTTTTAGTCGATCGGCGATACCAGTAAGTAATCGTTCACGCTTCGTCCTCTACTTGTACAAAAGGTAAACTTTCCATCTAAATCGTCCCCAAGTCTACCATTAGCGACAGTAAGTCCAGTTTTATAGCAAAGTTGTATAAGCTTACGACCAAAAGAGTTCACAAATGTGTCCATGGAACGTCTACTAGGAATATTGGGGTTTTCTACATGCTCAACGCTCTCGACATATTTATCTAAATTATCATCACACAAAACATAACTAAGTTGATAAATATTCAGTATCAACTTCACAAATAATACACGATGGTCTTGAAGTATAGAGTCTGCGTACTGACGTTGTTTATCATCTTAATAACGTGTTATAGTATTCTTTTATTTGTCTTTATTAATATTACTTTTACTGTTAAGTCTGTTTTTTGAGATATCCATTTGACGTGACTCTGTACTTATGTATCCCGTCATACTTTGAACGACAAAACTATTTTATTTATTAATATTACTTTTACTGTTAAGTCTGTTTATTGTGATATACATTTGACGTTACTCTGTACTTATGTATTCCGTCATACTTTGAACCACAATATTATTTTCTTATTAATATTACTTTTACTGTTAAGTCTGTTTTTTGAGATATCCATTTGACGTGACTCTGTACTTATGTATCCCGTCATACTTTGAACGACAAAACTATTTTATTTATCAATATTACTTTTACTGTTAAGTCTGTTTATTGTGATATCCATTTTACGTGACTCTGTACTTATGTATCCCGTCATACTTTGAACGACAAAGTTATTTTATGTCTACCTGTGCGAATTTCAAACGCGCGATTTAACGCCAGTACTTAAAACCTTCCATCCTTTATGGGTGGATTTTACATAGATAAATAAAATCGTATAATAAAAAAGCAAAATGAGGATGTTAAATTTGATGTATGCCTTTATGTGCTTCTTCGTTACATTTGTTTGTTTTTGTAGTGATTAAGATGATAACACAATGTTGACTGCTGTACCCATATTTTTGACATTTTTACCTATTGTGTCTGTTTGTTTTGTTCACGCATCGTTGTCAATATAATGGAATTTGATGCGACTGTCATACAAGTGAGAGGTTTAGCTAGCTATAAAACCAGGTTCAATCCACCATTTTCTACATAAGAAAATGCCTGTACTAAGTCAGGAATATGACAGTTGTTATCCATTCGTTTGATGTGTTTGAGCTTTTGATTTTGCCATTTGATTAGGGACTTTCCTTTTTGAATTTTCCTCGGAGTTCAGTATTTTTTGTGATTTTACTTTTCACCTACTCGACTTTTCAGATCCCCACATACAAATACTGATCCCCTCTCATTATATTCAAGAACAATTTTTTCAATAATTTCATGAAAATCGTTGTAACAGATCTGATAATACTTAGATTTTTCGTGTGGAATGTAGGAAAAGCATATATATATATTATTGGCAATGGTGAAAAATTGTTTATTGAATTTGATAAGGACAATATCACAGTGCAATTTTCTTTCTACCGAGATACCACTACATAAAAAATGTCTACAATAAATGGCAATACCACCTTCATTTCTTGTACCTATATTAGTGTTACGATTAATGAAAGATATATTTACAAAACCATCAATTTCTACTATGTTATTATCATTAAACCAAGTTTCACAAATGAAAAGAACATCATAGCTGTTTACTAAATTCAAAAAATCGTTGTCATTATATATCGAGTTCAGTCCATGAACATTCCAGCACAAACATTTCAAGTTTTCAAATTGTTCTCTGAACGAATCCTATGGAACGTATTCTTTTCCTCCAACGTAAATTTTATCCCTCACAAAATATGCTTGAACATTTTCATCGCGTAGTCGCTTCAGTGTCGGTAGTTTTTCTTTTCTGCGTTTTTGGATCTCTACTGGCAACTGCTCTGAAATTCCGTAATTATATCCTTTCAAAATTTTCGCACTTTTTTCACCAGATCTCGACTATCAAATGAAGCAAATTTTACAAGAATAGATCTAATCTGTTTGAACCTTTTTTGCCCAGACGGTATGCATCTGTAATATGTAATCTAACAGAATTTCCGATTTCAAGTTTTTCATGACAAAACGCGTTGATTGTTTCAGAACAGTTTTCATCTGTGGTTTAAAGAATGTTATAGAAAATAAGACTGTTACACATTGATTTCATTTGAACTTCAATCAACTCGTTCTGTAGTCTATCATTATCCCTTTTCATATCATTGAGAGATGATATAATATTTGGATCAACTTTGGGTACATTAGAGTTATTACTTTTTAAGTGTTTTGATATTTTATCTAACTCTGTTTTTAAATCGGAAAAATTCTTGTTTTGTGTATCGTGAGTGTTGCTCATCAACTGGGTACTCCTCTCTACTTGGTCCAAGCGATCGTCTAACGATTCCGCACCTTGCTCTTACAACTTTTGGGTTTAAGGAAGAAACAAACGAGTCGATTTGGTCAAGTTTATTTAGTTTTAGGCTTGCATCTCGTGAAAGCTTTGGCTGGCTCATATTTACATTTGCGTTTACTCCACCGTAACGTGACTGTTCAATAGGTGTTCTAAATGGTTTGTTTACACTGATATTGTCAACTGTAATTTCACCTTTGTTGTCACTTTGAGAATCGTTTTTATTCTTCTGTTTACTTTTCTTTTTTGATGGCTTCTTTGTTTCTTGGTTTCCAGACTCATTTTGTATACTTATATCACTGGTATTAGTTCGTTTAACACCTTTTGAAGGCATATTTTCACAATTTTTTTCACATTTTGGCTTTCCTAGAAAAACTCAACTACCCGCCATATGTCACATGATCAAGCAACAAAATGATTAATGGCACGGGATAATCCGTGTTTAAACAATGCAAAATGTTGACTTAATTTGTGTTTTTAATTGCTAATTTCTTTAAAAAGACTTTTATTTCACACATGAAATTTGGCACACACATGCACTGTGTCTTATTGCTTTAATCAGAGTAAAATAAATCGTGATGATACACGTAATAATTTTGCTTTCGATGAAAATGTGGTAAATTTCGGGTAAAATTTTAGTCTTACTAAAATGATGAAATACTAATACTACAATCACTTAAATACTTTCCGCTTTCGTTATATGATATATTTAATATATAAAGTTAAAACTATATTATAAGTACTATTTCAACCACCAACAAAGAGCGCAATAATTTTATTTTTCATGTTAAAGATTCCCCGTACAATACGGTATCTGGGGGAACCCTGTAAAAACACGAAATTTAGAAAATCGTGACCACGGGAACTTACGGAGACATTCATGATTGTAAAATATAATGAGTTTCCTATAATTTACAAAATAAATTAGCCGTGTGTTATTCTGTTAACTTAAACTCGTTTACTAGAGGACTTTTTGGACACTGGGCACCATACTATAAGACGATACGAGCGTTGATATTTTGGCTTGAAATCTGGTTTCAGTATAATCTTGTTCAGTACAACATCGGAAAAACCTAAATTCAGTCACAAATATATTTTCGTGTAATTTTAGAAATTCTTTTAACCGTTCTTATTGTAACCAGATGAAGGCGTTGGGATATCAAAATATGACAGAAATTTAGTTCCATTATCTGTCTACTGATCTTTTGCTCCGCTTTCAACTTCTTCTGAATTTTTTTTTCGGTTTGAAATTGAACGTTATCCATCGTTTTCAATCGCTGTCACATCAAACTCATTGTCCAGTATCTCAAATTGTGCTAAAATTGTTCCCTTTGAGAAGACAACAGTCTCACTTTACGGATTAGATATTTTGATGGGTACCAGTTGGTCCTTATGTACAGAAACTACTGATTTCACTGTGACAACACCCAAGTTTGATGATGATTGTGGCTCGTGCAGATCCCTTGTGCACCATGTAAAATATTACCACTAACTTTGCACCATACTATTATCTCAGAATTTGGCAAAATAGATAAACGCTTTTGATTCTTCATTTTGAAACAGACAATTTTAAAAAATCCAACATTATTCTCTTTGAAAACAAATAGTCTGTTCCTTAATGATAAAGGGTGTGATGTTTGCGAAAATATATGTACTAAAACCCAATGTTTTCCATGTGGTATTTGAATTTTTATCCGCGAAACACCAACATTGTTTACAGACTGGTTATTTGCTAAAACTGTTTTCTCACTAGTTGAATTTACCCGACGTGTGTGTTTCTTGTATTGATTTGAAAAGTTGTTGTGAAATTACATTTATTGAGCTTCCCATATCTATGAGAGCAGCAATGTTCAAATTAGTAATTTGTACTGTCAAATAAATAAATTTGCTTGTGTTTTCTGTATTTGATATATAACCATATTCATCATCAGAACTTAGAAAAGCGTCAGGTTGTATTTTATTAGTATACTGATCTAGAAGGAGAGCGCCTATACGCCGTCTAGCACCTAGTATCGCCGTCCTCCCGGAGGGCCGTGCCTGGTGTCTCGTTCGGTTTTCCGAAAGTTTCATACAGCAAACCGCTGAATGACCAATTTCATCGCACAGCTGACATTTAACATTTTTACTAATAATTCCTTGACCATTCCAATTGCAATATCGTTTAAAATGATCTGGAGAATTACAATAGAATATAAATAAGAAGATGTGGTATGAGTGCCAATGAGACAACTCTCCATCCAAGTCACAATGTGTAAAAAGTAAACAATTATAGGTCAAAGTACGGCCTTCAACACGGAGCTTTGGCTCACACCGAACAGCAAGCTATAAAGGGCCCCAAAATGACTAATGTAAAACAGTTCAAACAGGAAAACCAACGGTCTAATCTATATAAAAAACGAGAAACTAGAAACACGTATGAACCACACCAACAAACGACAACCACTGAACAACAGGCTCCTGACTTAGGACAGGTGCATACAAATGCAGCGGGTTTAAACGTTTTAACAGGCGCCAACCTTCACCCTAACCTGAAACAGTAGTTTAATATTACAACATAAAAAGACACACTAAAAAATATCAATTGAAATGGCTGAACTCGATCAAAAAGACATATAAGCAAAAACAAGTAAACATACACTGAACGAATAAGTTTGATCTATGACATAATATAAATACAATACTAATAAAAAAGATTTAGAACAATGTCAAAAAGACAACTTTAACCTGGGACAAAATGGCGTTAAATAAAGTAACGTACACAGGTAAATTTAAATATAATAATTTTGGTGTACAGGAGTACAGAAACATTTTTTGCAAATAAATAAATTTGTTGTTCATAGTCCGAGTATAGATGTGAAACATAGATTACTTGACGCATGGGAGGTGTCAGTTATGTCCCTACATTTGGGAAAGACGGAGAGTATAATTTTTGGTCGTGGCCAAAAACTTCGGTCTTTAATACCGGGTGATTTTGCTATCTCCTGTAATGGTATTAATATTGAATCCAAAACTTTTGTAAAATATTTGGGAATAATAATTGATCAGTTTCTGACTGGTGATTTTATTGTCAACACTTAAGTGAAAAAAGTCAATCAAAGGCTTAAATTTTTATTTAGAAACAAAGAGTGTCTAAATTTTCAATCTAGGAAAACATTGTGCTCTTCTCTGATTCAATGTCATTTTGACTATGGATGTGCATGCTGGTATGAAGGTATATCAAAACAAATGAAGAATAAACTTCAAGTGGCACAAAATAAGATTGTGAAATTTATTCTGCAATTAAATCCCAGAAAGAGTGTGACATATATTGAATTTGAGAAATTGAGTTTTTTTATTATTAGTAATAGAGTCAAACAACTAAGACTCAGTCATGTATTCAACACTTTTAACAATATATGCCCAAATTATTTGCATACTAATTTTGTTAGAAATGAAACATCTTTCAATACAAGATCTAGTAGTAAAAACTTTTATATACCAGGAATTAAAGGGTGTGAATCTACCACTTTCTTTTATAATGGAATAAAAGACTGGAATTCGTTACCAGAAATAATTAAAAGTTGCTCTAAGAAATATAATTTTAAAGTACAAATGAAAAAGTTTTTGATGGATAAATTTAAATCCATCTTTAATAGTGAATTTGTTTTTTATTAATTATACTGAGGCTTTGACCATTTATCTGTGATAAATTTAAATGATTTTTGTTATTTCTATGTGTCAACCTTTGGTGTGAACTGGAAGTCTCTTCATAAAGGGACCCCACTGGAAATAAGTTTCAATAACTTCTGTGGGTCATCCTAAGGTATTAGGCTACAGTGATAATCTAGTCAATATAAATATCACTCTAACATTATAATCTAGTCTATTGATATTATCAAAATATCATGACAATTTTCATAATTTTATTTTTAAATTATAATTTTAGTAAACATGTAAATTATTTTAGTGTCTATAAACTATATATGTCTAGTGCTATATCTGTGTCATTTTAATGTATTGTATCTGTCAAATTCATGCCTTTTATCTTGAATATAAATTATATATATCTGTTGACCAATGTAAGAAAATCGGTCATTACGTCTGTTTTGTTGTGTGTTTTCCTTTGAACTAGTTAAAGTTAAATCTTGGACCACCTTTGTGAGGGTATCTATCTGTGATTGTAATGCTGTAAAGTCAGAGGTCACGTGTCATTGGATTTTGGCTGCTTACTAGCCGCAGCAACCTGTATTTCCGCTTTCCTGTATCATTACGCTTTTCCCATTTTAGAGGCTGCTAATGCAGACGGACTGTCCCTACGGTATCCTGCCCTTACAAAGAACGCTAATTGTTTGGGTAACCATTTTATAGATTTAACTAAAATTCTGTGATCTCTTTTTTTCAAAATATTAGCTTTTTCAACAAGCTGACAATAAAAATCGTCAATTGACTGACCTGACGACAGTGACAAGTTTTCCAAAATTTCACTGTCTAGCATTACAGTAGGATTTTGCCAGTCTAAATATGCATATTTAGTTTTGAGCAACTGTAATATAGTGTCCAATGATGATTTGTGTTCCGACGAAAGCGCATTAAACCAGGTAAGTGCCAGTCCGGTCAAATGCAAATGAAACACTAAAGAAAATTGCACCGTCTCATTTACTTATAGACAATCTTTATATATTTGTTTCGTCGTACAATTTGTGTGGTCGTGTAGCAAATTAATTCTCACATATACTGGAAAATAAACTAGACCATTAACTAATAGTATTAGATACTGCAGCCAGATATATTATCACATACAAAACTAAATTCCTGAAGAAACAAACATGAAAAACAAGTAGCTAAAATGTGCATTACAATCTGCAAGACTCATTCAGAAACAAAATTGAAAACTTTCAACAACAAAGATGTCTGCCTCCTACGACCACGTGTTTCTCCTTCACCAGAAAAATCCCATCGTCTCACTGTGATGCACATCAATCTGTCGACTTGAAAACGTTCCCAACATTACCGGCTCCTCAAAGAATTCTAAGATCCATATTTGAAGTCCTCCACCATGATCACCGTGTAGCATCACCACCGGATATAAATACCCCGAAGCGGTGGAAAAACAAATGTGAAGTCAGATAAGGTCAAATTCTTCTCATTTTCATTGTATTCTACGATTTGCAGACAAGTTAAGTTTTATGATAGTGATTCCTACTAATGCAGCCTCTATTTATTTTTATAAGTTGTTATAACGAGTAAGCTAAGTCGTTGTAAGGAGTTAGCTAAGTCGTTAAAATTACACCCTGACACTAACCGGCTTCCGTAATACAGCTGGAATTGAAAATGAATCCGATTATGGCATGAGAAAGATGCAGTAGATAAGATCAATCAAAATAGAATTTAAAGAAGCTACAAAAAAAAAAGTCCAGTTGAATTTTATGACTGAAAAAAACATATCTGTGTAAACTCACAACGTCCATTGGTGCAACGATACAAAAAAATCTGGCTAAAAAGCTAGAAAACGCATACGTTTAAAGCTATTTACTCTGTCGAAAGAAAACACTTAATAATTAAAAAAAAATGTCTACAAATTCTTTATTGAATTTTTCATATTACAGGTATGCAATTATGGCGAGGTTACATGAGATAAGACATAGTTCAAATTTAAGGACCGAATTAAAATGTGATAACAATAAGTAGAAGTGTGATATTTCCTATCTTTATTTGATCAACTATTTAAACGGGCGATGGAAAATATTTTGCATTTGAGTATTTTTTTAGTGGAGAGATTTTTTTTCTGACAAACGGGAGATAAGCCCTGCACTATTCGTCAGATTTGCTCGTAAAATATTAAAGTTATGTCGTTCCTCCCTCCGGACGTCTCCATAAAACTGAAACCAAACTAAATAAGTCAAAGTTGTATACAGTTTCCCCGAGATATCTTTTTGGTGCCAAAATGACTGGTATGGTTTAAATATTCTAAACCTAAAGAATATGAATATAAGGATATGTGGCGTGAACGTCAATGAGACAGCAACCGAACGACATACGTTTACTCGTGATTACTGTAAAATAAATTCATCATTAAGATAGCTACTACTGGAAGTGTTTAACGACCTTGACTGGCTGTTCAGCCCTCGCACGGTCGGCTCGGTGCCCGAAGGCGTTTGGTGAGCGTTTAAATAATTTTGTGCCAGATAAAGTATGTTTTATAAGAGAATGTGTTGTGAATTTACCTATTTTAGAGTGCATTTGTTTCTAACCCGAAATTTTGTCATCGATGACTATCGTTTAGTAAACGTTTAGCTGCTAGAAACAAATACATCGTTCATTGAACTTTATCGACCCGCGTAGTGAGACAGAAATAGATTACATACACGCACTGTAAACAAACAGGTAAAAGTGCGGGAAATGAATGACCAGGACTTTGTGAAAACAATACGTGCTCGTAAGTATTTAAACGACAGATGCAGAAACAAATAGATATAAGAAGATGTGGTATGAGTGCCAATGAGACAACTCTCCATCCGAGTCAAAATTTATAAAAGTAAACCATTATAGGTCAAAGTACGGTCTTCAACACGGAGCCTAGGCTCACACCGAACAGTAAGCTATAAAGGGCCCCAAAAATTACTAGTGTAAAACCATTCAAACGGGAAAACCAACGGTCTAATCTATATAAAAACGAGAAACACTTATGAACCACATCAACAAACGACAACTACTGAACATCAGATTCCTGACTTAGGACAGGTGCAAACAAATGCAGCGGGTTTAAACGTTTTAATGGTACCAAACCTTCACCCTTTTTCTGAAACAATAGTATAACATCACAACATAGAAAGACACACTATAAAATATCAACTGAAATAGCTTAACTCAATCAAAGGACATATTAACACCATTGAACATACACTGAACAAATAAATTTGACCTATGATACAATGTAAATTCAAAATAAATAAATAAACTAAGGGAAGAATAATAAAAGTAACATGTTATATCGGTATGAAATGTTAAACAATTTAAGAAAAACAATATGCTCGAACAAAAATATCAGCCATTTGCAATAACTTTAAACACAGGTAAATGAAAATAAGTTTGTTGTTAGGTATACGTGTACAGTTAAAATAGAGAAAGGAAATATTTTAACAAAATAAATAATTTTGATGTTCATAGTACGAAGTGGAAATTTATATTAGTACCAAACACTTATCAAAGCTGGTATATAGACCAGATATAAATGTATCGTTTACACGTCTCAACGATAAACGATCAACGACTACGCGACTATTTTGCGCGTACATCGTTTATGTGAACGATGTCAACGTTGACCAAAAAATGTAAGAAACAAATGGATTAAGGTGGCTGGGCGTCTTAATTAAAATCCATAGAATTTTTTAATAATTTGTCAAAATGAAGTTTTTTACATGCTTTTTTCAAAAATATAATAAAAAGTATGGGTCACCGGACTTTTTTTCCCGCTACAGGTTGTGCTAAATTGCCAGATTTTGTATAGATTATGCATGGAAAATCCAATTTTGTGTGATAAAAAGAAAACTACCTGATAGAATTTTAAGATAAAATGTGAGAAGATAGATCTTATAACATGCTTTCAGATAAGAAAAAGAAAAAATAGGGTCACCGAACTTGTTTTCTTGCTACATATTAAAATATGTAAATTCACAACACTTTCTATTATAAAATTATAACTATATCTGAGTTATCTCCCCTACTATTTGAGTTATCTTCCCTTATTTAGCAAAGTTGAAAAAAATGAATCAAACACAAATATGATGATTTTTTTAGAAATTACACCGTAAATATGATAAAACACATAATTTTCTATATTTACATCAAACGTCTTACACATGAATTACATACTACACTCAAAAGTTGCACACTTCATTAAAGATATAGACCAACTGTTATCTGCTTCTTCAAAATCCAAGATGGAGGAAGACACCCGAGCCACCTTAAACGACTACGCGCGTAATCGTTTACATAGTTTAGGTTAGAAACAAATGCGCTCTTATCATGTAGCAAGAAAACGAGTCCGGTGACCCCATATTTTTAGCTCACCGGGGCCCTTGGCGTCCGTCGTCTGTCGTCGTCGTCTGTCGGCCCCTGAAACTGTGAGCTTATGATCATCAGCTTGGCGTCCGTCGTCGTCCGTCGTCTGTCGTCGTCGTCTGTCGTCGTAAACTATTTCAAAAATCTTCTCCTCTGAAACTACTGGGCCAAATACCTTCAAACTTAAACAAAATGTTCCTTAGGGTATCTAGTTTATAAATTGTATCCGAAGTTTTGATCCATCGACAAACATGGCCGCCATGGCTAAAAATAGAACATAGGTTTCAAATGCAGTTTTTGGCTTATATCTCAAAAACTAAAGCTTTTAGAGCAAATCTGACATGAGGTAAAATTGTTCAATTGGTCAAGATCTATCAGCTCTGAAATTTTCAGACGAATTGAACAACCCATTGTTGGGTTGCTGCCACCGAATTGGTAGTTTTAACAAAATTTTGCAGTTTTTTGTTATTATTTTGAATATTATTATAGATATATATAAACTGTAAGCAGCAATAATGTTCAGCAAAGTAAGATCTACAAAAAAGTTTATATGACCATAATTGTCAATTGACCCCTTAAGGAGTTATTGCCCTTTAAAGACAATTTTACACAATTTGTTCATCAAGTTTGCTAACATTTAACTAGAGGCTCCAAGGACCCTGTGTCGCTCACCTGATATTTTTATTTACAATTGATGCATGATAAATGCAACTGTTGTACTGTTGTTTAGTTTCAGAGATATAAGACTAAAAAGTGCGTTTGAAACCTATGTTTTATTTCAGCCATGTGTGCCATGTTGGCAGGCAGGGTCATCATACACAGTGGTCCCTGGATATCCTAGTGGTGATTTAAACCAAGTTTGGTTTAATTTGACAGTAGTTTCAGGGGAGAATTTTTGTAAAATTTATCTAACGAGAAATGCGAAGTGATGAGAAAGTTTGTTGTGAAGTTTTGTTGTTGCGCAACACCCCCCCCAAAAAAAAAACAAAAGGTAATAAAAAATTATCATTTAAGGGCAATCTTTCCTATTAATGATTTCTGCAAAATTCAGTTGATTGTGCAAGGGTTGTATAGCCAGCTGAGGTCGTTAAAAACTTGTTGCAAAATTCAAGTGGTTTTTGAATTGCTTTGTTGATCTTTTTTTGTATTCAACTTTTAAACAACAAAGTACAACAAATATGATGACTGATACTCATGACACTGAAAATATGGTCTTCATTCTTGTGAAGAAAATGGTAAGGTTTGAAATATTTCTTAAATATTAATTCAATACCAATACTTTAATTTGTATTGGATTTATCCCAGGAAATGAGAACAAGGGACACAATTAAATTCAATTTTTCCCTAAACTTCTGATAAAATATAAAATGAAGAACTATATTTTTTAATGAGAATTTTTTTTAATAGTTAATTGATAATTTGAACAATATTAATTAAGTTTTAGATCTTGCATGGTTGATTAATTTTCTCTCAAAATTTCTGATATTCTATTATAGTTTTAAATATAATATGAGGCAGGCATTACTTGTGAAGGGGGATGAAGTCTGTATAAATTAGTGTAGGAATTCAAGCATCATTTGCACTTCGGAATCTGTAGAAAATGAAGCCAAAGTACTGAAACATATCTGACATTCGACCTATTGTTTGGGATTATAGTTGTGACATCATTTTCAATGTAAAGAAAGAAACACCATCATCAGGTATTAATGTGTTTTTTTTTCATGTTATAGAATTATCAATTATTTTTATTGCCAGTTCATTAGTAGATTGTTTTCTATATTGATTTTCTACTGCAGTTTCAGAAAAGAAGATTACAAAAGGAAAACATTTTGTAAAAACTTACCAAAATTTACCAAATTAATGAAAATTGTTAAAAATTGACTATAAAGGGCAATAACTCCTTAACAGATCAACTGACCATTTTGGTCATGTTGACTTATTTGAAGATCTTACTTTGCTGAACATTATTGCTGTTTACAGTTTATCTCTATCTGTAATAATTTTCAAAATAATAACCAAAAACAGCAAAATTTCCTTAAAAATTACCAATTCAGGGGCAGCAACCCAACAACCAGTTGTCCAATTCATCTGAAAATTTGAGGGCAGATAGATATTTACTTGATAAACAAGTTAATCCCTGTAAGATTTGCTTTAAATGCTTTGGTTTCAGAGTTATAAGCCAAAATCTACATTTTACCCTATGTTGTATTTTTAGCCATGGCAGCCATCTTGGTTGGTTGGCTGGGTCACCGCACACATTTTTAAACTAAATACCCTAATAATGATTGTGGCTAAGTTTGGTTGAATTTGGTCCAGTAGTTTCAGAGGAGAAGATTTTGTAAAGATTACAAAATTTACAAAAATTGGTAAAAATTACTTTAAAGGGCAATAACTCCTTAAGGGTCAACTGACCATTTTGATCATGTTGACTTATTTGTAGATCTTACTTTGCTGAACATTATTGCTGTTTACAGTTTATCTCTATCTATAATAATTTTCAAGATAATAACCGAAAACGGAAAAAATCCTTAAAATTACTAATTCAGGGCAGCAACCCAACAACCCATTGTCCGATTCATCTGAAAATTTCAGGGCAGATAGATCTTGACTTGATCAACAATTTTACCCCGTCAGATTTGCTCTAAATGCTTTGGTTTCAGAGTTATAAGCCAAAATCTACATTTTACCCCTATGTTCTATTTTTAGCCATGGCAGCCATCTTGGTTGGTTTGGCAGGTCACCGGACACAATTTTTAAACTAGATACCCTAATGATGATTGTGGCCAAGTTTGGTTAAATTTGACCCAGTAGTTTCAGAGGAGAAGATTTTTGTAAAAGTTAACGACGACGGACGACGACGGACGACGGACGACGGACGCCAAGTGATGAGAAAAGCTCACTTGGCCCTTCGGGCCAGGTGAGCTAAAATCTTCTCCTCTGAAATACAGGTGAGCGATTCAGGCTCTTGAGAGCCTCTTGTTTTCTTATCTAAAAGCATATTGTTAGAGCTATTTTATCTTAAAATTCTATGGTGTAGTTTTCTTTTTATCACACAAAATTGGGTTTTCCATGCATAATCTTTACAAAATCTGACAATTTTGAACAACCTGTAGCGTGAAATATCATTTTCCTGGTATCGAAATACATCTCTTACAAATTATGTCGATACTGTTTCTCACACAAAACTGATACATTTTTATTTTCACCTAAATCAACGTATCTTAAAAAAACTTTTAAAATCATTTCAATTATTTTTTATTGATATTGAAATCATTAAGGTTGTAAAAAAGCAAAAGGTAACGCATGGTTTACAAAATTGATTCAAATTCCATTTATCTTTGATTGCCTCTATGGTTTTGTGGTAGCTTGCTCACCTCGAATGCGGGATGTTTTGATTTCGAACCCCGGCGGGTCAAACTTAAGACATGAATGTTGGTATTTGCTGCTAAGCACGTGGCATTTAGTAGCAAGAGCAATTACTGATTGTCTCGTGCCTGTCTAGTACAAGGCAGGGTTTATATTCATATCACATTAAAATGTTCTTGTCCTGAATATGCATTGAATTTGCCACTGGATGTTAAACAGTCATCCGTTATCATCATCATCGTCATCATTTTTCTTAGATGTCTTTGAGCAGAAGTATAAGTCATGCATGTGCATCAGTGCTAATACGTTTAGACATTAATCGTCTATTGTTGCACGTAAAAACATTTTCAGGAACATGAGCTCACTATTTGAACGCTCATTCGCAACTGGTTACTATCCTGCAGACAATTTTAACAATGACAAAGATGTTTGAATAGTCAAACTTGTTGCATTTCTTAATGCTTTCAGTTGCTGACTTTTGGCAATGTATCTTTTGTATTTTGCTAGATATTCAACCACATTTTCACTTCGGAACAATTCCAATGTATAAACAATAAGAACAGTTTTAGGTTTTCTAGCCATTACATGCTAGGTCCATTAAGACGCGTTGGTATTTAGATGTGGGATGATTTGTGTTTTTTTTCAGCTAAAAAGATTTAGAATGTTGATTATAATCAAAACGAATAACAAATATAATGTAGAATTTTAGAATATAGCAAAGTGCTCTCGTCCAATGAAATTGTAGGATTTGGTGTTTCTTAATTGTGTAGAATGAATGTAAATCATGTTCTTAGTAAGGGATTATAGTATTATTTAGGCCAACTTGCAGTTCAAAACAAAGAATTTCTGTATATGAGTTCCAATAGGCACAATTGTTTGGTTGAAAAATATCACCTGACTTTTTTTAATTTCGACTCTTCCAATCATGCAGCAGACAGCATTCACTCCGAAGACTGTGAATCGCTCAACTCTGAATACTGTCTCCTTTAGGAGGCATCGGATTCTAACGTTCCCAATTCGACCGGCGTGGCTAGGTATTTATGGATCCAGAATAGTCAAAGAGATGCCCTGCAAGGTTTTACTGTCGGATAGGAGAAGTCCATGGATGGCCATATTTCTATATCCTAGTCATCCATTTGGTTATAAGTTATTTTTGTAATCTGAGTACAATTATTAATTAGTTGAGCCGAAATATATGTCCATATATACAATTTTATTACATCTTGTATTTTGAGAAAAAATAGTATCTGTTAAGTATTAATAACTTAAAACTGCATACCTTATATATTCCGATATACTCTACTCGTTCTGTCATCTCAACCGTCTCGGTAGTCTCGTGGTAAAGCGTGTCGTCTTCTTGAGTGCAGGAGGTCGTCAATTCAAGCCCAGTCCGTGTCAAACCAAACACTTTAAAATTTCTGGAGTAAGAGCAAAGACTAGTCGACTCGAAGTCAGAATAAGGTGTCCAGGTCGGGTAACATGTTTTCCTGTGGACTGTTACCTTGTTTACTATATAAAGATAAAAAGATGTGGTATGTTTGCTAATGAGACAACTCTTCACCAGAGACCAAATGACGTTGAAGTTTAAAACAATTAAATATAGGTCACCGTATGACCTTCAACAATGAGCAAAACCCATACCGCATAGTTATATATAAAAGGCCCCGAAATGAAAAATGTAAAACAAATCAAACGAGAAAACTAACGGCCTGATTAATGTACAAAACAATAAACGAAAACCAAATATGACATACAGCAACAAACGACAACCATTGAAGTACAGGTTCCTGACTTGGGATATGCACATACATGTATGTTTAGGGGTCAGCTGAAGCCCGCCTCCGGGTGTGGGATTTTCTCGCTGTGTTGAAGACCCATTTGTGGCCTTGGGCTGTTTTCTGCTCTTTGGTCGGGTTGTTGTCTCTTTGACACATTCCCATTTCCATTTTCAATTTTATTTACACTTGCACCGTTAAAAACCCGGATCAGCGTGATGGTCTAGTACAAACCAGAGTTAATATGATATCGCACTAACATGTTTTCGTCCTAAATATGCATTTAATTTGCCGCTGGACGTTAAACAGCCAACCATCATCATCATTTTGTTTTCTCTAACTGATATGTCCTATGTATATGAATAATGCTCATGTAGGGCAGTTTTTACTGGGTCTGAGTTTATCAAATAAAGTTTAAAAGTCCGAAGAGATGTGAGGTGAATAAGATACTTTCGCAAATGAAGTATTATTTAGCGTATATGCCATGAAGTGCTTAATACGTCAGTTAAAGAATTATAGTGCTTCACTAGAAAATGTTCACCTGTTCTTCAATTGTCTCATTTATAGCTTCTTCAATATTCCTCACTTTATTTTGTTTAATTTTTCATTTCCCCAAAAACAAATAGGTGTTTTTGAAATAATTGTGTCAGTCAATACTTTAGACAAAATTGTGTTTTATATATAGACACTGTTTTTGGGGCATCATTTATTATTGTCCCTTAAATATTAAGTTTTAATGACTTAATATTTTATGACAGTCAGGAGTAATCTGTTGCATCATTTCTTTGTTTGTAAGCATTCATGAAGTAGAATATTTTGAAGTGTAAATGTTCCTAAAGATGGTAAAAGTTTGGTTAAACCCGTTGACCTTCTAGATAAACTGCATTTTTATACTTCATTGCCGTTTTTGCTTCTCAATCAACTACTATATGAGTCACTAATACTAGATAAAGACATTTCAGCAGCAGTACGCAACTACAAAGAAATGGACCATACTAACTAACGTGTCTTGATCTTATCTACGGATACAACAGTTACTTTGTCAATAATATCTCTATAGCTATTTACTTCCCTGTATCTTTTCACAATATATACACTGTTCATGGTTTTTATTATGTTTGCATAGAAACTGTTTTTTGTTTTAAATCGATAAAACATCAAATTCAACTAAAATCTAACTTATGACATTTCACAAGCTTTTTCTTTCTAAACGAACCAAAAAGAAAAGTTTTTTTAACAAAGAAAAACTTTCAACCTCAGACTATTTGTTGTGATTTTACCACGGGTTGGCCCTTTATGCTAAATATTTTACCACGAGCGAAAGCGATGGGGAAAATATCAGCATAAAGGTCCAACCCGTGGTAAAATCAATATAAATTCAAGCTCCCATGAATTATTTCTATTCTAAAAGGACAAAGACAGCAGTTCTTTTGTTTCGAAGCGCTCTAGGTGAAGGGAAATGTTTGCTGTTCCCGTAATTGAACACACTATTAATATTGACGTAAAATACGAGGAAAACTGAATAAGTGACATGCTTAAATGATTTACAATAACACACTAAGACAAGTTTGGACGAAGTTGATTGAATAACTTACTTTTATTTAAGAAAATGGGCTTTCAACAAATTCTTATCATCGTTTGTTTATGTTTTCATGTGTTGACGACTTTCAGTTTCAAATTCGTACATTTTCCCCTAGAATGCTTATATTCTTACGGCATCGTTCATTGACGTCATTTATACCGTCTGACCTCGGGTAATTCATTCATAAAAAGCAAACAACGTGTGAGTAAGATTGGAAAAGCCCAAACAATCCATGACGTTGGCGTATCAATATATTCATATTTTACCACGGGTGTGTACTACTCAAAGCGTTTGAAGAACGTCATATTAGAATATTATTATGAAAAATGTATATTCCATATTGTATACGCAGCGACAAGTGCACCGTGAGGTAAACAAAATAATTTGAACTAAAGTTATTTTAAACAAACCAAGTTGCTTTCTTTAAAAAAGAAAAGCAATACGTGAACCTAAGACCGTTGACTGCCGGGTCACCAAAAGATTGTTGCTGAATTTATGTTTGCTTTTGAATTGAAATAATTGACTGTGAATAGAATAGGCCAGTTGAAAGTGTATATTCACAGCTACTATTTGAATATACATATTTAAGCTTGACTATTTTATCTATTACTTGGGAATGTACTTAATTTTTCCGATGATAACCCTTTTGCAAATCACAATTTCTACAAACCGGATGTCTTATGCAAATTGCACAAACCAATCGCAATATTAATTTATGCACTCAGTTTGCTTTATAATCTGGAATTGTGGATGCATTTATTTCATCTATCATATCTTTATGTTTTGTTTCCTGCATGGATGCCTTCATATTCTCAACTCGTTATTGAAGCTGTCTGTACTCATGGTAGATGTTGTATAGATAAATTTAAATCCACTTTCCATGTGCGGTGAAGCCTGTGGCATGCAATTGATTGGGACCTGTTATAAAGAGACTTATTTTGGTTTCATAAAACATCTCAAATTTTAAGGAATTCCTGATTTTACTTAAATCATGGAAGTTATATTGAAAGGAATAACAACAACGCCTGTTCAAAGGTTTCATCTGCGTTACCGCCTATCTTTCGATTACTCGTTAATCAGTTTACGTTATGGAATGCTTGTTGATTCTCCGCATGTGATCGATCAAATCACTGACACTTTTTGGCCACTTTCGTGATCACGGAAAATTACGAACAGACAAGTTGTTGTCGTATATACGTGCGAAGTAACCCGAATAGTCCACTCGTTACATCCCGCTGATGTACGCTGCCGAATAAAGTAATTCGTTCAATGTTGATTTTAGTCTAATTTTCCTATTTCTGTTTATTTTGATCTTAATAGTTTAAAATGACAGCTAGCACATTTAAAATTGGAGAACAAGGGTGGATCGTTTTCAATTTTTATATTTACAGACAGTTAAGACGCCATTTTTAAACGTTAAGAATATGATTGTACAAAAATATGTTTGGACCTTGTTAATTAACAAACTAGGATTTCCCACAGGTGCTTTATAATTACCGTACTCGATAAAATCACGTGACTGATAAGAAATTCCAGATGCCATTTTACAATCGCGGTATCACAGATAGTAACCAAAGGGGTCTTGCCGCTGAGACTATAATTGGATAAAATCATATGACTTTAGTACAGAGCTCTGCAGGCCATTAAAACATGCTAATTAGTCGTTGTTATTCCTTTTAAATATTACTTCCATGCTTAAATCAATTCAAATATTCTACAGGGAAACTTGGTTTTGCCGAAGAATATCTTAAGTCAGATTTTTTATGAATACCTGTACATAGTATTACTCTCAAAATAACCAATTTATATAAAAAGGTATGTAGATATAAAAAGATACCAGAATTAAAATGATGTACGCCATGATGTACGCCAGACGCGTGTTAAGTCTACAAAAAAGCATCAGTGACGCTCGAATGAAAAAAGTTAAAAGGCCAAATAAATTACAAAGTTAAGGAATCTATTCCTTGGGTAGACAATCCTTAGCTTTTCGAAAAGGTCAAAGTTTATAATAGGACAGTGACTCAAAAAAGAAACAAAAGAGAAACAGCTAGAGGTCAGAATACCGTTAGTAATGATGACCGTGCTTGAAAGTCACATGTCAAGCTCTTACTGCCGTGTCCTGAATTTAGATAGGAAAAATGAAAATGCGCTTTCACGAGTGAATTTAATAGTATTGCATGCACGCGGTATTTTAGCGCACGAAATAGTAAATGGAAAGCATACGCACTGATACTCAGGAAAAGAATACGCATTTTCGTCATCACATATATATTAATCTAATAGTTGAATTTGAATGTCAAACTACCTACCTCAAGTGTTTTGACTCCGGATTCGTTGACATTTTATCCGGAATTTTTGAGAACGCAAACCGATAGTGTGCGTTTGAAATGTGATCTATAATGTGAATGAATCAAGACGTGTAGGATAGTTGGTCAACACAGTAAATACAATTTTCAAAATTGTACCATAGTAAAAATATGCAGATGCTATAAGGTTAAACTATTAAAACAAACAAACAAAAATAGAATTGAAATTTTATAATAAACATACGTTCCTGTTAGTATTTTTTTCCGAAAATTTTGAATATATATAATATCAATAAACACAAACGTCAAGTATTTACGGATGGACATTTTATTTATCAAATGAATCTATTTTTAAATTCTAACATTCCAATATAATTATTACTATACAAAATATAAGCAAAGACTTATAAATCATACTATACAGTATAAAATAATTAACATTATGATAGTAATTAAATTTTGTTATGATTATTGTAAATTATTATTACGTGTTTTGGTGAGCTGCAAGGATTTAAAATCTTTTGAATTGAAAACACACAAGTATTTTTATTCACGACCGTTTAAAACTTATCTTACTTTCCGTTTTATGGATATATTACAATACAAAAATAAATAACAATTACTTATAAAACCTTACTACATGTACTAAAACGGTATGAAATAATTAACGTAGAAATATAATGATTATTGTTTATCAACATTTTTTGTAGGATGCAAGGATTTATTCAGATTTAATTATTATGTTTCATTTACAAATAAATATTTAAAAATACCAAAGCAGAGTATCTTGTCATATAAAATACTTATTTTTAATTGCAACTCTGAAAATATCTGATTTCAATTATTGTTTGTTTCTACAGAAACATAAATACAGTATATATTTTGTATATATTTCTTTGATTTCTATTAAATTAATTAAATTAAATACTTTTGATAATAATATTATCTTTCTGTTTTCCGATTGAATATAAATATTTAAGCCAGAATGTTCTCTTCTAAGTCTATGATGCAAATACACAATATCACCAGAGACATATAATTGTACTATTTGTCTCTGATATCACGTGGTTAAATCTTCAGACATAATTAGTTAACTGGCCACCCGCTGATTGATACTTCGACACAAATAGGCAGAGCTGGAAGAGATGGTAAATCATCAACAGCTATTTTGTACTATAACAAGTCTGATATTTCACAAGCTGTTCCTGGTATGACAGATGGAATGAGAGATTATTGCAATTCAAAAACTTGTCGACGTGCCTATTTATGTGAACCTTTTGGTTGTGAATTCAGTGAAATGAATTTCAAGCATGAATGTTGTGATTTATGTGAAATGGAATGCACATGTAATCAGTGTTCTGAAACAAAAAGTGAAATACCAAGTGAAATGGAACAAACAGACAATATCATTGATGTGCCACAATCTGCTACTGATGTTGGTTTAAAAAGTTCAATATTAGCAACTGTTATCGACTATTTTGAATCAGAAAACGAATGTCTTAACATGCCAAATGCAGCAATTTATACAGGTCTCACCAAAGAGCTTGCAAATTTGATATCTGAGAACTATCAAGCCTACCTTTCTGGTACCATTATACTAGAACAATATCCTAAAATTGGTCCAGAAATTGCAGAAAACATTTCAATCATTGTTCAAAGTATTGTGCTAAACAATTCAAATTATTAAAATCTTAATTAATCATCATTATTTATTATTGTTTTTTTTGCGGACCAAGTCATAGTATAAAGAATGGAACTGGGGAATGTGTCAAAGAGACATCAACCTAACCAAAATATACAAAGTCAACCGAATGCCATCAATGTGACTTAAGTTTATTCTTATGAATCTTGTGTCATACAATGCAAAATAGATATAGGAAGATGTGGTATGAGTGCCAATGAGACAATTCTCCATCCAAGTTACAATTTATAAAAGTAAACCATTATAGGTCAAGGTACGGCCTTCCACACGAGCATTGGCTCACACCGAACAGCAAGCTATAAAGGGCCCCAAAAAATTACTAGTGTAAAACCATTCAAACGGAAAATGCATGTTTAAAGACTTTGAAAGTGATGCCGCGATGTCTTGATCTTTATTCCATACAACTATAGGAACCAAAAAGAATATTTGAATTGTAATTGAAAGTATAGCATATGTATATAGCTGCAGTGCGGAAACATGCCCCCCAAACATCACACTGAGGAATAAACCTTATTTATTAAGATAACTTTTTAGAAAAAAATGATTTGAAAAAGAGAGGATCTTGGATAAACAAAACAAATTTTATCACATTTAAAAAAACATATAGATCGATTCTTTATATATATATATATATATATAAACAACTCTAAATTGAAAACAACGTTCAAACCTATGATTGCGTTGGATAAAAACCGCAATTTTTATACGTGTGCATGTAAAACAAATTTCTTGGTAGAGGGGTCTAAATACAGCACAAACAACATTTTCCAAAAGACCAAAAAGTGAAAAGTATATATTAACAAAACGCATTTGACTAACAGGTCGAACAACTGATGTTCTTAAACCCTGCTGACTGCCATTGGCGATTGCCAAATAGATTGATCACCAGATGTTACATGGATCTTAATTATTAATTTTAATACCAAACAGAAAACAATAAACTTGCGAAAAGATGGTATATCGCAAACATGAGGTGCAAAATTTTTTTTATACACCATATCCGAATTTCGACAATTAATGTCTCTTTGCGATATATTGGTAACACATTAAAAAATGTTAAAGTTAGTATGATGAGTAGAGAATTAATTTCCGAGTTCAGTAGCATGTTTGTATACATTGATTTCTATCCAAGAATGAAAATGATGCACATCCAAGAGCTTGTCCATTCTACTAGATATTGTTTTAAATGAGTCATGAGATCTGCCTGCTGTAAAAGTGAAAGGATTTACATTTTGCAGGTCGAATATTATGTCCAATTCATCCTTGATGGCATCAATGCTGGAATGTTTTTTACAACGGATGATTACTCCTGAAGTTTTGTCAAAATTTTCAGCTATATCCTTTATTGCTGGAAGAGCACTTGTTCTTGTCGTTATGTTTTTATCGGTCTTATTTGAAAACATGTGTTTGATGTTACGTTTTACGGACTTCACAATGTATTCCATTTGTAAATCACATGGTATATGGCTGTCTATTTTCCCTTTAGTGTTCACGAAGAGTCCATAAAACTCTTCATGTGCCTCCTGCTCTGACAATATGCACAACTGATGAACCAATAATCTTAAAATTTCATAGGCATACTTGGACAAGTTGTTGTTTGCCTTGAAATGTATCATGCAAACTTTCAATAGTCGTAGACCACGATCCCTATCTGGCAGTTTGCAAAGATCCAGTATTGCCTTGAACTGTAACCCAAGTTCCAGACATAAATGTCCATTATTTTTTACTTTGTCTTCTTGTGGTGTTTGTGATTTCTGTGCCTTTTAATTACATAGGACCGTCTCTTTCCATTACTCAGTTGAATTGGAATGACAACACCATCAACTGAAATGATAAAATTATTTGTATAATACATTTGAAATTTATTAAAGGGGCATGTTCACCTATTTGACACAAATTCTCATATTAGATTTATAACAATCATATACACAATGTTAAACATTTATCCAAATTATAAAAAATGTAAAATAATCAATTTACATTGAAATTTTTTTCTCTTCCTATTTTGAGTTTTTTATCTTCACAAAATTGCAATTGAATGAAAATAAACATGATAAATTGATTTTAATAAATCATAATTCCTATTCAGAATATTGTTTTTATTCAACATTCAATTATTTTTTTTTTAATTTCTCAAAATATTTGTTTCTGTATTAACCATGTTAACCTTTTGCCAATTTTGTTTACTGATCAATTAAATATTAAAATTATATCAGAATTTCACTATAAGAAGCTACAAAATGTATAATGTACCACTGATTTCAAGACCAAATAAAACCTTAAATGCTCAAATTAAGAAGTTAGGAAACACACTCCATTTCTCGATTTCTGTAAACTTTTTATGTATATTAATGATTTAACATACCTTCAACATTATCCTCTTGGTTTTGTTTGTTCTCTTTATCCCACACATAGATTTCAACAATTTTTTGGAACATATCCATCACCCATTCCTTCTTTTGGTCCTCTGTACAGACATTGTCAGGTAATACATTTTTTCTTGGTGCAGAAAACACACTTTCCATATCAAAAAAATGGGTAATGGCCTCAACAATATATGCATCTGTGAATGACACAATAAAGTCCTTATCTGCATCAAAATGCTCATTAACATTTGGGTTCAAACTCGTTCTTAGAACCCTATTTGCTTCACATTTTAGGGTGCCTTGTTTCTGCAGTCCTTCTTCACTATAGACACGTTTGAACATCAATTTTACATAGTTCATTTGCATGTGAAACAATTCGAAGGTTATTGGAGATAAATGTTCGAATCTATTGGATGGTGTGGCAACTCCTGATCTTAATCTTTTTGCTCCAGAATACCCCTCACGCGTCAACTGGTCACCCCCACAATGAACGTGCGTATTGTTGTTAAAGTCCAATCCAGCTTTTTCATAAGTGTCACTTAGGAAATTTTCATAATAGTCCATAATCTGAACAACATCATCATATTTCTGTTCATTCAAATGGAGCACGGGTAAAGGAACAACCTTGTTTTTCTTCTTCAATTGCTCACTATATTGACCAACAATCTGTTTTGTAATTAATTTTTCAAAAATCTTAAAGTAAGGAATGTGTTTGAAGGCAACATGAAGCATATGTATGGCATATTCCTCCTTGATATGCTTCCATTCTTCCGACGAAGGGAGGAAAAGCTGATGGTCTACTCCATAGAAAAGTTTTTGAGGTTTAATTCTGCTTATATTGTCAAAAGATAGGGTCTGAACAATCACAGCGGATCCAAAAGCATGATGCATTTTACCATGGTTGTCTTGTCTCTCGTCGTGAACATTTGTCTTCCAATTAATGTTGTCTCCTACCAAGCGAATCCTTTTCTCATCTTTCAGAGCATCAATGACAGCGGAGTTGAAATTTCCAGAAAATTTGTCCAATATGGTCAAACCATGACCATAGCTCAAACAGACACCTATAGGTTGCAATCTGTCAAATACCTAACACTGGACACTTTTAATTTGCAAAACACTCATTTGCAAATCCGCCGCCGCCTCAAATAAGAGCTACAATGTCATTTATATAACCAAAATGTGCGGAATTACATGGGATTCAATAATTTCATTGGTTTTCTACTGTTACTATTATATTTATTTTGCTATTTGATTTATAAAAACATGGGATTTTCAATATCCCATGGGAGAGGGCAAAATCCCATGGGATCGACCATTATCCCATGGGATTTTGGTTAAATCCCATGGGATTTTTGGTCCCATGGGATAATTGTAGTCCCATGGGATATTTGTTGTCCCATGGGACAAAAAAAATCCCATGGGACTATAATTATCCCATGGGATTTTTAATATCCCATGGGACACATTAAAATCCTATGGGATTCAAATTATAATTATATAGATATAAATATACAGTAATGTGTATGTTACAATATGTATTCTATTTGGTAGTAAATTGTTATAAGATGAATCTTTTAATTGAATATCTTTTTTCTTTGGAAATGTTAATTCAACATATTGTTCTATAACTGTTCAAAACTCAACTTTTAAACAACAAAGCAGATAATGTAAGTATCAGTATATGTTTATTTATGAATTACAGAATGCTTTCTTGAAACACAATTATTTACCATTTGAAATCAATGAAAAACTCTATTATTAGGCTTAACATACTAGTAGCTTTTTAAGTAAATCTATTTTTTTCACAATATCCCTCCACACAAAACATTAATAGTTTCTCATCATCCAGCATTGTGTGATCGTATAGTCCACTTTTTGGTCATTCAGCACAGAACATTGACATTATTGTGGTTTCAATATCTTTTGGTTTTTAAAAGAACTTCAAATCATTGACTGAGTGATGAAAATAATAACTGATCCAACTTTTGTCTTTGAATTTATTCTGGTCTTGTTTCCATGTTTTTCCATTTATTTTAGGTGATGAATTTCAATCCTTCTGAAAAGAACCAATAAAATCTGAAGTTATGTTTTATACAAAATTGTTTGCATACATGTAGCAATAATATGATTTTCGATAAAAATAGCTATGCGGTATGGATTTTACTGATTTTTAAAGGTTGTCCAGTGTCATCAGTTGCTAACCTCCTACATCCTTTGGTCTCTGATGGAGATTTGTCAAATTAGCAATATACCACATCTTCCTATTCTAATACTATATAACAATCAATTAATTTATTCTTCTTTATAACATTTGGGTATTTTCCCAAGTTATATATATAATATATATATAAAGATCAATGTTAAAACTTTAGGCAATTATAATAACATTCCATTATTCACAAGAATTTGCATTATATTATACAAAACGCAGACAACAGAAACAATATTTCCTTAAGCATTTGAAGTTCTGACAGAGTTCAATTTGTGTTTTATTTCAATGAAAAAATACCTTGAACTCTTTGGACATATTGGAAATTTATAACATTGATACAAAAATTATATTGTTTTATCCTTATTTTTGTGTTGTTGGCTTGCTGTCTCATTTTATATACAGTTATACATACATCAATAATCTTCCTCTTTATTAAAAGTAAAATGGGATATTTTTTATTTTGATATCCCAAAACATTATAGTTCTATCGAATAACTTATTACCAAGTTCACAAACACCAATGTGTTTTATATTAATTTTAAGACATGTATAAATGTTCCAGACCATATCAGTATTTGGACCGTACGTTAACATATAAGTATACTCTTATAGTCCGACCATATGCATATAGTCAGACCATTTGAGTATACTTGTACTGTCTAGTACCAGCTCGACCAAACATGTGTTTTTATTTCAACTGCAATTAAAATTTTTGTATTAATCTATGAAAGATTTCAGTTATGTTGATCTGTAATGTACATTTGTTTCTAATAAACTTGACCAACTTCTTAAAATTGGGCAGACTGTACGCGTACAGACCAAATACTCATATGTTCTGGAACATAAACATGATTAACAAGCATTTGACAGGATGTCATGTTAAAATCCCATTAATATTAGTACTAAATTTTGAGTATATACATGTAAATCCACAAAATACTTACTGAAATTCATGGCGAACACTCACCAAAAACTTACTTATACAATTTAGAGGAAGGACTGGACAGATGAATGCACAAACACTATTAAAACAGAGCATAAAACTTACCGAAAACAAGATGTTTTACATTTATCCTTCAGATGCAGGAAAATTGAAAAGTTTTTTTTTTCTTTCTCTGCCGTCCATGATATAAACTTTAAATTTATTCATGCAAAATATGAAAATCTGCAAAGGTAGGACCTTGAACCTCAGCTTATCCACATTTTAATTTTTGAACTGCATATTTGTTCTTTTCATCTTGCTGACAACCTAAACATAAAAATGATAAAACATAATTCTAGATTAACTTTGTGTTTTTATTTTGTTGGTACAAACAATTTTCCCAACTTAAAACGAAAACATCATCACAAAAAGGAGGTCATACTAACCTCCAAATTTTTAAACAAACCAAAATTATTACTTGATTAAGATCTTGTCATAAATTAATAGCATCGATACTCTTATTTTTGAAGACCATATATGTCTATTGCATACTTATATTCCTTTGTACAAGAGTATGCATATTAAGATTGATTCCGAGGACTTTAATGTTAAAAATGTTTAATTAGCATGATTAATTTTACAGTTTCTCAGCTCCATGTGTACATTTTGAGAGAATCTTGCAATACTGTATATTCTGATATTCAGAACTTATTGTGAGGTTTTTATTAATGCAACTGAGAGCTGTATCTCATTCTCATTTCTGATACATATTTATGAGCTGAAGACCAGTGCCGAAATTTTCTCACTGCATTGAAGACCCATAGGTGACCTTCGGCCGTTGTCTCCTCTTTGGTTGGGTTGTTGTCTCTTTGACAAATTCCCATTTCATAACATGTATGCAGATTTTTCTTAAATTACAATAATCAATCACGCAATTTCATCCATTATTGAAAATAAGCAAAAATAAATGCACACAAAATTTAACATTGTTATTAAAGGTTTTTTAAATTCAAAACAGTTGCCTACACCGTTAATTTCCTTGTTTGATTTATTTCATATTTTTAAAGCCTTTATAGCTAGCTAGATGGTATGCCGGGGCGGATCCAGCCATTTTAAAAAGGGGGGTTCCAAACCCAAGACAAAGGGGGTGTTCCAACTATATGTTCCCATTCAAATGCATTTGAAAAAAAAGGGGGTTCCAAGTTGAACTTCCAACCCCTGGATCCGCCACTGGTATGGCTTTTGCTCATAGTTGCATTCATATCGTTACCTATACCTTACTTGTGCATCATTTGGTCTCTGATGGGGATAGGCCTACTGAAGAAGGTTCAACTTGCAATTTGCCAATTATGGGTCTATTTATCCAAAAATGTAGAAGAAAGACATGCATAATAAAAACCAAAATTATGTTCAAACAAGAAGTAATTGTAACAGGATGCTGTTACGAAGCCTCCCAAACAAAGCTCACATAACTCGCCATTCCTATTGTCCCATATTCATTTGATTTGTCTTATTGTCTCATACAAGAATATATATGGTTTAGGGGTGGGGATCAGGGATCCGGAAATTTTTTCACCTAACCACTGGGGATCTCAACCATTTAAAAGTTTTTCAAACATGTGGGGGTGGGGGTGACCCCCATGGACTCTCCCTATATTTCATTTGATGTGTTTTATTGTTCCATACAAGAATATATATGGTTTAGGAGTGGGGATCTTGACTGTTCACAAGTTTTCAAACAAGAGGGGTGGGTGACCCCTAGGGACCCAACCCCAGGGACTTCCTTTTATTTCATTTCATTTATTTTATTGTCCCTACAAGAATATATATGGTTTAGGGTGGGATCTGGATCGTTCACAAGATAATAGCACATTCTCAAATTGAACGGGTGGGTTCACCCCAGGGACTTCCTTTAATTTCATTTGATTAGTTTTATTGTCCCATACAAGAATATATATGGTATAGGGGTGGAGATCTGGACTGTTAACATGATAATAGCACATTCTCAAATTGAACGGGTGGGGTGACCCCAGGGACTTCCCTTTAATTTTAATTGATTTGTTTTATCGTCCCATTCAAGAATATGTATGGTTTAGGGGTGGGGATCTGGACTGTTTACAAGATAACAGCATATTCTCAAATTGAAGGGGGTGGGGATTACCCCCAGGGACTCGCCCTATATTTCATGTGATTTGTTTTATCGTCCTATCATCATTTCTGAAGACTGCGTGTGTCTTTCACTTACAGTTTACAAGTTATATTCATTTGAAAATTGTAGAAAATAAAATCCCATATGATAGGGTTCTATAGTAAACCCCATCCCTTTTTTCTTCCCCCCAAAATACCCCTTAATAGACCCCAATGCACAGCTAATTTACATTATTTTCCCTTGATTTACACTTTAGAATACAGGTATAAAGTTTTCAAGATAATCAACTGAAGCCCACAGTGGTGGATCCAGAAATTTTCATAAGTGGGGGCCCACCGACTACCTAAGAGGGGGCCTGCTCCTGTCATGCTTCAGTAATTCCCTATATAATCAATCATTTTTTCCAAAAAAGGGGGCCCTGAACTCCTGATCAGCCCCCCCCCCCTTTCCTCATTTCAATCACCCTGATATAAATTTAGTTTTATCACTTACAATAGGAATGGTTTAAATTCCCCAATAATTCTAGTCGGTCAAATATATGAATAAATTGATTTAACCTTTATACCATTAATATCAACATATTTCATTTTTGATAAAAGAAGGGCAAAAGTTTTCTATGGGTAGAAATGGATAGTTACTAATTTGGGAAGCTTTCAAATTCACAACATGCCGGTGGCTGTGTTCAAAGTGCTGGGTTTTCATCACCCTCGTTGTTTGCGGACTAACGATTTAGGCCTGTGGTGGATAATAGTGTGCGTGCATTAATTTTCTGTACCTTCTTAATCAATATTTTCAAATACTGACGACAAGTGTTGTAATGTATCAATGATCATCAATGTCTTATTTGAGGCCAACGTGCTATTTACATGTGCGATCGAGAATGGTATCGGGTCCGTTCGCCCTAATTACATGTTCGCCCTGGGTCCGTTCGCCCTGAGTCCGTTCGCCCATAGAGTCCGTTCGCCCTGGGTCCGTTCGCCCTAATTTTTATAAAAAAAATGATATTAATGGTTTAATTTAAAGTTTTGTAATCTTATTCAGGTTAAGTTTTGCCAAATACAGCTAAGGTAATATATTTCTGAGGTGGAAAAGCCTTAGTATTCCGAAAGTTAAAAGTTTTGTTATTTTGAATGCTGATTAGATATGATTACGATGTCTTTGATCTCACTGATTGTTTTAGTTATTGTTTTTGATGGATTAATAATGAAATTGTTTTTTAAATAAACAAGTCAGCTTGGAATGAGTTAAAACAATGATGTAAAATGGTAAGACATTGAAGGAAATTGTTTTCGCGCTTGGCTTCTTTGATCTCAAGGTGTTGAGTGAGTTGGATCTTGTTATACCTGTTTGGATTGTTTTGAAATTGTTACAAGGTTTCAAAAAAGATAAATTTATACAGATAACTTGGTCTCCAGTTCCTGAACACTTATTTTTCTTCTTCTTCAAAATACTGTCCACATTCAACATGATGAATATTCTGGCAAGAATATTCAATGCAAATCAAAAGAAAAATAATTATCTGGTAGCAGCAATACAACATAAATATTTCGGCTGAATTTTCAAAAAAACTTTAACATAATTAATTTAAATAATTTATATTATACAAGACAACAAAATAAAATAGAAATCCGGGCGAACGGACTCAGTGCGAACAGGAATTAGGGCGAACGGACCCAGGGCGAACAGGTATTAGGGCGAGAATGCAGGGGAAGGAAACTTGTCAATTATGTTTATTTTTAAGCCAAAATAAAATGAGCCGCAAAATTAACCTTGGGTAATCCTCAAATTGATGCAAGAGTGCTACGGGCTGACTACTAATACATGTCTTTGTCTCAAAATAAATCGGCAGCGTCAAATAACACTTGAAGTAAGGATCGTCTCGAAAGGGAGGGGGTGTTCTTTTTTTTTAGCTATAATTTTAATAACTTACACTTTTTTCCATTATTTTCTTTCTTTCACTATTCTTTATTCCTTTTTTTTCTTTGCCCGTTATTCTCTATTCTGTTAATTCACATCCATACCCTCTTATGTGGACTTTCGGTGTTTTTTTTTTAGTTCTGGTATTATGCGATAAGTCAAATGTTCATTCAGTTTCATGAAATAATAGTTGTATTTAAATATACAATTCCTTGATATCAGCCAAGATTGTGCGTGAAATTTTAATAAACAATTCAACACTACACGTTATGTGAATTTGATCAAAATCGATGAACATGAATTTGACAGCTAGTGCCCCTTTAACAGGTAAAATTCAATTAACAAATTCTGATCTACTGGCATTCAACACCAAATTACTTACTTGCTGTATATTGATAAACGTGATTGTATATTGTCAATACCACAACATCGTGAATACGCCATGTGAGGTGTTGGCTATGTTATGGGGTCACCGGTGGCGGCTTCGAAACAGAGAAAAAAATCCAGGTAAAAAAGTGTAGAATTTTGTTGTTGAAAATTTTAAGTTGTAAATTCCTAAAAAAAGTACTTAATTCCGTTCAACTGCTAACATGTTAGTTCGATACGAAAAAAGGATGAAAAACATCCGGAAAATTTGTGATCAGTAATTATCATTCGAATATATGAAGAGCAATGGGTATAAAAAAAAACTGAACAAGAAAAGTATTAGTAAACAGACAGAAAGTCGTTGAATTAATTATTTTACAATTGTTTAAATATAAGAGAATGTTTTAGGCGAATTGTCTTTATTTACAGATAAATGTATTTTAGTTCGGGAAATGATTTATTCTTCTGGCGGCTTCAAATATTTTTTTTATCAATAACTTATACACAAGGAGACATTTTTGACTTTTAACAGCATGAACCCCAGTTAATTAGCAAACACAAATTAAGAAACAAAATCGTTTACAGTTAAATTTTATAGAAGGAAAAGTTTTGAAAAAGAATATATACAGTTTAATTTTCGACGTCTACTGCTAGAAAAAATAGTGATTATTTTTATAGATTTGGTACTTCGATCAGTTTCGACTCAAAATTTCTTTTGAATTGTTAGATGGCAAACTATTTAGGAGAAGATTGTATCTGTACTTTATGTAATTATGGTGATATTGGCGACGAGATTCATTATATGATAGCAAGGGCTTGTACAAATCCTTGATTATAGAATGTTCGGCAATATAAATAGACGAAAGTAGACAAACCCTAATTAAACGGGGTTTTGATCTCCAAGCGGGCCACATTGTACATCGAATAAGATCTATATTTCTAAACGTTTTTAAATGAAATAACTTGAATTGAAAATTTCCCAACTATGTGAAGATTTTTTATATTTCTAAACGTCTTCAATTATTACATACGAAAGAAAAAATTATTTAGCATATTCATATATTTTTATAATTTTTTCCAAGGAAACTTTTTTTTTGCAAAGTTTACTTCTATGTGTTTATAACCATCACTGAAACATATTCTCTGCCATCACCAATCAGTCCTAATCATTAAAGATCAATTAACCAAATTCAAATGATGATTGGTATTGAATATGATCGTGACGTATCCCAAATAACGGCGCATGCCGATAGATAGATAGAATGATAGATAAAGATAGTTTGATTTTATCAGAGACATATAATACATGTATTATATGTCTCATTATATGTCTCTGATTTTATCAAAACAAAAATTACAAAATTATAAAATAAATTATCAATCGAATGTATACCCTCAACGCTCACTAAAACTTATATATACATGTCCTAAGTGACTTTTTATGTCCTGCGTGCACCCAGGAGATCCTGAACGGTTTTTAGACGTACCATTATTTTATATGCATATATTTGAAGCTGTTCTTAATTTTGTACATAATAGGTATATATATATATATATATATATATGTGTGTATCAGACCAAATGACTTCCCAATTAGCAGAGGCGGATTTAGGTTTTTTCCCAGCCAAAATTGGTAGATTATATAGGGAATCACTGAAGCATGACTGGAAGGGACCCCCTCTTAGGCAGTCAATGGGTCCCCACTTATGAAAATTTCTGGATCAACCACTGCTTAGTTCTAGTTATCTTAGGTCCTAGTGTGAAATAAAGCCAATGAGAATTGGTCTTTTTAAACACATCTACATACATGTATACGTTTTCTCAAGGGTTGGTTCATGCAATATTGAAATTATGTTTACTCAATGCGCAGTTACTGAAGTTTATATTTGCTACTTTTCTTCTTTATTTCATATAAATGATTTTTTCATTTTTTTCTTCGTAAAATTTGTGGTGTTGAAATAGGGAATGGACACAGATACCTAAGCACATTTAACAAAAGAAATTTTGTGTAATGTCATCAATCTGTATTACACGTAGACAGGATGTTCTCTAGAAAACTATACGTTATACACACCCGAGGGTACACGCACTGTCGTAATGGAAAATTACTGTATGTTATAATTACCATGTCATTACAGTTCAAAAAGATTTTCCTCAAATCAAAATGGAATATTCATTTTATGTTTAAAATTTAAAACTTTAAAAAGTACACTTTGGCAAAATTATGAAATAGAAAGAATTGAACAATTTAAAATCGTATTTTAACAAAGATTAAGATATAATTTTACAACGATCCTAAGAAAATATCCAAACAAACGTTGAATCAAACCTACGCAGTTTTATATTATAAGACTGACACACACCAGTTTGCTAACTCAGTGTGCTGGGTGAGGTGCTGGAACTTGATATACATGTATCATTAAGTTACAGTTCTGTTAGGATTTGACTGCCTTTTTACAGGGACTTTCTATTCTTACTGTCAACAGTTAGTAATAGACTGTTCCTGGCTTAGAATGATTCTCTGCTCAGCAACTGGTGCGTAATTAGCATTTGATTCAAATATCTTGTAGCAGTAAAAACACAAATTAATGTATTTAACAAATTTATTCAGGAGCACAGTCTGTTAATCGTAAATAACTTCGAGATTTATATGTAAGTTTACTCTGCTGCTCGAGCTCTGCTAATCGATGTTCCAGTATTTCAGATTTATATTTATTCGTGAGGCCCTCGTCATTATTTATATTCACTCAAAGCACAGTCGCCTGGAGATTTAATAATTATAGCGAAAAAATAGCGACAAATGGGGGAAATAAAATATTTTTAGTAGCATTATTATTAAATCTTCAGGCGACTGTGCTCAATTAAGAGGTTCTCCGTTACTTGGAAAATCTTATCTGATTTAGGATCAATTCATCGGTTACACTCCCCTATCATCAGTGATTCTTTGTTTTTAGCTGAGGCTTAAATTAAAATATTGTTTGTTTGCAGTTTACCGACCGACCTTCGAACATTTTATTGCTTTTAATTTGAAGAAATTATTTTTAATACTTCTATGGACTCGATCCGGAATTTTGGGTCGTTTCCGGAATTGATTTCAAGTCTAGGTCAATTACATGTTTGAAGTTCGGTTTTTCTTCCCTTCCTGGCAACCGTTCATCGGACCCTTTAATGATAAGGTGGCAGGTACCAGTTTTGGTGTACCAGAACATGTGTCCCACGCAGAAATTTTGTTATAGTTAAGCAATGAGGTATATAATTGCATCATGTGGACTGAAAAAATAAATGAATGTAAATTCTAGGCTATTATACTACATAAGTAAGTAGTTGCATACACAGGTTGGGGATTTCCTTCACATATGGGTCCAATCAGAAGTCAAAATTGTGGTCTCCTCACTTGACGGCATCCAATCAAAGTGGGGAAAAAATCCAGTTTTATGTAAACAAAAATATCTTGAGATTTTGATGGTAAGGATAGGTGCGGACAAGGCTCTAATTCATTGAATATTATTTATCTCTTGAATTTTACCTAAAATTCTTGTCTGCAATTAGCAGGATTCTGAAGGTGAGGATTAGATTTGTATCAGAGCATCACATTTTTTGCCTTATTTGCAATGCATTTATAAATTTTAAAATCTCCGTGCTGGACAGACACCCAAATTAAAAGGTTTTCTATATATTCACACAAACACGCACACATCTTGGTTACTCGAAACCATACATTTTATTTGTACATAAGCTTGAATGATTTTTCAAGAAAATTAAATCATAAATCCATGAAATTCTAAAGATTTATTGTAAAATAACTGGTTTCTGCCACCTTAAGCCTAAACATGATTTTAACATATGATAAAATGTGCCTTTTTAGGAGTTCTACATGTGTGTGGTATTATTTTTCTTTATTCACATCCAATGTATAGGTCTGTTTGCAAGCATATAGTTTTCACATGGATTTTAAGAATTATCAAATATCAAGATAGATAACTCTGTATCCTATGACAAAATGGCATTCAGTTGATTAGTTTTAAAATGATTATGTTCACCATAGAATGATTTTATATTCTAAAATACATAGAAAAAGCAATTACAAAGAGAACGAAAGTAAAATAAGTCTCAGCATAATACTAGAAAAAGCTGATTATACTGTATATTACCTGTTTTAATGATTTATTTCACATGAAATGGACATTTTCTTATTTATTTACTTTTTAAAAAGGAATATATGAATTCTTCTTTTTTTATAGGTCTACTACATAGTTAATACTGTAAGACAGGCTACAGAAATAAGAAAACTGGTCTCTCTCATCAGGAATAGTGTGGCAATTCTAAAATTTCAATGTGCGGCCTACACAGCTCTCTTATGTGGAGAAGTAATATGAGAGTGATTGCGAATGAATGTACACTTAGTTTAGTGCATCATGGATCTACAAAGTGATTCATATGTACCAACAAAAATAGTTTATTCAAAACTAAGCTTTTTTCACCACTGCAGTCAACAGAACAATGATGGTGACAAGATTTGAGACTATTTAATACCTCGGACAATGGAAAAATACTTCTTGAGATCAGTTGTAAAGGTGGCAGGTACCAGTTTTGGTGTACCAGAACATGTGTCCCACGCAGAAATTTTGTTATAGTTAAGCAATGAGGTATATAATTGCATCATGTGGACTGAAAAAATAAATGAATGTAAATTCTAGGCTATTATACTACATAAGTAAGTAGTTGCATACACAGGTTGGGGATTTCCTTCACATATGGGTCCAATCAGAAGTCAAAATTGTGGTCTCCTCACTTGACGGCATCCAATCAAAGTGGGGAAAAAATCCAGTTTTATGTAAACAAAAATATCTTGAGATTTTGATGGTAAGGATAGGTGCGGACAAGGCTCTAATTCATTGAATATTATTTATCTCTTGAATTTTACCTAAAATTCTTGTCTGCAATTAGCAGGATTCTGAAGGTGAGGATTAGATTTGTATCAGAGCATCACATTTTTGCCTTATTTGCAATGCATTTATAAATTTTAAAATCACCGTGCTGGACAGACACCCAAATTAAAGGTTTTCTATATATTCACACAAACATGCACACATCTTGGTTACTCGAAACCATACATTTTATTTGTACATAAGCTTGAATGATTTTTCAAGAAAATTAAATCATAAATCCATGAAATTCTAAAGATTTATTGTAAAATAACTGGTTTCTGCCACCTTAAGCCTAAACATGATTTTAACATATGATAAAATGTGCCTTTTAGGAGTTCTACATGTGTGGTATTATTTTTCTTTATTCACAGCCAATGTATAGGTCTGTTTGCAAGCATATAGTTTTCACATGGATTTTAAGAATTATCAAATATCAAGATAGATAACTTTGTATCCTATGACAAACAATGGCATTCAGTTGATTAGTTTTAAAATGATTATGTTCACCATAGAATGATTTTATATTCTAAAATACATAGAAAAGCAATTACAAAGAGAACGAAAGTAAAATAAGTCTCAGCATAATACTAGAAAAGCTGATTATACTGTATATTACCTGTTTTAATGATTTATTTCACATGAAATGGACATTTTCTTATTTATTTACTTTTTAAAAAGGAATATATGAATTCTTCTTTTTTTATAGGTCTACTACATAGTTAATACTGTAAGACAGGCTACAGAAATAAGAAAACTGGTCTCTCTCATCAGGAATAGTGTGGCAATTCTAAAATTTCAATGTGCGGCCTACACAGCTCTCTTATGTGGAGAAGTAATATGAGAGTGATTGCGAATGAATGTACACTTAGTTTAGTGCATCATGGATCTACAAAGTGATTCATATGTACCAACAAAAATAGTTTATTCAAAACTAAGCTTTTTTCACCACTGCAGTCAACAGAACAATGATAGTGACAAGATTTGAGACTATTTAATACCTCGGACAATGGAAAAATACTTCTTGAGATCAGTTGTAAGTGGTTTTATATCATGCATAAAACAATAAACTAAAGTACTTTTGAGAACGGTTGGATAATTCATACACTATACCAGAAAACTCACACAATAGAATTTATTAAATATGAACACAATCATTTTTTCTTATTTTTGGCATTCAAAGCAGTTCGACGGCAAAAGACAAAAATATTGCTTTAATAAATTTGGTCTTACAAAGTCTATGTATGATTTTTTATGCTGTAACCATATGAACTGCATGTATTTTTAATGGGTAATGACTACAGAACTCAATCAGACTGAAAAAATGGAAATATATTCTTTTCAACAAGTGGTTAAAGGTGGCAGGTACCAGTTTTGGTGTACCAGAACATGTGTCCCACGCAGAAATTTTGTTATAGTTAAGCAATGAGGTATATAATTGCATCATGTGGACTGAAAAAATAAATGAATGTAAATTCTAGGCTATTATACTACAATAGTAAGTAGTTGCATACACAGGTTGGGGATTTCCTTCACATATGGGTCCAATCAGAAGTCAAAATTGTGGTCTCCTCACTTGACGGCATCCAATCAAAGTGGGGAAAAATCCAGTTTTATGTAAACAAAATATCTTGAGATTTTGATGGTAAGGATAGGTGCGGACAAGGCTCTAATTCATTGAATATTATTTATCTCTTGAATTTTACCTAAAATTCTTGTCTGCAATTAGCAGGATTCTGAAGGTGAGGATTAGATTTGTATCAGAGCATCACATTTTTGCCTTATTTGCAATGCATTTATAAATTTTAAAATCACCGTGCTGGACAGACACCCAAATTAAAAGGTTTTCTATATATTCACACAAACATGCACACATCTTGGTTACTCGAAACCATACATTTTATTTGTACATAAGCTTGAATGATTTTTCAAGAAAATTAAATCATAAATCCATGAAATTCTAAAGATTTATTGTAAAATAACTGGTTTCTGCCACCTTAAGCCTAAACATGATTTTAACATATGATAAAATGTGCCTTTTAGGAGTTCTACATGTGTGTGGTATTATTTTTCTTTATTCACAGCCAATGTATAGGTCTGTTTGCAAGCATATAGTTTTCACATGGATTTTAAGAATTATCAAATATCAAGATAGATAACTTTGTATCCTATGACAAACAATGGCATTCAGTTGATTAGTTTTAAAATGATTATGTTCACCATAGAATGATTTTATATTCTAAAATACATAGAAAAGCAATTACAAAGAGAACGAAAGTAAAATAAGTCTCAGCATAATACTAGAAAAGCTGATTATACTGTATATTACCTGTTTTAATGATTTATTTCACATGAAATGGACATTTTCTTATTTATTTACTTTTTAAAAGGATTATATGAATTCTTCTTTTTTTATAGGTCTACTACATAGTTAATACTGTAAGACAGGCTACAGAAATAAGAAAACTGGTCTCTCTCATCAGGAATAGTGTGGCAATTCTAAAATTTCAATGTGCGGCCTACACAGCTCTCTTATGTGGAGAAGTAATATGAGAGTGATTGCGAATGAATGTACACTTAGTTTAGTGCATCATGGATCTACAAAGTGATTCATATGTACCAACAAAAATAGTTTATTCAAAACTAAGCTTTTTTCACCACTGCAGTCAACAGAACAATGATAGTGACAAGATTTGAGACTATTTAATACCTCGGACAATGGAAAATACTTCTTGAGATCAGTTGTAAGTGGTTTTATATCATGCATAAAACAATAAACTAAAGTACTTTTGAGAACGGTTGGATAATTCATACACTATACCAGAAAACTCACACAATAGAATTTATTAAATATGAACACAATCATTTTTTCTTATTTTTGGCATTCAAAGCAGTTCGACGGCAAAAGACAAAAATATTGCTTTAATAAATTTGGTCTTACAAAGTCTATGTATGATTTTTTTTATGCTGTAACCATATGAACTGCATGTATTTTTAATGGGTAATGACTACAGAACTCAATCAGACTGAAAAATGGAAATATATTCTTTTCAACAAGTGGTTAAAGGTGGCAGGTACCAGTTTTGGTGTACCAGAACATGTGTCCCACGCAGAAATTTTGTTATAGTTAAGCAATGAGGTATATAATTGCATCATGTGGACTGAAAAAATAAATGAATGTAAATTCTAGGCTATTATACTACATAAGTAAGTAGTTGCATACACAGGTTGGGGATTTCCTTCACATATGGGTCCAATCAGAAGTCAAAATTGTGGTCTCCTCACTTGACGGCATCCAATCAAAGTGGGGAAAAAATCCAGTTTTATGTAAACAAAAATATCTTGAGATTTTGATGGTAAGGATAGGTGCGGACAAGGCTCTAATTCATTGAATATTATTTATCTCTTGAATTTTACCTAAAATTCTTGTCTGCAATTAGCAGGATTCTGAAGGTGAGGATTAGATTTGTATCAGAGCATCACATTTTTTGCCTTATTTGCAATGCATTTATAAATTTTAAAATCTCCGTGCTGGACAGACACCCAAATTAAAAGGTTTTCTATATATTCACACAAACACGCACACATCTTGGTTACTCGAAACCATACATTTTATTTGTACATAAGCTTGAATGATTTTTCAAGAAAATTAAATCATAAATCCATGAAATTCTAAAGATTTATTGTAAAATAACTGGTTTCTGCCACCTTAAGCCTAAACATGATTTTAACATATGATAAAATGTGCCTTTTTAGGAGTTCTACATGTGTGTGGTATTATTTTTCTTTTATTCACAGCCAATGTATAGGTCTGTTTGCAAGCATATAGTTTTCACATGGATTTTAAGAATTATCAAATATCAAGATAGATAACTCTGTATCCTATGACAAAATGGCATTCAGTTGATTAGTTTTAAAATGATTATGTTCACCATAGAATGATTTTATATTCTAAAATACATAGAAAAAGCAATTACAAAGAGAACGAAAGTAAAATAAGTCTCAGCATAATACTAGAAAAAGCTGATTATACTGTATATTACCTGTTTTAATGATTTATTTCACATGAAATGGACATTTTCTTATTTATTTACTTTTTAAAAAGGAATATATGAATTCTTCTTTTTTTATAGGTCTACTACATAGTTAATACTGTAAGACAGGCTACAGAAATAAGAAAACTGGTCTCTCTCATCAGGAATAGTGTGGCAATTCTAAAATTTCAATGTGCGGCCTACACAGCTCTCTTATGTGGAGAAGTAATATGAGAGTGATTGCGAATGAATGTACACTTAGTTTAGTGCATCATGGATCTACAAAGTGATTCATATGTACCAACAAAAATAGTTTATTCAAAACTAAGCTTTTTTCACCACTGCAGTCAACAGAACAATGATGGTGACAAGATTTGAGACTATTTAATACCTCGGACAATGGAAAAATACTTCTTGAGATCAGTTGTAAGTGGTTTTATATCATGCATAAAACAATAAACTAAAGTACTTTTGAGAACGGTTGGATAATTCATACACTATACCAGAAAACTCACACAATAGAATTTATTAAATATGAACACAATCATTTTTTCTTATTTTTGGCATTCAAAGCAGTTCGACGGCAAAAGACAAAATATTGCTTTAATAAATTTGGTCTTACAAAGTCTATGTATGATTTTTTATGCTGTAACCATATGAACTGCATGTATTTTTAATGGGTAATGACTACAGAACTCAATCAGACTGAAAAATGGAAATATATTCTTTTCAACAAGTGGTTAAAGGTGGCAGGTACCAGTTTTGGTGTACCAGAACATGTGTCCCACGCAGAAATTTTGTTATAGTTAAGCAATGAGGTATATAATTGCATCATGTGGACTGAAAAAATAAATGAATGTAAATTCTAGGCTATTATACTACATAAGTAAGTAGTTGCATACACAGGTTGGGGATTTCCTTCACATATGGGTCCAATCAGAAGTCAAAATTGTGGTCTCCTCACTTGACGGCATCCAATCAAAGTGGGGAAAAAATCCAGTTTTATGTAAACAAAAATATCTTGAGATTTTGATGGTAAGGATAGGTGCGGACAAGGCTCTAATTCATTGAATATTATTTATCTCTTGAATTTTACCTAAAATTCTTGTCTGCAATTAGCAGGATTCTGAAGGTGAGGATTAGATTTGTATCAGAGCATCACATTTTTTGCCTTATTTGCAATGCATTTATAAATTTTAAAATCTCCGTGCTGGACAGACACCCAAATTAAAAGGTTTTCTATATATTCACACAAACACGCACACATCTTGGTTACTCGAAACCATACATTTTATTTGTACATAAGCTTGAATGATTTTTCAAGAAAATTAAATCATAAATCCATGAAATTCTAAAGATTTATTGTAAAATAACTGGTTTCTGCCACCTTAAGCCTAAACATGATTTTAACATATGATAAAATGTGCCTTTTTAGGAGTTCTACATGTGTGTGGTATTATTTTCTTTTATTCACAGCCAATGTATAGGTCTGTTTGCAAGCATATAGTTTTCACATGGATTTTAAGAATTATCAAATATCAAGATAGATAACTCTGTATCCTATGACAAACAATGGCATTCAGTTGATTAGTTTTAAAATGATTATGTTCACCATAGAATGATTTTATATTCTAAAATACATAGAAAAGCAATTACAAAGAGAACGAAAGTAAAATAAGTCTCAGCATAATACTAGAAAAAGCTGATTATACTGTATATTACCTGTTTTAATGATTTATTTCACATGAAATGGACATTTTCTTATTTATTTACTTTTTAAAAAGGAATATATGAATTCTTCTTTTTTTATAGGTCTACTACATAGTTAATACTGTAAGACAGGCTACAGAAATAAGAAAACTGGTCTCTCTCATCAGGAATAGTGTGGCAATTCTAAAATTTCAATGTGCGGCCTACACAGCTCTCTTATGTGGAGAAGTAATATGAGAGTGATTGCGAATGAATGTACACTTAGTTTAGTGCATCATGGATCTACAAAGTGATTCATATGTACCAACAAAATAGTTTATTCAAAACTAAGCTTTTTTCACCACTGCAGTCAACAGAACAATGATAGTGACAAGATTTGAGACTATTTAATACCTCGGACAATGGAAAAATACTTCTTGAGATCAGTTGTAAGTGGTTTTATATCATGCATAAAACAATAAACTAAAGTACTTTTGAGAACGGTTGGATAATTCATACACTATACCAGAAAACTCACACAATAGAATTTATTAAATATGAACACAATCATTTTTTTCTTATTTTTTGGCATTCAAAGCAGTTCGACGGCAAAAGACAAAAATATTGCTTTAATAAATTTGGTCTTACAAAGTCTATGTATGATTTTTTTTATGCTGTAACCATATGAACTGCATGTATTTTTAATGGGTAATGACTACAGAACTCAATCAGACTGAAAAAATGGAAATATATTCTTTTCAACAAGTGGTTAAAGGTGGCAGGTACCAGTTTTGGTGTACCAGAACATGTGTCCCACGCAGAAATTTTGTTATAGTTAAGCAATGAGGTATATAATTGCATCATGTGGACTGAAAAAATAAATGAATGTAAATTCTAGGCTATTATACTACATAAGTAAGTAGTTGCATACACAGGTTGGGGATTTCCTTCACATATGGGTCCAATCAGAAGTCAAAATTGTGGTCTCCTCACTTGACGGCATCCAATCAAAGTGGGGAAAAAATCCAGTTTTATGTAAACAAAAATATCTTGAGATTTTGATGGTAAGGATAGGTGCGGACAAGGCTCTAATTCATTGAATATTATTTATCTCTTGAATTTTACCTAAAATTTTGTCTGCAATTAGCAGGATTCTGAAGGTGAGGATTAGATTTGTATCAGAGCATCACATTTTTTGCCTTATTTGCAATGCATTTATAAATTTTAAAATCTCCATGCTGGACAGACACCCAAATTAAAAGGTTTTCTATATATTCACACAAACACGCACACATCTTGGTTACTCGAAACCATACATTTTATTTGTACATAAGCTTGAATGATTTTTCAAGAAAATTAAATCATAAATCCATGAAATTCTAAAGATTTATTGTAAAATAACTGGTTTCTGCCACCTTAAGCCTAAACATGATTTTAACATATGATAAAATGTGCCTTTTTAGGAGTTCTACATGTGTGTGGTATTATTTTTCTTTTATTCACAGCCAATGTATAGGTCTGTTTGCAAGCATATAGTTTTCACATGGATTTTAAGAATTATCAAATATCAAGATAGATAACTCTGTATCCTATGACAAACAATGGCATTCAGTTGATTAGTTTTAAAATGATTATGTTCACCATAGAATGATTTTATATTCTAAAATACATAGAAAAAGCAATTACAAAGAGAACGAAAGTAAAATAAGTCTCAGCATAATACTAGAAAAAGCTGATTATACTGTATATTACCTGTTTTAATGATTTATTTCACATGAAATGGACATTTTCTTATTTATTTACTTTTTAAAAAGGAATATATGAATTCTTCTTTTTTTATAGGTCTACTACATAGTTAATACTGTAAGACAGGCTACAGAAATAAGAAAACTGGTCTCTCTCATCAGGAATAGTGTGGCAATTCTAAAATTTCAATGTGCGGCCTACACAGCTCTCTTATGTGGAGAAGTAATATGAGAGTGATTGCGAATGAATGTACACTTAGTTTAGTGCATCATGGATCTACAAAGTGATTCATATGTACCAACAAAAATAGTTTATTCAAAACTAAGCTTTTTTCACCACTGCAGTCAACAGAACAATGATGGTGACAAGATTTGAGACTATTTAATACCTCGGACAATGGAAAAATACTTCTTGAGATCAGTTGTAAGTGGTTTTATATCATGCATAAAACAATAAACTAAAGTACTTTTGAGAACGGTTGGATAATTCATACACTATACCAGAAAACTCACACAATAGAATTTATTAAATATGAACACAATCATTTTTTCTTATTTTTGGCATTCAAAGCAGTTCGACGGCAAAAGACAAAAATATTGCTTTAATAAATTTGGTCTTACAAAGTCTATGTATGATTTTTTATGCTGTAACCATATGAACTGCATGTATTTTTAATGGGTAATGACTACAGAACTCAATCAGACTGAAAAATGGAAATATATTCTTTTCAACAAGTGGTTAAAGGTGGCAGGTACCAGTTTTGGTGTACCAGAACATGTGTCCCACGCAGAAATTTTGTTATAGTTAAGCAATGAGATATATAATTGCATCATGTGGACTGAAAAATAAATGAATGTAAATTCTAGGCTATTATACTACATAAGTAAGTAGTTGCATACACAGGTTGGGGATTTCCTTCACATATGGGTCCAATCAGAAGTCAAAATTGTGGTCTCCTCACTTGACGGCATCCAATCAAAGTGGGGAAAAAATCCAGTTTTATGTAAACAAAAATATCTTGAGATTTTGATGGTAAGGATAGGTGCGGACAAGGCTCTAATTCATTGAATATTATTTATCTCTTGAATTTTACCTAAAATTCTTGTCTGCAATTAGCAGGATTCTGAAGGTGAGGATTAGATTTGTATCAGAGCATCACATTTTTTGCCTTATTTGCAATGCATTTATAAATTTTTTAAATCTCCGTGCTGGACAGACACCCAAATTAAAAGGTTTTCTATATATTCACACAAACATGCACACATCTTGGTTACTCGAAACCATACATTTTATTTGTACATAAGCTTGAATGATTTTTCAAGAAAATTAAATCATAAATCCATGAAATTCTAAAGATTTATTGTAAAATAACTGGTTTCTGCCACCTTAAGCCTAAACATGATTTTAACATATGATAAAATGTGCCTTTTTAGGAGTTCTACATGTGTGTGGTATTATTTTTCTTTTATTCACAGCCAATGTATAGGTCTGTTTGCAAGCATATAGTTTTCACATGGATTTTAAGAATTATCAAATATCAAGATAGATAACTCTGTATCCTATGACAAACAATGGCATTCAGTTGATTAGTTTTAAAATGATTATGTTCACCATAGAATGATTTTATATTCTAAAATACATAGAAAAGCAATTACAAAGAGAACGAAAGTAAAATAAGTCTCAGCATAATACTAGAAAAAGCTGATTATACTGTATATTACCTGTTTTAATGATTTATTTCACATGAAATGGACATTTTCTTATTTATTTACTTTTTAAAAAGGAATATATGAATTCTTCTTTTTTTATAGGTCTACTACATAGTTAATACTGTAAGACAGGCTACAGAAATAAGAAAACTGGTCTCTCTCATCAGGAATAGTGTGGCAATTCTAAAATTTCAATGTGCGGCCTACACAGCTCTCTTATGTGGAGAAGTAATATGAGAGTGATTGCGAATGAATGTACACTTAGTTTAGTGCATCATGGATCTACAAAGTGATTCATATGTACCAACAAAATAGTTTATTCAAAACTAAGCTTTTTTCACCACTGCAGTCAACAGAACAATGATAGTGACAAGATTTGAGACTATTTAATACCTCGGACAATGGAAAAATACTTCTTGAGATCAGTTGTAAGTGGTTTTATATCATGCATAAAACAATAAACTAAAGTACTTTTGAGAACGGTTGGATAATTCATACACTATACCAGAAAACTCACACAATAGAATTTATTAAATATGAACACAATCATTTTTTCTTATTTTTGGCATTCAAAGCAGTTCGACGGCAAAAGACAAAATATTGCTTTAATAAATTTGGTCTTACAAAGTCTATGTATGATTTTTTTATGCTGTAACCATATGAACTGCATGTATTTTTGATGGGTAATGACTACAGAACTCAATCAGACTGAAAAAATGGAAATATATTCTTTTCAACAAGTGGTTAAAGGTGGCAGGTACCAGTTTTGGTGTACCAGAACATGTGTCCCACGCAGAAATTTTGTTATAGTTAAGCAATGAGGTATATAATTGCATCATGTGGACTGAAAAAATAAATGAATGTAAATTCTAGGCTATTATACTACATAAGTAAGTAGTTGCATACACAGGTTGGGGATTTCCTTCACATATGGGTCCAATCAGAAGTCAAAATTGTGGTCTCCTCACTTGACGGCATCCAATCAAAGTGGGGAAAAAATCCAGTTTTATGTAAACAAAAATATCTTGAGATTTTGATGGTAAGGATAGGTGCGGACAAGGCTCTAATTCATTGAATATTATTTATCTCTTGAATTTTACCTAAAATTCTTGTCTGCAATTAGCAGGATTCTGAAGGTGAGGATTAGATTTGTATCAGAGCATCACATTTTTTGCCTTATTTGCAATGCATTTATAAATTTTAAAATCTCCGTGCTGGACAGACACCCAAATTAAAAGGTTTTCTATATATTCACACAAACACGCACACATCTTGGTTACTCGAAACCATACATTTTATTTGTACATAAGCTTGAATGATTTTTCAAGAAAATTAAATCATAAATCCATGAAATTCTAAAGATTTATTGTAAAATAACTGGTTTCTGCCACCTAAAGCACATGGAGATTGTTTACAGGTATCCACGAAGTCATGGAGGAGTACTTTATTCTGTCGTCTTCTGTCAATTTTAAGACAAATAATACAAGGAAAAGTTTCATAGTAAACTGTTTATACTGATTCAGGCAGAATTGCACACGGAATGATGTCTTCGATGATATCATTGACGATGATGCAGCGGATATTCATAAAACCGACACGATAACCGTTTCTGTCTCAAACAAATCTTATGAGACTGACTTTATGGAACCAATATCAGTGGTTCAACAATTCGACAGTAGCCTGGAGTATGCCATATTTTCTTTAAATCGTCGTGAAGACGACAAAGATGAAACCACTCCTCCGTGACTTCATAGATACCTGTAAACACGCCTGTACGGCAGAAGGACGCATTTGTAATGTTAAATCAATAAGAAGCCACACAAACTACACAAAGATGTGGAGAAAATAAATGGTTGGCTTGAAAAATAAATATTATGAAAAATAAATAAATATATTCTCTCTGTATCAAATCTATCTTCGATTGCAATGAGTATGCTCCTTTAGGATAAGGGGGGCTGTCCAACTCATTGCAATTATTCTCTCTCTTACAATATTAAATATACCCAAACTGTGAAGCCTGTGTGAATTGAATTGAAATATGTCCTTAGCTAGGAGCTATGCTGCCAATTTTTGTATGCAGTCAAAACATTTCAGTACAGACCATTTACTTTTAATGGGGTGCTATGGATTTCACCCCAAAGCTAATCTTAGATTTTTGTTTGTTTTAATTAAAGCCTGGCATCAACATATCTTTCCAAATATAACCTTTATAACAGTCAGATGTCTAATATATTTTTTTTATGTTGTCTTTTTTTCAATTGAGGAAGATTCCATGGTTGATTTTTTTTTAACACACTCCTAAATTGTCTTTTGAATCTTTAATATCTACATTTTTCTGATGCAAAACATTCTAGTAAAGATGCATATATGTCAGTAATTATGTTTCTTTACAACAATTCTAGTCATTCCTTGTTATAAGTGTTCCAGTATTTCATAATACCATAAATTTATGTCATAAATTGTATAATGACACTATGTTAAGTTTCAGTTTTGGTTAAACAGGTGTTTACCTGAAAATGCCTGTTCATTTCATGTTGGTTTTCATTGTTTGTTGTTTTAAAATGTTTTTTCTTCACAAGAAACTTGGTTTGTGTTAAACTGCTTGTTTAAACTTTATTCTGGCTGATAAAATAAAATATTTTTCCTACCTACCGACCCTGCAGTCTGAAGGTACAGTCGGAAAACTGCAAACAAACATATTTTTAAGGTTGGCCTCACAAATTTGATAGCACAAAAAGTCACAGGGCAAAAAGTCAAAAACAATTTGTTGACAATTGTTTGAATATATATGAAAAAGATCTTGAAATATTTTCTTTTTATTACATATATTCATTTTTAATTTAAGGAAATTGCTCATAGATGTCATTAACCTTGATAAATGAAAATGTATTAGTTTTTAATCATGCAAAGGATATATTTATTGGCAAATTGAAGCCATTTAAGTACCAAGCCACATTGACATTTTGTTTTCATAACAATTATTTGATCATTATTGATATTTATTGAATACATTTCAATTACAAAGTTGCTTCATGTATAAAACTTCAAGAAATATACAAAAAAAGTGTTTTCTTGTTCAACATGTTCAAAGAAAATAATCTCAAAACTTAATTGTGACTTTTGTCCTGTGACTTTTTGTCTATGACTTTTTGACCGTGACTTTTGTCCTGTGACTTTCTGTCCCACATCCAGATTGAATAGGGGTTTGGTTGACCCCGTCTCCCTCTATCTGAGACTACCATCTCAGTGATGAGCTTTATGTTTTATGTATTGAGCTTGTCATATATGTATGTCGGATAAAAGCTCTACAGAGCTTATGTTGTATTGTTATATGTATAACCGACTTTAAATAAATCTTTTGCTAGCCCTAACAACTAACAAGTAAGAATTAGGTTACTTCTTTTGTAATACAAACAATTATGACGTCTTGCAAGGCTTTTTTTTACCATGACGGCGTCCCATAAAAAGTTGAAATAGCCATGCAAGACGTCATTATCATTTGGACTAATATTATGGCACATATTGTCGTACCACAGGATTTGTGTCAATTTTTCTGGTTTTCTATCCTCACGAACCCCAAAATACTAGTGATAAAGTGTTAACTTACTTCTTAATTAAAGCCTAATATTAAGAAGGCAGAAGACCTGGACCATTCATACTTTGTATATACATGCCTTATGTTATGAAGTTTTCGTCTGTCATATGTTCATTTACCTTGAGTGACCTCATTTCATGGCTAAGTGACGTCTGCATTGAAAAAAAGTTAAGGTTTTTTAGTATCCTTAATTTCTATTATCATGATTATAATGAGTAATAGGATTCCTATTACTCATTATAAGAGAAATCAAGAATACTAAAAAATTTAAGGATAACTATATTTGATATGTGCATACCTTGCAAAGTCTTCATGTTCGCCAGACAGTTTTCACTTGGTTTAACCTTATTTCATGGATCAGTGAACAAGTTAAGCTTTTGTGGTCACGTCCATATCTCAGATACCATAAACAATGTGTCTACTATATTTACTTTTAATTATTGTATGGAATGATTGTAAGGTATGCATGTCCAACTGGCAAGTTTCATCTGACCTTGACCTCATTTTCATGGTTCAGTGGTTATTGTTAAGTTTTGTGTTTTGGTCGGGTTTTCTAATATTGTATGCAACATGTCAAGTATATTCGTTGTATGAAAATTTTAAGGGATGTACATGTTAGTCTGACATGTTTTATTCAATCTTGACCTCATTTTATGGTTCATTGCTTGATGTTACCTTTTTGTTTTTTTGGCCAGTTTTTCTATTTTCTTATTTTCAAATTAGTAAAAGGTCAACTAGGTGCATATGTCTGACTGAGAAGTTTCATCTTACTTTATTTTCATAGTACATTGGACAATATAAAAAAAGAAGATGGCATATGATTTTGACAACTCTCCACAAGAGACCAAATGAAACAGAAATTAACAACTCAAGGTCACTGTAAAGCCTTCAACAATGAACAAAGCCCATGCTGCATAGTCAGCTATAAAAGGTCCAGAAATGACAATGTAAAACAATTCAAACAAGAAAACTAACGACCTAATTTATGCACAAAAAATGGAAAAACAGATATGTTACACATAAACAAACGACAATCACTGAATTATAGGCTCCTGACTTGGAACAGGCACATACATAACGAATGTGGCAGGGTATAAGGAACTATGAAAATGTTTAGTTTTTGTGGTTTGGTCTATTTTCCAGATACTGTAAGCAATAAGGCCCCTTTATTTAGTGAATGGAATGATTGTAAGATGCACATGTCTGTCTGCCATATTTTATATGACCTTGACCTCATTTTCATGGTTCATTGGTCAATGAAACAGTGCATTGTTTTGTCAGTTTATCATATGCTTAAAGTTACAGGTAGATTATATTTGGTGGATATGTAACAATTGTAAGGTGTGCATGTCTGTCTGGCAGATTCATATAACCATGACCGCATTTTATGGTTCTTTGGTCAATGCTAAGTTTTCTTGGTTTTGTCATTTTATCAGATATTATAAGCATAGGTCTACTTGTTGTTGTACGGAATGACTGCAAGGTGTCATATAAAGATAAGAAAGTCTGTCTGCCAAGGTTAATTTTACTGTGACCTCATTTTCATAGAATAATGATAATATTAAACAGCAAGAATGATGAGCAAGTCGACGTTATATACAAATGAGGCAAAATTTTCAATTGCCTACAAATTATGTAATAGTAGTTATTTTGTCATTAAATGATAATGTTTACCCTTTTATGTGTAGGGCAAGAACATTAAAGATAAAGGAAACTATAAACAGAAGAAATTATCAACAAAAATAGATTTACAGAGGTCAATAAAGCCTAAATGGTAAGTCCACTGTTATAAAAGTTTTGCCCTTGAATAATGATTAAATATTTATTAAAAGAAGATGTGGTATGATAAATGAGAAAACTATCCATCAGAGTTCAATTAAGTGGATGTAAGCATTGTAATTACTTATTAGAGGCCAATGATGACCTGTAAGTAATGAGAAAACCAATACCCTATACATGATATAGTAATCTATAAAGACAACACTAACAACATTTGAAACAAAACATCAATTCAAACTTCAAATATACCAGACTAATTTATAAAACAAAAATTATGAAAAACAAAAATAACGGATATGAACCAACATCAACCACTGAACTATATACAAGCTCCTGATATTGGACAGGCATAATATGGCTGGGTTGATATAAAAATAAGAAGCAGTCTGATTTCCAATGAGACTTTTCTCCAATAGAGATCAAATGACATTTAAGGAGGCTTGAGGGTATAAAAATTTCAGAAAAATATTAAAAAAAAAATTTTCATAACTAATTTTATTTATAACTTTATTAGTTGTTACTTTATCATATGGTATAAAAATCATTCAAAACAATCTATTCGTTTTGGCCCCAGATGACTTTTAAAATGTATATATCATTGAAAAAGCTCCAAATTATCTCCCTTTGGTGCAAAAAATGCCATTTTTTGGCATTAGAATTGTAATATCTTTTTTAACTCATCGGTGACCTATATTTTTTATTATCATTTTCAAATAAGCTGTACTTAAACTAAACTATTGTAAAATTTAAGCGATTTCTGTAATTTAGTTCTTTTTTATTTCGATATAACCTTTATTTCTCCTGTTAGTTCAACAGAAAAAAAGTACCTTTACAAAAATGTATGCTTCTTTCGAAGGCGGATTGTGAGCGTAAATGAACGGTGACCCCTTTTTTTTAATTTTATTTTTCTATTAAGTATAAGATAAAGTTCATTTATAGAAAAATATAGCGAAATCCTATATTAAGAAAAAAAAATTGATTTAGACCTGCGAGCCCCCTTAATTTAACAAAAATAGTTCACTGTACAGCCTTTGACAATGAGCAAATCCTATACCCGACAGTGGTTTTAATAACAGCACAACATTTGAACAAATTGTAAACATTTGTTGCAATGGGCTTAACCAAAAAGACTGCAACAAGGAACCAAACAACAACCAGTAATATGTAAATCATAGACACAAAGCACTAAAATAAGAGTACTAACAATGAATATTCAAATGAAAGTTTATCAAAATGTTCATAAACATGATAAAATAGCCATTTTATTGCTGTATTTCTCTTCTCTGATAATTGTTCTGTATTTGTAGGTCAGACATCTCGGTTTTCATGGTCATCATTCAACAGATCAATACTGAACAGAAAACTTAAAGTTGATATTTTTCTCCATAGTGCGACTTTTTTTTATTAATTTGAAATGGAACGTGTTTTTTCCTACATTTATTAGAAAGAGGAAATTTCAACATAATGACTTTAAACAAAAAGGAGTCATATCATCACGATCATAGATGCACAAGAACTTGATCATGTAAATGCAACAATGTAATTATCAATTGAAAGAAGGAACGAATGAAAAAAATATTAGTATGTTGTTGTCCAAATAAACTTGCTTTGTCTTCTCATTTGAATCCCTCAAACCAATAAAGATGTACGGAGGAAGATCTTTGAAGAACAGATTGAAAAAATGTGTTGTCTAAGAATTGCAGGAATATTCTAGTGGATGAAATAACTTATTGACTTGACTCTTATATAGTGGACTGAATAATTGTACATAGCAAGCAGTGAAAAAAGAAAACTAAAACTTTAACAGAAAAAGTGTTTATATTATAAATTTGCAAATATAAGCATAATATTATGTACACCACAAAGGTATATAATTCAAATTGTTTGCATATTCATGTATTGCAATGAAAGTATAACAAAGAAAACCTTACCTCATGAAAAGAGTAAACTTTTCAGTCAGAATATGAAATATTTTTTCAGTTCTATTTTCATAATAAAATAAACAAGACAAAGATTTCAAAACAATATTTTTCATTTATTTAGACATGTCATCATTTTGTTTCAGTGAAAGGACTTTACTCTTTGACCATAAATATTATTATGCATTCCAAAATAAGAATAATCTTTATTGTCATATAAACAAATAAAAACATGTTTGTGACAAAATGAAAAAAAATATATATATATATATAAAAATATAAAAACTCATATACATTTAAAACTTTTACTACCAAACAGCATTCATTGTAACATACACATTACTGTATATTTATATCTATATATTTATAATTTGAATCCCATAGGATTTTATTTTGTCCCATGGGATAATTATAGTCCCATGGGATTTTTTGTCCCATGGGACAACAAATATCCCATGGGACCAAAAAAAATCCCATGGGATTTAACCAAAATCCCATGGGATAATGGTCAATCCCATGGGATTTTGCCCTGTCCCATGGGATATTGAAAATCCCATGTTTTTATAAATCAAATAGCAAAATAAATATAACAGTAACAGTAGAAAACCAATGAAATTATTGAATCCCATGTAATTCCGCACATTTTGGTTATATACATGACACTGTAGCTCTTATTTGAGGCGGCGGCGGATTTGCAAATGAGTGTTTTGCAAATTAAAAGTGTCCAGTGTTACCTGTTGATGAGAAATCCACTTGTTAAAAATGATTTTGTACCAATGAAAACAACTTGACAACATTTTTTATATTCATTCTATTTGCACAGGTGAATATGCTGTTTTAACCACAGGCGCTTGTGGAGTGGACCTCCCCCTTTTTTATTTTTTGTGTCTACTATTTTTTATTTGAAAATATTTTTTCATATAAACTTATTTTAACTTATTCAGAGTGTTCTTACTCTTAATATCAATGCAATTTAACCGTTTCTTTGTATGTCATGTACGTTGCACCTCTATTCTTATTTTCCATAACGGTTTAACCTACTTCTGTATTACAGTGTATAAATCTTGTGTTCACCCATTCCATATTAAAACAAATGTCATTTAATTCCACTATGTACATTACATGTATGTAGTCATTCAAATGCTTTGTTTGTAAAGCTTCAGTTAAAAATAATTGACATACTCAAATTACCTTTGACATTTATTGTCCTATCAGAATAAAAATATAATTCATGGTTGCCAGCTTAAGTTTAATTTAGTGTAAAAAAAACAGCATAAAAATGCCTCCTATTATGTACAATATACCTAAAAATTATGGCTACATGACCTTGAATTATTGCTTTAAAGGCCAACCTTAAAAATATGTTTGTTTGCAGTTTTCCGACTGTACCTTCAGACTGCAGGGTCGGTAGGTAGGAAAAATATTTTATTTTATCAGCCAGAATAAAGTTTAAACAAGCAGTTTAACACAAACCAAGTTTCTTGTGAAGAAAAAACATTTTAAAACAACAAACAATGAAAACCAACATGAAATGAACAGGCATTTTCAGGTAAACACCTGTTTAACCAAAACTGAAACTTAACATAGTGTCATTATACAATTTATGACATAAATTTATGGTATTATGAAATACTGGAACACTTAAAACAAGGAATGACTAGAATTGTTGTAAAGAAACATAATTACTGACATATATGCATCTTTACTAGAATGTTTTGCATCAGAAAAATGTAGATATTAAAGATTCAAAAGACAATTTAGGAATGTGTTAAAAAAAAATCAACCATGGAATCTTCCTCAATTGAAAAAAAAGACAACATAAAAAAAATATATTAGACATCTGACTGTTATAAAGGTTATATTTGGAAAGATATGTTGATGCCAGGCTTTAATTAAAACAAACAAAAATCTAAGATTAGCTTTGGGGTGAAATCCATAGCACCCCATTGAAAGTAAATGGTCTGTCCTGAAATGTTTTGACTGCATACAAAAATTTAGTCCGAGATTACTCTGACGTCCAACGGCTGTTTTGCCAGACAAGCTGGGGCCGTGGGACGTCAGAGCTCGTCCCATATCAAAAAGTGGATATTTGCCCGTCCAAAATAGATGCGCTGCTTCGTCGCTTCTGGTGCCAAGGGACGGCTTTGGAATTATATAAATCGGGTATCAATTTGTTCATTTTTTCATTTATCTCTTCATTTATGTAAGTTTCACCTACCTGCCACCCTTTATTTTCTCATATTTAGACAGTTTTCACAGTGACCCATCGATTCAGACATTTTTACTTTTGTTTTCAAATAGACGTCAAGTTACGAGAGATTTCGCGACCTCGAGACTCAAATATGCAAATATTTATACTTTTTACACCTCCTTTATAGGAGATCGATATTTAACATTTAGTAGCCAACCACGATTTTTCACCTCCTTTACAGGAGATCGATATTAAGCATTTAGTGCCAACCACGATAACATTCGGAAGCTCTCGGATATTTACATTGCTTGCATCGTAAATGAGCGAGGTGTTAGATTATATATTCATACTGACCTAGGGTCATATGCAAACATCATTTCCCATAGTCCATTGTGCCTTACTTTTTTCTCGTGATCACATGACAATCTTTCAAAATGAAAGTTAAAATGCCAGAATCGGTGGGTCACTGTGAAAACTGTCTAAATATGAGAAAATAAAGGGTGGCAGGTAGGTGAAACTTACATAAATGAAGAGATAAATGAAAAATGAACAAATTGATACCCGATTTATATAATTCCAAGGCCGTCCGTTGGCACCAGAAGCGACGAAGCAGCGCATCTATTTTGGACGGGCAAATATCCACTTTTTGATATGGGACGAGCTCTGACGTCCCACGGCCCCAGCTTGTCTGGCAAAACAGCCGTTGGACGTCAGAGTAATCTCGGACTAACAAAAATTGGCAGCATAGCTCCTAGCTAAGGACATATTTCAATTCAATTCACACAGGCTTCACAGTTTGGGTATATTTAATATTGTAAGAGAGAGAATAATTGCAATGAGTTGGACAGCCCCCCTTATCCTAAAGGAGCATACTCATTGCAATCGAAGATAGATTTGATACAGAGAGAATATATTTATTTATTTTTCATAATATTTATTTTTCAAGCCAACCATTTATTTTCTCCACATCTTTGTGTAGTTTGTGTGGCTTCTTATTGATTTAACATTACAAATGCGTCCTTCTGCCGTACAGGCGTGTTTACAGGTATCTATGAAGTCACGGAGGTGGTTTCATCTTTGTCGTCCACGACGATTTAAAGAAAATATGGCATACCCAGGCTACTGTCGAATTGTTGAACCACTGATATTGGTTCCATAAAGTCAGTCTCATAAGATTCTATATCCGATTTGTTTGAGACAGAAACGGTTGTCGTGTCGGTTTTATGAATATCCGCTGCATCATCGTCAATGATATCATCGAAGACATCATTCCGTGTGCAATTCTGCCTGAATCAGTATAAACAGTTTACTATGAAACTTTTCCTTGTATTATTTGTCTTAAAATTGACAGAAGACGACAGAATAAAGTACTCCTCCATGACTTCGTGGATACCTGTAAACAATCTCCATGTGCTTTATCATTAAAGGGTCCGATGAACGGTTGCCAGGAAGGGAAGAAAAACCGAACTTCAAACATGTAATTGACCTAGACTTGAAATCAATTCCGGAAACGACCCAAAATTCCGGATCGAGTCCATAGAAGTATTAAAAATAATTTCTTCAAATTAAAAGCAATAAAATGTTCACATTCGGGCGGATTTTCGAAGGTCGGTCGGTAAACTGCAAACAAACAATATTTTAATTTAAGCCTTAAATAATATTTTTATGCATTCAATTTACAGAAATACATACTTCTTCACTGCTGTTTCATTTCTTTGATTCATGCTTGAATGAATAAAACTTCAATTTTCATACATGCATGCAGTCCCTAAAAAATAATCAGCATACTGGAAAATGTTACATGCAATGCTGTTAATAATGGTTAATGTGCAAATCAACGAAAAAAAAATTATAAATGTGTAAGCACGATGCCTCAAACCAAATAATCTTGTGCTTGTGTTGTGTGTTATCTGCTTTCCACATATTTGTGCAAGCAAACAAATATTGGCAAACATTAATGAACTCTCAAAAGTCAGATACAACCTGTACAACATTGTACATGAAGGGAAAACAAATATATGTATGCTTTCAAGTTGGACCTTTTATTCTGCATTGCAATATTTAATTTCTTATCAGGAAACTTAATTATTTTTGAATTTACAGTTTTATATATGATATCATTTTTTACACTAGTCATTTTTAATAGAGCCTTTCATAGCTTGACCTGTAATTGCTTTAGCTTTTATATTAAGTCTTCGAATTTAGCACAAGACTGCCAGCCTCTAGCCTGTGAAAATCTTTTCTGTCTTGTTGATTTTGTGAATTTTGTAATACAATCTTGAGAAAATGTGGAGAATAATGAATTTGGTCCTGGAAATGCCAAACCACAATTTATGACTGTATATTTACTACTTTAGGTCTTTGAAGGAATGTTGTTGCATTGGCAATCATATACCAATCTTCATATTACCATTACATACATGTACATACTGAGATTGATAACTTTTAGAGACATGTGTGCATTGGCAATCATATACCACATCTTCTTATGTTTTAATATTACCATTACATACATGTACATGTAATGTACATGTACATACTGAGATTGATAACTTTTAGAGACATTGTGTCAGTCATGACAGTCTTTAGCCAAGGACAGACATACAAAAACCAGGTGTGATCTCATGCTGTTTTTTAATTAACGTTACCTGAATCAAGCTACATGTGTAGGAGCATGATATTTGTTTTAAATATATATGTCAAATATGAATAAATTACTTAACAGATAAACTGTTAGATAACATACCATGATAACTATAAACCTTGTTTACAATTATGTAGTATTAGAAATTTTGCTTCTTTTACAGGTACTCACGAATATTATCCAAACATTTTGCCTAAGGAGGAAGAAAATATTATTTATATGAATTTTGCATTTTTTTTTAAACTGAGCTTTTCCATCTAATTTTCTTCATCATATACTTGTACGTAGGTACATTTTAAAATGATAATTCTAATTTTCTGTCATGACTAGTACTTACTGTTGAGCATACATGTATACATATACATGTATTTTACATGTATGAATGTAATCCTCTGATAAAAATTATTAATTTGGTGAGTTAAAACATTTCAAAAGGCAATGGGTTAAATTTTCAAGCAGGTTCACATACATTGTATCAGGTATAAAAAAAACTGAAAAAAAAATGTTTGTTTATCCGCTTTTTACCCAACCTAATGTCCAAATTTCATGTACATACAATTTTGATCTGACAATAGAAAGAAATTGTATTTCAAAATTTCAGAACTCAATTTGTTCGACTATTATTGAATTTTGATTTCGTGTCAGATTGATATACATGTATGTGTGCTACTGAAATAGATTAGTCATCACACTGTTTCACACATTATATACATGTACATGTACATGTGTATGTCAGCTGCATGTTAATGTACATTGTATGTACATGTACAATGTACTTGAACATGTCATTTGTGCATATATATACATGAATTTGGTACATGTAAGTCACTGAGTTGTTAAACAAACATTTTTTTTTAACCATTAAATTAAAATCAACAAGCTATATATAGCAAATAAATTACCTTTTGATCACACAGGTTGTCAAACAGGTTGATGCTTATAACTCTCTGCACCTTACTCAGTTCATGATTTCTGCCCTGTGCAAGAACGGAATACAAAAATCCAATTCTTGGAGTTAGAGATGCAACTCGTTCTACTTTAGTCTTTTGTTCCAAACTGTCAGGGACTAAAAATGCCAGCAAAACATCAACAAGAAGAGGGAATTCTGTCACTGCCTCATTTACAATACTGTCCCAAGTAAACTGTTTTAAGTCTTCAAAATCCTTTGTCATTAATGTGCTTATTTTTCCATGCTTTCTGTTTTTTAAAAATTTTGTGTTCTTTTGATAACTCCGATAACAGTTCTTCTTTCACAAGAGTTTTAATTTCAGCAAATTGTAATATGGTGTTAACCAAAGTTTTCCGTGATCTTGTTGGCAAAACAGAAATAACAGTTGAGAATTCCTCAGAAGACAAAATGTCACAAATTTCTGGTTGTTCAAATAATTTCTTGTGTAAATCGTTATTTTCTGTTGTTTTCAATGATGATTCAGAAGGTTTTTTTTTCTTTCTGGAACATGCTTTCTTTCTGTTGAATTTCTCTGAAGCACTGCTTGCATAGTTGTGCTCTTGAAGTGGTAACTCATGTTTTTTGCTTAATTTTAATTCTGAACCTCTGTTTTCTGGTTTTGGAGTTGACGTTATACTGTAATTTAAATAAAAAAAATACATATAAATAATAAGGTAAAATATCTATTTAAAATATTCAGATACATGTACACTGTACATTTACACACATGTTTCAGACATGACAGGTCATGCAGTTAGTACATGTATATAAAAAAATATTTTCTATATTAGGTACAAATAACATAAATAATGAGATGTGGTATGACTGACAATGACACAACTCTCCATCCAAGACGCAATGTATTAAAAGTTAGCAATTATAAGTACGGCCTTCAACAAGGAGCCTTAAAAAAAATTGCTCACACCGAACAGCAAGTACATTGTATAAAGGGTAACAGGAATGACTGAATTACACCATTATTATCCGAATAACATTTGTACTGACGGAATAAGACTCGAAACTTTAATATTAACACATATTGGTGACTTTTAAACATTGATTAAAAGGGCCCCAAAATGGACAGGAAATTCAAGGGTTTAAAGTTTGAGGGACCGGACAGTCCCCTTTTCTTAAGAGGGATATATCATAGATGCAAAACTGTAATATTAAAGAATTGAACTTACCATTTACTTTGCACTGTACTTTTGTTGATGTCTGCTATGGTGCCAGGGGTTGTACTATAACTCTGGAAACTTGGTTTTGGAAGAATAGGTGTTAATAACGTAATGTATCCAGAATCTGAAGAATTAGAAAAACTCAGCCTCGGAGTTGTTGGTATCACATTCAGCACAGAACTGTCATTTTCTTTATCCTCTGTAATTATGCTGCATGTTCCACTATCTGGAGTATTTGGGAAAGTTCAGTTTTAGCTCTAAATTACTTCTATCGACTCACTCCGTCTTTTTGTTGCCTTAGATAAATGTTCTGACATGCAACGTTTACCACCTACTAAATCTAACTTTTCATTACATTTTGAACGAAATTCTGAAACTTGTTTGTCTATATTCAGTAGTTTTCTTTCACAGTTTCTACAAACGACACCTTCTAAAACATCTATTTCGCCGTATTTCAGAAGCAATGTTGACAATTTTTTCTTAAGACCAGCATCAGAATTTAGGTGTCTCCAAGTCGATCCATTTGGTAAATCAACAATCTTGCATACAGTACATATATTCTTTGCAATTTTACGAGGAGTCATATTTACTTGTTCGGCGCCATTTTCAATGTTTATAACTATCAACTCTCGTAATTAACGAGAGATAACGGTACAGCCTTAATCGTGGCTGTCTTATATTAGCGCTGACCTGTTGTTTGTGTAGATAAGATTGAAACAACAGCAGGGGTCCAGTTTAACATAATTAGTTTACATGTTATCGTGACAATGCACAATACCACGTTATAATTGACCTAGCTACACACAGTGTACAGGGGTCGTTTCAAAACAAATATAATTGCGTTGTCATTATACTTGTTTAAAAACTTTCACATCAAAGCGCTTATAAACATTCACATTATTAAAAACACATATGTTTTGTGAAAGGCAAATAGGTTCTAATATTTAAACGATTTATTGACTGCAACTTAGTCTTTATTGTTTTATTTTAAAATTTACTTTGATTGTTGAATATACAATGTCACTTGGTAGCCTAGCCATACAGGGACCGTATCAAAGACGTAGATAACTACCTGTATAAATGATCGAAAACTTTCGAGACGTTCCGAGAATTTCATTCCGACTTCCGGCCGAGATATCGAGTGGCCCATAGACACATCCAAAACTCGCCAATATATAAGCGTTAACCCCTCAGGGGGTTCACGCAAAAAGTAAATGCAATCGACATCAATTATCAAAGAGCTTCTCGCCTTTACGTTTGTTGTAGAATTATTTTCAAAATGTATGAAAAAATCGTGTCATACGATATTTTTTTGTTTTTGCTATATATTGGAGAGTTTTGGTAGCTTCTATGGGCCATTCGGATATTTCCGGAAACAAGATTCTCGGAACTTCTCGAAAATGTTCGATCATTTATACAGGTAGTTATCTATGTCTTTGATACGGTCCCTCTATGGATAGGCTACCATGTGACATTTCATATTTCAACAATCAAAGTTCATTTGTAGATCGGATACTCCAGTAGCAATATATTCATATAGTGGAAAGTAAGAGTTATAGAAGAGATTGATTTGCATGATAAATAAAATGCCCATCAGTAAATACTTGACGTTTGTGTGTATTGATATTATATTCTAAATTTTCTAAAAAGATTCATTAACAAGGATGTATGTTAATAATTAAATTTCAATTCTGTTTTTGTTTTGATTTTAATAGCTCTAAATCTTTGCAATATGGTATGATTTTGAAAAGTGTATTCATTGTGTTGACCAGCTATCATACACGTCTTGATTCATTTACATTATAATATCACCCTGTTCACACGACTTAAGTGGCAATGAATCCGGAGTCAAAACACTTGAGGTAGGTAGTTTGACATCCGAATTCAGCTATTTAACATTAAATTTTAACCAAGATTAATATATGTGATGATGCAAATTCGTATTCTTATCTAGAGTATCAGTACGTATGCTTTCTATTTACTATTTCTTGCGCAAAAAACCACGTGCATGAATATAAAAATATTAATTTCACTCGCGAATGTTAATTTTTACTTTTTTTTTATCTAAATTCAGGACACGGCAGTTAGAGCTTCTTGACGTGTGACTTTCAAGCATGGTCATTATTACTTAAGGTATCCTGACCTCTAGCTGTTTCTTTTTTTTTTTTTTTTTGAGTGACTGTCCTCTTATAAATTTTGACATTTTCGTAATGCTAAGGATTTCCTTCCCCAGGAATAGATCACCTTATATGTATTCGGTAAAATCTTCGTTTCGAAATTTGGGTCCTCAATTCCTTTCAACTTCGTACTTTATTTGGCCTTTTTAACTTTTTTTATACGAGCGTCACTGATGAGTCTTTTGTAGACTGAACTCGCGTCTGGCGAACAACATTTTAATCCTGGTATCGATTACCTTATATGTATTCGGCAAAACCTTCGTTTCGAAATTTTAGGTCCTCAATTCCTTTCAATTTCGTTCTTTATTTGGCCTTTTTAACTTTTTTTATACGAGCGTCACTGATGAGTCTTTTGTAGACTGAACTCGCGTCTGGCGTACGACATTTTAATCCTGGTATCTTTTTATATCTACATATCTTTTTATATAAATTGGTTCTTTTGAGAGTATGTTCAGGTATCCATAAAACTTATGAAAATAAGATATTCTTCAAAACCAAGTTTTCCTGTAGAAAATTTTGATTGATTTAAGTAACTTCAGGAAATACTTAAAATTTGAAATGTTTTATGAGACCAAAATAATTGTCAGTATATACAAGTCCCAATGGAGCTGGTGTGTTACTCTCAAGAAAAATATACGAAACCTTCTTATAAGTTGCATGCAACAGGGTTTCACTTCACATGGACATTTGATTTTAAAATCTATACCGTGAACATCAACTATGAGTACAGACAGCTTCAATAACGAGTATAAGAATAATTGAAGGCATCCAGGAAACAAAATATGAAGATATGATTGATAAAATAAATGCTTCTAGATTATAAAACAAACTGAGTGCATAAATTAAGAGGTATTCCCGTAACAGTGTGGACAACCGTAGTACTTTTGTTGTTAATTATACTGAATCATTTACCACCAGGCTGAAGCTAGCGAACAATAACTAGCGAACAATAAGCCAGCGAACAATAAGGCGATATATCTGAAAACCGAAAAACTGCAAAAGACAGCAACGGCCGTTAAAACAAAAATATTTAAAAAGGCAGAAATTCCGTCCACAAATTACAATTAACATGAAATGGGATCAACCATATCTATTTATAAAACATGCCACACCCCTTTTCAGGGTAACATCGAGTACCACAGTAAATCCACACAAGTCAACAGACAGGTTGTAGGTGTTAGACCACCGAAGCACGCACTTCAATTTAGAACGTATGTATTAATAGTCCTTCCCTAACAAAAAAGGAGGTTAGCCTATTCCATGGCTTTTAGAGAAAAATAATGAGGGGTGTCACGGGGTATGACTATATAGGTCTTGTAGAGGAGAAACAGGCGCATCGTTTGCACAAGGTTTCGAGTGGCGCTATGTTCAAAAATCTGAAACTAGCGGTCGAAATTTGAAATTTTTGAAAAAAAACTGGGGGGCTGGCCTATTCCATGGCTTCTGGAGACAAATAATGAAGGGTGTCACGGGGTATGACTATATAGGTCTTGTAGAGAAGACACAGGCGCATCGTTTGCGCAAGGTTTCGAGTGGCGCTATGTTCAAAAATCTGAAACTAGCGGTCGAAATTTGAAAATTTTTGAAAAAAAACAGGGGGAGTTATTCCGTGGCTTCTAGAGAAAAATAATGAGGGGTGTCACGGGGTATAACTATAAAGGTCTTGTAGAGGAGAAACAGGCGCATCGTTTAAGCAAGGTTTCGAGTGGCGCTATGTTCAAAAGTCTAAAACTAGCGGTCGAAATTTGAAAATTTTTGAAAAAAAACAGGGGGTTGGCCTATTCCATGGCTTCTAGAGAAAAATAATGAGGGGTGTCACGGGGTATGCTATATAGGTCTTATAGAGGAGAAACAGGCGCATCGTTTGCGCAAGGTTTCGAGTGGCGCTATGTTCACAAATCTGATAGGAGGTTGGCCTATTCCGTGGCTTCTAGAGAGAAATAATGAGGGGTGTCACGTGATATGTCCTAATAGTTGAAATCGTGGGAATTGGAAATCACGCGGAACCGACCATAATGTATGAGAGGCATATCACAATACAAGTTACAGTACACCTAATTTCCATATTCCTTATGACTTGCAGTCATAGGAGTCATTTTGATCAATCCTGTTTGGTCGTGTTTTTGTTGGTGAACGAGATCATCCAAAGTACCAATCATGCATGTGCGCGTAGAGTTTACCTCAAAGTATTTGAACATCTTCTCCTTCATGGCGTGGTTACAGCGGTCGATAACACTCGACTTTCCTATAGTCTGGCGGTATTGGCAGAGTAGACAAAAACGTCGTGTTTTCGCAATAGCACCTTGACCTCTTGTTGTAGAATTTGGTAACCTTGGCCGGCTATATTTTCATGGGAATGCGTAACTTAAATGCCGTTTAAAAGCAACCTTGATCATTACACCTTTCTTGGTCTATGGCGATACTAGGCAGTCGTATTTTGAGAAAACATTGATGATGCTAAGAATTAACGTGAATTATTTGTTCTTTTGAGATAGCTCAGTACTCCAAGTTTCACCTTAACCAACAACGATCACGCATCGTTTCTCGAATTTACGTCGAAATGTTTTGTATAACTCTTCCGCTAATTCATCCGTCAATCGAACTTTTGTATTGGGACGGCCAAACCTTTGGTGAAGATGAAGGGCCAAACGATGCCGCGTTCCATCCTCTTTCTCATTGTTGGATTATTGATTGTGTCCAGTTAACTATGCATGTTCTTGTCACTACCATAGTTGCAAGTTGTTCCTTATGTTGAGCATCGATAGCTTATTTACACGTCTCGGTTCCACGTGAGTGACAATGTTCGAATCACAAAGAGAGGTATATTTGAGAATGGATACACATCTTTTGGTGGACCAAAGAAGTGTATAAACAGCAGAGGACATGACGATACGCAGTTTGAGTGACTCATTGATAGGTATGGACCAATGTTTAGGGTTATAACTGTATGTTAACGTTTGTTCAGCTTAGTACCATGTCCCGTGAAGTTGTGCCCCAAACGATCCATCTCCACAGGTGAGTTGTTATTCAGTTTGTTCATTAACCATCCACTCTTAGTACTCATGAAGTTGAATTTTCTTGATCCACCCCTCCGTCGTCGCCTGTTGCCAGTTGTAAATTCGAAGCGACTGTTTGTCTCTGTATTCTTCTAACACTTCAGACTGCCGTAAAACGACGCTGCTAAACTACCTACTCCTCTGGTCGGGGTGCTTATGTAACGATATAGTTTGTACGTCTTTGGAAAATTTCTTTATCAACCTATCTATCTAATCCAGCAAAAAAGCATGAAGGAAAAGGTTATTCACAGAGGTGGACATACGCGACCTCATGTCCGTTAAAGGTCAGTGTCCCACATCACTGATCGATGTCATTTTACCAACCAAGTCAGCATGACAGCGTCGATGCGTTCGTCTTCGAACAAAGGGAGAAGAGGGTTGAATGCCAGACCCTCGGGGATTGACACCAACCGTAAGATTTCGGTGGTTTTTGATTACTTGGTGCTGAGCAAACAGAATCAGTGCTAAGACTTCTACGTCCGAGTTGGATTCAACAACGCCGACTGTTTCTATCACCAGCCCAGTAGTCAGCACTTCGGTGTTGACATGAATATCAACTATATAGTCATTTTAATAAATTTACTGTTTGCAAAAGTATGAATTATTCGAAATACTAAGGATTTTCTTATCCCAGGCAAAGATTACCTTAGTCGTATTTGGCACAACTTTTTTTGAATTTTGGTTCCTCAGTGCTCTTCAACTTTATACTTGTTTGGGTTTTTAACAATTTTGATCTGAGCGTCACTGATGAGTTCTAGGTAGACGAAACGCGCGTCTGGCGTATCAAATTATAAGTCTGGTACCTTTGATAACTATCAAAACTACTTCAAACTCTCGTGCAAGTCGATCCGAATTTGTGTGTCAAGATCTCTTTCAACATTACAACGAGAATATCCAACACATTCACCGTGACCAATGTTCGGACCTAGTATAGCCTTCAAGGAGTTCAAAACCTTATGCAATATCTGCGTGTCTTATTCTTACGGATTTGTCACCATCGACTTGAATAGCATCAAGGGGATTTGGATATACAGAGAAAAAAGAACTTGATGTAATCTTTTATAAAGAAATAAATACTAGTACTTCATCATAGAAAACCAGCGATAGTTGAACCAAAGGGGATCCTACAAATGTATGTTCGGACGTATGCATAAGTGGGTACACTTCACGGGTGTCTTTCAGGTTTCAAAGTTGATGAATGGACTATAATGCAGGAAGGAACACAAGGGTTGTCTAAAAAAGACTCATTATAAATTCTATGATCAAATTTTATACGCGAGACGCGCGTTTCGTCTACAAACGATTTAACAGTGACGCTCACATCAAAAATTCAAAGAAGACCAAATAAAGTACAAAGTTGAAGAGCAAAGAGGACCCAAAATTAAGAAAGGTTTTGCCAAAAACAGGTAGGACAATTTATTCATAATGTAGAAAATCCTTAGTAATTCGAGATATTCCTAAGTTAATCGAAAGCTCAACAACCATACTGTAGCGACAAAATGATATGAGGACATCGAGGAACTAATCCTTGTCAACCGGGTAAAGTAAAATGCACCAGGCACCTGGAACCTGCAAATAGCTTCGATAAATCATATAAACATTGGTGTGAATATCATCATGTAGGCCGATCTGGAGAGTACACGAAATCTACGCAACTGCCACAGCAACCGAATGAGAAAAAATCGAAAATTCAAGTTACCTTCATTTATTTAACTACACTAAGGGGCATGCGTTTATATGGTATCAAACGCTATCAAACACTAGGGGATGTTTTCTAAAACGCTTCAAACATTTATGGGAGTTTTAGCACACGCTTTACATGAACTGACGTTTTTAATACTAGTAATTGCCGATCCCAAGCAGCATGAAGCTCTTCACAGGAAGTCCCAGGATGAAAAGCACACCATCAAATCTAGTAACTTACTGCTTCTCAGACCACCAAGACAATTGAAGACGAGCTTGCAATTTTACCGCTACCTACACTGCCTACTCCACCTGCTGATTTGCATATACATTATCTATCGAACCAGTTCAACATGCTAAACTCAGACATCGTGCACAGGAGTTCCACATCTCAGTATAACGAATGATGCAGACCTCACCCTTTGAACTAAGATCTCCTCTGAAAACAATAGTATTTTACATCGGATATGCACCCTTTATCTTTGAAGCAGATAATATTTTTCTGAATAGAGGATGAATAGAGAATTAGATGAACACTTGTATTGTTGGAACTCATGATCAAGAAACGTCGTAAGACATCGAACAAGAAAACTTAAATGCCTATGTAGATATTTTGAAAACTGCAAATGCAATGAATACATATTACGGTCCAAAGTCTGGTCCTAAATCAAACAGTAACTACGGATAGAATGGCATCGTGTCGCATATCTACAGAAAAAATAAGTTTGGTGGTGAACTACAAACCGTGTTTATACCATCAGACTTTTGTCAGCTTCTAAGTCAACTGGAACTGTGCATGCACTGCCTCCTTTTGAACTATAAACAGTGTTGTAAGCAACGAGATCGTATCCATCCTCAAGGGGTCTGTCTATGATTTGACTAATTTAGCCTGACGTATGGTCGCTTCTTCTGTCGAGAAGGCACTGGGTAGTAACGTCATTGGTGCTACCAACCCTAAAGGGTGTTGAATATAGCGCCACAAAAACTGTTAACTATGTCGTTGACAAAGTGACCAGCTGAAAGAATAAAATCGTACCCAGCAAAACACCTAATGCAAAGTCTTCTCCGCAGCAAGCTCCTTTAAAACAACATTATCTCAGGTGGCGGTATTGCAACTATTCGCGATTTTGTCCAGTTCTATACTAGTAAATAAAAAACAATGTCTGAAATTCTTATCATCACAGGAGGTTTGTCGTTCGATGAAAATTTTCAGGATTACCAAATACTGTGAAAGTACTTCCATTCGTTGGGTACCAATTTTCGTGGATGACGTTATCCACGTTTTTTATCGTTCAACGATCGTTCCTCGGGTCAATTAGTGTTGTCATTACTGATTACATGTTTTTAACAATTAAAATGTTACTTTGCAATTTTCGTCAATCAAGACGATCTGTTAGCATAGATAAATCAGCTAATTTTCAAAAAACATTAATTGCATTAAAAATTTGATGAACGTTGTCAGTTATGAAAGAAGAACAAGTAAATAAAAATGAACAACCTAGTTTGAAATGCCCCACAAATCATTATAAAACAACATACAAGTATGATTAGTTTCAAGACTCTTCGTTTCTGATGCCTTCAAAATATTCACTAGAATTTTTTTTAAAGAAGAGTAAAATCGACGACAATTGATAAACACGAATAAAAGATCTTTCACATTACATGCATGTGAATACAGGCCTCATTCTGGAACTCCCTTGATCAGATCTGGCGCAGAGATACGAATGAACATTGAGATCCAGGATTACTTTTTTTCATCTGGATAAAGCTATCTCTCGATTGAAGGACAAATTTTAAAGAACGACGGCATGGTTTACGTAGATGCAGATCTGGTGTAAACATTGGTATCATTTACCTATCCAAAGGTCTTGGTTACAGATTGTCCAGGTATAGATCGTGTACGGATTCAAATACGAACTAAAACTCGTTACGCTTTACTCTGATACTAATATACTAATGTGGTGTAAAAAACAGCGGCAATCAGCACAATGGCAAAGATCGTCTTAAGCAAACTATTCTTATGCGTTACTCACGTTGTTCTCTTCGATGAAAACAAATGGAAACAGTACAAAACAATCCAGAGCAAAGGTAAACTCAACTGTGGTATCCGCATAAAATAGTGCAAGTCTATAACCGTTCCCCAGAGTACGCAATTTTGAGCCAAAAGTGGTTGAGAAAAACCTATCGTAGCCTTCTAAACCAACAATTGTAACGACACGACTCATAACGAAGCATTATTGTTTGCGAAACATCCACGTCACACTGAACGAACAACGCTTCCAAGTCATGTACTTCAATGCTGCCTTTACCCAGTGCAAAATATTTAAGTTGTAAAAAGATGCATCCAACTTTTGCAAGAAGTTCTTCAATACGGATCATTTTATCACCAACAGTAACATCAATCCTTTCGACTTGTCAGGCCTATATCCCTTGTGCGTCATCGATTTGGTTCACCAGTCAGACAAACTGAAAGTGTCTGAGGATGACAATTAAATCAGAGCAGAATTCGAGAGAATGTTCTAGCAAACACACAAACGTTCACAGTGATCATCTTTCCGATAGGTTTCTACAGTTCGAGTGTGATAGACAAAATATGAACGTCGTGTTAAAGGGAAATAAATTGATAATGAGTTGTTATATCCAATCGTCAACAATACATTTCCTGAACAAAGGTGTTTTTTCATCGTGTCCGGAAATGACAAAATCGACACTCGGTTCAATCAACCCATTCACCTCAAAAGTGGAAGGAGTTAAGGGATGGTTCTGGTAAATTTCGAAACTTACTACTTTTCCAAACACATTGCAGGGAAAAAACACCTTTCGTTTATTCGAACAATAAAAGTAGCACCTAAACGTAGATCTTCTATTGCATTGAACACTAGTTTTTACACTATAAAAGACATCAACGACGTGTTGCGCGGACAACTACGATTCAACAAACACCCAAATAAGATCAACATCAATGCAGAGTCGACATGAACCTAAGCTAACACGTACATAGTGGACTTCAAAGTTGTTAATAGCATTCGAGTCGAATGAAAAATCTACACACACGACTATAGATAATGTAGACAACATTATCATAATCAACATCATTCTAATTAACTGTAATATTAGAATGATGTTGATTACGATAATGTTGTCAACAAATTACAACCAGCAGCACAGAATGATTATTCAGTCAGCATCCGTGTTCGCAGTATAATCTATCAGAGGACAAAAGATTTAGATCGCCGATCAACAGATACAAAAAAATCGACAGGCTGTCAGATAGTGGTAAAGGAGATATAGTTTTGGAGCTTAGTATACATGGTGAAACTGCTAAAACAAAACATGCAAAAGATAGTTGGATTCTTACCCATGTTAAAAGGTTTGTTAATGAATGCCTTGTGAATGCTGCGTTGATTGATTAAGGAGGAAGCAATGCCATCATCAAAGCTATTTGATATGATCTCTATCATAAACGTGGAGGTGCGAACACAGATGCTTGTACACATGTAGTGTAATAGCATTTTGTTTTGTTTATCTTTGTGTATGTATGTAAATATATCATGTAGATGTAGAAGGCCATGGGGTGGATTAACTGTTTTATTATTTGTGTTACCTTTTGAAAATAAAGAATTTATTAGGTCTTTCCACTTTCCGCCAAATTTTTTTTTTTTGCGCTGTATTTTTGTATATGATATCATACAGTCTATACGCTTTTGAAACTGACCCTGTTTAACCGAACACTTTTCTGTGTAGGAGTTATCTCCCCGAACACTGTTTTTTCTTGTTCTGAGATCTCCTTTGCAACCGTAAAAGAAAGCGACAAATTTATTTTTCCAAAATGCTCATTATATCCTCAGGATGTTACGTTTTATTTTGACGGAAGCTATCCGGTGGCTCCATATGAGAGTTATTCCCCCTTATGCATTTGATATAAGTGATATACATTTCTAACTGGTAAACCATAAGTGATAGAGACCTAGGGTCTTTTGATTTGAGGTCCTTGGTCCAAAAAAAGAAGAAAATTAGGTCAGGTCAGAGGTCAAGGTCATATTCTAAATTATAGATTTTGGCTTATTTTCACTTCTTTTCAAAAACCGTATAAGATATTGAAAACATATTTTTACAAAATTTTTAGTTGTGACATGTCGTAACACACACATTTTGGTTGAAAAGGTACGCTAACATTAAATTGGAGTTTTTTCCCGTCTTATATTTAAAATTACTCGTATGGTGATATAACTCATTCATCATATATAATAAAGACCTAGTGTCTTTTGATTTAAGGTCCTTGGTATATGACTCAAGGTCATAGGTGAATTTGACGTTTTAGATTTTACCTTTGCTTTTACTTTTACATTCATGTGTCCCATGTACATTTACTCCATACATGATAAAGCCATGGGACTTTTTGCATAAGGTTACAAACCATATGACCTTGAAAAGCAAACCGGAAGTGACCTTGTGTAAACCGGAAGTAGCTATTTTTTGTACTTGTGTAACATACAAGTATATAAAACCATATATTTTTGGAATCAGTGTCAAGTAAACTATCAAACAATACCAGAAGTGACATTTTTTCAAACCGGAATTAACAAATTATCTCCCTTATTTAAAAAAAAACTTTCTAGAAACCATATATTTTTTAAATCAGCGTACAATAAGCTGTCATTTGACGCCGGAAATAACATTTCAAACTGTATTTTAAAATTTTTGTATCAAAATAGATCTTTTCGGGTGGAAAGACCTTCAATTGTTCTCTGAACAATTGGTTTTTTTAATTATTATTATTATTATGTGTACTGTGCAAATGCTCGCGGTAATGATCTGTACCTCACCCCAGGAAAATAACTTTCTATCTACGGAAATGGCCTGTACTCGAAACAAGGAAGACACTTCATTCTACGATGGTGAGGGGTTGTCATAACAGTCCTTTTAAAAAAATCCTCCCTTAGGTATGCTCCTGTAGACTTTAAATGAATTAATGAAGTAGACACTGGATAGCAAACGTACCGAAAGGCTCGGATCCAATCCGTCAAGCAAGAGCTAGGTGCCTAGATTAATAAATACGCTCAGGTATTAATAGACTACACCAGACTGAAAAGGTGTTTTCCAATGCATTAGGAACCTGTTCTGTTTCAAAAGTCAGTCCATTGCAAAACTAGAACAATCAGGACAGCTGAAACATGAATATACGCCTTCGCATGCATGCCTTCTTATATATAAGTAGTTCGTTAACTGTCCTCAACTATATCGGAATAATCATGTTAATGGTGTTTTAAAAACGAATCGGCAAGAAAAGAAAAAATATATATACCGCTTGCCTTGTCAATACCTAGGTACTATACTGATCCAAGGTCGAAGATACAGTCAGCAAGGATTTGGATGATAACGCCATCAGCGAAACAGAATTAGCAGCCGTTGTTAAAGGTTTGAACTTTTACTTTGATAAAAAATAAAACCTGTGACATCAATCGACTACTTTTAGCAAAGATCTTCCTGCGCGTGTACTATAGTCCCTTCGATCAATATACCACTCCGCTACGCTTACTGTTTCAGGATTCACATCATTTCAGAGTCGTAGAAATCATACCCTTTTGCGAATACTGTATTTCATAGTTAAAAACCTTATACTGCCGGCGTATGTTCGATTTCCCCGTCCGCCCGATCTCTTTGTTCAGCCGACTGCACGTGCAAACATAATCTTCCCCCGGTCCAAAATCAAAGTATACTCGCCCGATCCGTTACTCATTCTTGCAAACCCCAAACGTATAAAGTACGACACATTTAGCCGATCCTACATCAAAACACCACCGAATCTGTATATGGGGAAAAGTAAAATCACAAAAATACTGAACTCCGAGAAAATTCAAAACGGAAAGTCCCTAATCAAATGGCAAAATCAAAAGCTCAAACACATCAAACGAATGGACAACGACTGTTATATTCCTGACGACCATTCGATATTCGGTTTTGGGAGGAGGAGAGGTATTTTGTTGCAGATTCAATAGTCAATTCCATCTGTTGCTGCTCGTTCTTAATCTTTTTTGCCGTATGAAAATTAATTTGTACATTTGTACAAAACTATTTATTGCAGAATAATCATTATCATCATATCTGGTGCAAGATTATTTATTTTTAGGTTCTTCCAAAATCAGGATATTCATTTTCAAGATTATACTGTCGCTCCTTCTCCCCGGGAAATTAATTGGATGTCCCCTTAAACCATGGCGTTTTGAGAGGTGATTATGGTTCTGTCAGTTATTTTCGTTTGATCATTATCCAACATAGTAAGGCTTAATGACTCTCTTACTTCGGTTTGAAGAAGAATGTGGGAGGATTGGTGTCGGGAACTGTTGCAGAACATTTCTGTCTTATTTCTAACGCTCTTTATCCAATGGCAGTCATTTTTTTTTCTCTTTAATTTCGGATCACCAATTTTGCAGAACCTACTTGATTTACAGTTGATAAATATAACGCGACGGTTGACTTGTATATACATTTTGGCAATCCTAGACTCCTTCTTACGGCCTTTTACCCATCATAGTCATTTTTAGGTTTTCGTTTGTTGTTAGTTTCTTTAATTTTTCATTTGATTTGTTTTACATTTTTTTCAGATCGGGGTCTTTATAGCTTGCTATGCGTACCGTATTGGTTTTTTGTCAATGTTGAAGACGGTATGATGATCTGATATTGCTTAAATGACCGTTTGGTGAAAATAAGAAGTGTAGAAATACACAGCCATGTCTAAGCGGAATGTGGTTGTATCTTTGGGTAGGTACGGTTTGATATTTTTTATATCAAAATATCAAACCATGGGTACTTAATTGGTATTCTAAAGATGTAAACAAAAGAGGCATTACAATTTCACTTTTATATGTCAGGAAGTTCTTCTTTTTAACTACGTCTGTCTGGAAAACCTCCTACAACTACTACATGGACAGGGTTTCAAATTAAAAAAAAATAGTCATACCCCGTGACACCCCTCATTATTTTTCTCTAGAAGCCATGGAATAGGCCAACCCCTGTTTTTTTTCCAAAATATTTCAAATTTCGACCGCTAGTTTTAGATTTTTGAACATAGCGCCACTCGAAACCTTGCGCAAACGATGCGCCTGTTTCTCCTCTACAAGACCTATATAGTCATACCCCGTGACACCCCTCATTATTTTTCTCTAGAAGCCATGGAATAGGCCAACCCCTGTTTTTTTCAAAAAATTTCAAATTTCGACCGCTAGTTTCAGATTTTGAACAATGCGCCACTCAAAACCTTGCGCAAACAATGCGCCTGTTTCTCCTCTACAAGACCTATATAGTCATACCTCGTCACACCCTCATTATTTTTCTCTAGAAGCCATGGAATAGGCCAATCCCCTGTTTTTTTCAAACATTTTCAAATTTCGACCGCTAGTTTCAGATTTTTGAACATAGTTCCACTCGAAACCTTGCGCAAACGATGCGCCTGTTTCTCCTCTACAAGACCTATATAGTCATACCCCGTGACACCCCTCATTATTTTTCTCTAGAAGCCATGGAATAGGCCAACCCCCCTGTTTTTTCAAAAATTTCAAATTTCGACCGCTAGTTTCAGATTTTGAACAATGCGCCACTCGAAACCTTGCGCAAACAATGCGCCTGTTTCTCCTCTACAAGACCTATATAGTCATACCTCGTCACACCCTCATTATTTTTCTCTAGAAGCCATGGAATAGGCCAATCCCCCTGTTTTTTTTCAAAAATATTTCAAATTTCGACCGCTAGTTTCAGATTTTTGAACATAGCGCCACTCGAAACCTTGCGCAAACGATGCGCCTGTTTCTCCTCTACAAGACCTATATAGTCATACCCCGTGACACCCCTCATTATTTTTCTCTAGAAGCCATGGAATAGGCCAACCCCTGTTTTTTCAAAAATTTCAAACTTCGACCGTTAGTTTCAGATTTTGAACAATGCGCCACTCGAAACCTTGCGCAAACAATGCGCCTGTTTCTCCTCTACAAGACCTATATAGTCATACCTCGTCACACCCTCATTTTTTTCTCTAGAAGCCATGGAATAGGCCAATCCCCTGTTTTTTTCAAAATATTTCAAATTTCGACCGCTAGTTTCAGATTTTTGAACATAGCGCCACTCGAAACCTTGCGCAAACGATGCGCCTGTTTCTCCTCTACAAGACCTATATAGTCATACCCCGTGACGCCCCTCATTATTTTTCTCTAGAAGCCATGGAATAGGCCAACCCCCTGTTTTTTTCAAAAAATTTCAAACTTCGACCGCTAGTTTCAGATTTTGAACAATGCGCCACTCGAAACCTTGCGCAAACGATGCGCCTGTTTCTCCTCTACAAGACCTATATAGTCATACCCGTCACACCCTCATTATTTTTCTCTAGAAGCCATGGAATAGGCCAATCCCCTGTTTTTTCAAACATTTTCAAATTTCGACCGCTAGTTTCAGATTTTTGAACATAGCGCCACTCGAAACCTTGCGCAAACGATGCGCCTGTTTCTCCTCTACAAGACCTATATAGTCATACCCGGTGACACCCCTCTTTATTTTTCTCTAGAAGCCATGGAATAGGCCAACCCCCCTGTTTTTTTCAAAATTTTCAAATTTCGACCGCTAGTTTCAGATTTTTTAACATAGCGCCACTCGAAACCTTGCGCAAACAATGCGCCTGTTTCTCCTCTACAAGACCTATATAGTCATACCCCGTGACACCCCTCATTATTTTTCTCTAGAAGCCATGGAATAGGCCAACCCCTTTTTTTCAAAAAATTTCAAATTTCGACCGCTAGTTTCAGATTTTGAACAATGCGCCACTCGAAACCTTGCGCAAACAATGCGCCTGTTTCTCCTCTACAAGACCTATATAGTCATACCTCGTCACACCCTCATTATTTTTCTCTAGAAGCCATGGAATAGGCCAATCCCCCTGTTTTTTTTCAAAAATATTTCAAATTTCGACCGCTAGTTTCAGATTTTTGAACATAGCGCCACTCGAAACCTTGCGCAAACGATGCGCCTGTTTCTCCTCTACAAGACCTATATAGTCATACCCCGTGACACCCCTCATTATTTTTCTCTAGAAGCCATGGAATAGGCCAACCCCCCTGTTTTTTTTCCAAAAATTTCAAACTTCGACCGCTAGTTTCAGATTTTGAACAATACGCCACTCGAAACCTTGCGCAAACAATGCGCCTGTTTCTCCTCTACAAGACCTATATAGTCATACCTCGTCACACCCTCATTATTTTTCTCTAGAAGCCATGGAATAGACCAATCCCCTGTTTTTTTCAAAATATTTCAAATTTCGACCGCTAGTTTCAGATTTTTGAACATAGCGCCACTCGAAACCTTGCGCAAACGATGCGCCTGTTTCTCCTCTACAAGACCTATATAGTCATACCCCGTGACGCCCCTCATTATTTTTCTCTAGAAGCCATGGAATAGGCCAACCCCCCTGTTTTTTCAAAAATTTCAAACTTCGACCGCTAGTTTCAGATTTTGAACAATGCGCCACTCGAAACCTTGCGCAAACAATGCGCCTGTTTCTCCTCTACAAGACCTATATAGTCATACCTCGTCACACCCTCATTATTTTTCTCTAGAAGCCATGGAATAGGCCAATCCCCCTGTTTTTTTCAAACATTTTCAAATTTCGACCGCTAGTTTCAGATTTTTGAACATAGCGCCACTCGAAACCTTGCGCAAACGATGCGCCTGTTTCTCCTCTACAAGACCTATATAGTCATACCCGGTGACACCCCTCATTATTTTTCTCTAGAAGCCATGGAATAGGCCAACCCCTGTTTTTTTCAAAATTTTCAAATTTCGACCGCTAGTTTCAGATTTTTAACATAGCGCCACTCGAAACCTTGCGCAAACGATGCGCCTGTTTCTCCTCTACAAGACCTATATAGTCATACCCCGTGACACCCCTCATTATTTTTTTCTAGAAGCCATGGAATAGGCTAACCTCCTTTGTTTTCAGGGAAGGACTACTTTTACATACGTTCTAAATTGAAGTGCGTGTTTCGGTGGTCTAACACCTACAACCTGTCTGTTGACAGGTGTGGATTTACTGTGGTACTCGATGTTACCCTGAAAAGAGGTGTGGCATGTTTTATAAATAGATATGGTTGATCCCATTTCATGATAATTGTAATTTGTGAACGGAATAGCTGCCTTTTAAAATTTTTTGTTTTAACGGCCGTTGCAGTCTTTTGCAGTTTTTCGGATTTCAGATATATCATGTTATTGTTCGCTGGCTTATTGTTCGCTAGTTATTGTTCGCTAGCTTCAGCCTGGTTTCATTTACCTTAACTTGTTTGTCATCGGCTATCGATAACAATGATTTTACACTCACTCAGTCTGTCAGAGGCCCTCCAGTGGGGATTTAAATAAACACTTGTTACACATTTCGATACATAAAATGAAACTCTTTTCACAAAACTTTAAAGGAATTTGTTTGAAATATTCTTTATATCAGCACACACAACAGTTTCATTTTAGAGAATAATAAATGTTCAGAGCAAATATCATTAAATAATTGAAAAATACATTTACACATTTGGATTTTCATTGTAAAAACTTGAATTCGATGGGATTAATTCACAAAATATCTTAAGAGAAAAATACTCCCATCTTGTGATCATTTAAGAGTAACCTACCATTTATTCAATACATAGGATTAATTTGTTTGTGAAAAGCGTTCCGGACGATGAAAAAAAAAAACAATTTTTAACTGGATATTTTTCACATGGATCGTCGTTTAAATCATTCAGTCATACAGAGAACTCATATGATTAGTTTGCCTTGGATATTCCAGTACTACACAACTCAATTGCCTCTATTTATGTATATATCTATATGTATATCTAATTAATAAAAAGACTTTTCTGTTTGTATAATGCTTTTATGTACAGGGAAAACTGTTACGCGTGTGTGTGATCCCCTTTGTCTCATTGACCAAAGATAGTTAGTCATAAACTAAATTGCAGTACTCGTCGATATATCATTCTTGTATCTCACGAATTTGGGTATTTTTACTTACAAAACCTTTTTTCTTGTAACGTATTTTGATTGTTAACATGGTTAAAGAGTGAATGTTGCCCGTTTTTTTTTTTTTTTTTTTTGTCGTTTGTTTGTGTCTCATTGACATACAACCGGATCCCCTTTTCTTCTTTTGTGGAGTTAGGTTGTATAGATGTTCTCCTCCATCGTATTTATCTGAAGTCAGATTTGATAACTGGACCAGTTGTTGTGGGTGTTCGTCCTAATCTCCCTGTTGAGGGTGTTTCATTATTGCTAGGAAATGATCTAGCTAGGAACAAAGTGGTTGCTGAACCAATTGTTACCAGTGAACCGGTGGTGGATGCTAAATCACCTGAAGATGATGCTGAACTGTATCCAGCTTGTGTCGTTACTAGGGCGATGGCTAGAAAACAAAAAAATGAGGATTTGCAAGAAGACCAGTTTGATTACATGGACCTTTCTGACACCTTTCTGGCTGACATTGAAGGTCCCGGTAGCCAAGAGAAGGCCGTCATAAGACCACCTAGTATTAGCAAGAATGTAATTATGCCTTGGCCAGACGTAAACAGCCATTCATTAGACCGAAGGAAATTTGTCGAAGAACAAAATAAAGACCCTGAGGTTCTTCAGCTCTGCAAGAGGGCTCAACCACAGGAAGAAGCAGACAAAGTGGCCGAATGCTATTACCATCAAGACGGCATTTTAATGAGAAAGTGGAGGCCCCCTGATGCTACCCCAGAGGAGGAATGGAGAGTGGTATACCAAGTGGTGGTGCCTAAAGTTTATAGGCAAGACATTATTGGTCTTGCTCATGACACCCCCTTGGCTGGACACTTAGGTATAAGGAAGACTTGCCTTAAGATCTTGCAGCATTTCTACTGGCTAAGACTTAGAAATGATGTCGCAGAATACTGCAAATCATGCCATATATGCCAGGTTGTTGGTAAGCCTAACCAGAAAATACCACCAGCACCACTTCTGCCTATTCCAGCCTTTGAAGAACCTTTTAGCCGAGTACTCATTGATTGCGTTGGACCTTTACCGAAGACCAAGACCGGAAATGCGTATTTATTGACAATCATGTGTACCTCCAATCGCTTTCCTGAGGCTATTCCGTTAAGGAATATCAAGACACCTACTATTGTCAAAGCTCTGATCAAATTTTTCACGCTAGTAGGACTTCCAAAGTCTATACAGTCTGACCAGGGTTCAAATTTCATGTCAGGTTTATTTCAGCAAGTCGTGTACCAGTTAGGGATTGCTCAGTATAGATCAAGTGCTTACCATCCAGAATCTCAAGGTGCCTTAGAACGTTTTCATCAAACATTGAAGAACATGATTAGAACTTTTTGTCTTCAATTTGACAGGGATTGGGATGATGGTGTTCACTTTTTACTTTTTGCGGTCCGAGAGGCTGTTCAAGAATCCCTTGGTTTTAGTCCCTTTGAGTTGGTATTTGGTCATACTGTAAGGGGACCTTTAAAATTGATTAAGGAAAAATGGCTTACTGAACACACTGACTTGAATCTTCTAGACTGTGTATCTAGATTTAAAGAAAAATTGTATACTGCTTGTCAAATTGCTCAGAACAATTTAAAAACTGTTCAGAATAAGATGAAAATATGGTATGATAAAGATGCCAGGGACAGATTTTTTGAGCCAGGTGATAAGGTAATTGTATTTTTGCCAGTGCCTGGACATCCATTACAAGCTAAATATTGTGGTCCTTACACCATAGAGAGTAAAATCAGTGATTTGAATTATATTGTAAAAACACCAGGTCGGCGTAAACAAAATAGAGTGTGTCACATTAATATGTTAAAACCATATTTTGAGCGTACTAATGAAGGTGAGAGTAAACCAGTTGCCACTTTAGCCATGGTTAAATTGGAGAACAATCATGACAAACCAGATGTAATTGAACCACCTTTTAGTTCTAAAACTATGGAAGAGACAGTTAGATTGAAAAATTCAGAAATTTTGTCAAATTTAGATTCAAAACTTGCACATCTGTCTTTTGATCGTAGAGAAAATTAAAAGCTTTGGTATTTTCTTTTAAAATCTTTTTCCAGATGTGCCAAACAAAACCACTGCTGTTTGTCATGATGTCGATGTTGGTGATGCTTCTCCAATTAAGCAACATCCTTACCGGCTCAATCCACTCAAACTTGAATTTATGAGACAAGAAATTAAATATATGCTTGACAATGATATTATTGAGCCGAGTAACAGTGAATGGAGCTCTCTTTGTCTGCTTGTGCCCAAACCAGATAAAACTTTTCGTTTCGTAACTGATTTCAGAAAAGTAAATTCTGTTTCAAAATCTGATTCCTATCCGATTCCAAGGATAGACGATTGCATTGATAACATTGGACAAGCAAAATTTGTGAGCAAATTTGATTTATTGAAGGGTTACTGGCAAGTCCCATTGACACAGAGAGCTCGAGAAATATCAGCTCTTGTCACACCAGACGGCTTATTTCAATATACTGTAATGCCGTTTGGCATGAAAAGTGCTCCAGCTACATTTCAAAGAATGATCAATAATGTTATAAAAGATTTAGACTGTTGTTATGCTTATATTGATGATCTTATTGTATGTAGTGATAGCTGGGAAGAGCATTTAACACATTTATATGATACTTTTGATAGATTGTCACAATCAAATTTGACTGTAAATCTTGGAAAAAGTGAATTTTGCCAGGCCACTGTTGATTATTTAGGGCATACAGTTGGCCAAGGTCAAGTGAAACCTATTACGGCTAAAGTGGATGCAATTACTAAATTTCCTCCTCCTACAAATAAAAAACAACTTATGAGATATTTAGGCATGATTGGATTTTACAGGAAATTCTGTTCAAATTTTGCTACTGTTGTTCAACCATTGACTCATCTTTTACGGAAAGATTCTAAATTCATCTGGAGTGAAAATTGTCAAAACGCTTTTGAAAATAGCAAATCACTTTTAATCAATAGTCCAGTTCTGATCACTCCAGACTTTGAAAAACAATTTAAACTTGCCGTTGATGCAAGCGATGTAGGAGTTGGAGCTGTTTTATATCAAGAGACAGATGATAATGTTGAAAAACCTATATTATATTTTTCTAAGAAATTAGATAAACATCAGAAAAATTATTCGACTATTGAAAAAGAGTGTTTTGCACTGTTGTCTGCACTTCAACATTTTGATGTATATTTAAATCCCACTGTGCATCCTATTCTTGTTTATACTGATCATAATCCTCTCACCTTCATACATAAAATGAGAAACAAGAACCAGATATTGACTAGGTGGAGTTTATTGTTACAGGAATATGATGCTATTGTAAAACATATTAAAGGTAAAGATAATGTAATAGCAGATGCTTGATCTAGAACTTATTAAAACACTGTGTATTTTAGAAAATACTTACTATATATTACTATGTATTTTTGTACAAATTATTCATGAAAAGTTTTTGTTACACTCAAACTTTTTTTAAGGGGGGAGGTGTTATGATATTGTAACTATCATATCTATTTAGTTGGCCTAATTTGTTTTGTGTGGCCTATTATACATGTTTACATTGTGTACAAAATAAAATACGTTTTGTTACAACTATGCAGTTTAGAAATCACTGGAACAATCATTGATACTAATGGAATGATTAGAACTTTCTATTTCACTTACATAACGTTTCCAGAATGATCATAACAAAAGATGCGTAATTTATATTTCTAGCGTTGTCTAGAAATTTCCGTTTGAGTATTTAAATGCAGACCCAAAAGTTAGTTGAATATGGAGATTTATACATAGACATGATAGATAGACTTAGACATCGATAGACATCAACATTCTCTGCAGTTGGATTGACACTTTTATTTACAAACTACATCATACTAGATTGTGACCAATTGGATATAATATTCTGTGGATTCCCGTGAAGATTTCCGGATAAAGAAAAGATAAAAGATTGGACTCATATTTTGACAGTTAAGTTGACATTTCATTTTGTGTAATACTTTTTGTAAACAAGTGTAACTATAATAAATCTTGTTAAATTTTATTATTGATTTGTGTCTTTTGTTGGCTACAATTAAAAGGCGATTTTCTGGCATAACAACACTTAGATTGAACCATTAATTTTTTTTTTCAAATAAGAAAATATAAAATGCTTACAAACATATTAGCAAACGATAAATGTATTGACTTTCGGGAACATTTAAAACTAAGACAAGGCTCTGGCAACCCTCAAGTAAAGTCCGCGAATATGTGTACTTATATTTTATGAAAATATTTTAAACTACCAGGATATCGTGCATGCAGGGGCTCGGGCATACCGCAAGTAGTCCGCGAAATGTTTATTTGTTTTTTATGAAAATATTCAAAACTACCAAGATATCCAACACAAGGCTCGGGCTTGCCTTAAGTAGTACGTGGAAATAATTATTTATTGTAAGAAAATATTAAAAAACAAACTATATTGGATTTATCAACTTACATGTATTTATGCATGGCCTACTTCAATCACACCTTTTGTGTGTTACTTTATATTTGTGATCAAACGTGTCAAATTATAACCAGTAACATATAACATAATTTACAACACAGTTAAATACAGTATACTACTCAATACCATATAAAGTTTAAATAATCCAGTGCTCGTCAAAGTACCCTGAACTGTTTTTCCCAGTTTTTTACCATTCAATCTTAATGTTAATTTTTCATAAATTTTAAGCAAATCCTACATTTTTGTCCTATAAGATATAAATAAGTTTTAGGTAGTACAACGACCAGGACACAGTAAAACGTTGTTCAGGTCAAGTTTTTTACCCAAAAACATATTGTTTTCTCTGTGTTTTTTTTTTTAATAATATTAAATAATACAGAAATTTTCATCGGTCAGGTCATTGCTGTTGTTGGTCAAGTCATTGTCAACGTTAGGAAGGTAACGTTTTCTGAACTTTTTATTATTTTTTTCAATATTTATTGATTAATTTATATATTAAATGATCAAATTTTATTATATTTTAAATTTAACATAAATCCCTTAAGAAATAAAATAGTTATTAGCATTTTCATTTGGTCCTGTCATTGTCAGCGTTGGTCAGGTCACGTTTTATGAAGATTTAAAAAAAGTTTTCTATATTTTTTTCTTATATTTATGTATTGAATGGTCTAAATTTATAATAATTTAAATTTGACATCAATCTTTTTAGAAATAAAAAGTTATTATATAGCATTTTCGTTTTGGTCCAGTCATTAGAGTAACCCACCAAAGGGAGATAATTCATATTGTGAGGAATATTTCACAATGATCATTTTTTAGAAATTAATTTCACATGTTTCTAGGTAGATTACCCGTAACTTTTTTTAATTTTTGACTAAAACAAGACTGAAATTAATTGTTTTTGTGTTTCTTTTTAATAGATGTAGCCGCATAATTTCACAACACTACACCAAATATTGTATTTTTCTCAAAAATCCCAACTTACTCTGCTGTTACCATGGTAACCAACCAATATATATATCGGATGGCATTATTTTTCTGACTAGTCTAATAGGATCTACATATCAGCCAATTTTCAGGAAGATCGGTGACTATGTGTGCCGAAAAAGTTTAAGTGGTTACAGAGAATGAGTATTAAAAACATAATGACATCAATGCCAATTCATGACACAAAATAACTGAGTTAAACTAACAGCAGAAGAGAGAAAAGGAAAAACACTTTCATGGTTGTACTCAATCTCGAAGTCACAATGTGGTCTTTGAAAAAAATGTTGTAAATCAAAAAAAAAAAAAAAATAATAATTTTGAATGTTTGTATTGGAAAAAGTAACGTTGTGTAAATTGTAACAATTATTTCAATTTCAATCCATATTAAGCTGTTGTTTTTTTCCGCCTCGAGCAAATTTTGACCACATTTTAAAAATTAATTTCCTGCATGATACATATATTATATTCACATTTTCATTGCGATTTTAAAAAGGACGAAGTTGATATATAAACTGCCGTGTGTGTGTAAGTTGGGCCGTTTAAAACAAAAATGAATTGATTCTAAAAAAAAATTGGAAAGGAAAAAAAATACTTTGTTCCAGAAACAAGAGGAAAAAAACTAATTGATTTGCATTCAAAGATAGGGACGAAAAAAAATACGACACTAAGATTAAATCAAAGTACTGACGTGCTGTTTACTCGGATAAACTCAAGATCTGATGACTGGCAAATAAATAAAAAAATGTTCTACCTCCATATAGACTACTAGCTGTTGCTTTAGCATGTCAAATATCAAACATTTGTTCAACCACATTTAAGACGTTAACATACTAATATTTAACATGTAATCAAGTGTCTAGGTTCTGTGGGCATAGAGGGTCGAAAGGTGGATAATACATTTAATGAATGCATTTCGATCAGACGTGATTGTGTTTAAAACAGACACCCTTCCCAAATACAAGACTGGAGAAGTTTATGTGACTATAATTCTATACTCATGGTGACTCTTGCTTCTGTAAACAATATGCGTAGGTTGCCCTTTTCCTTAAAATTTAACAGCATAGACCTTTTTTGTTCTTTGATTAGTTTTAAATATTTCTAATTTACTCACTGTTTCTTAATTATGCCAAGACCCCACCAATGCATAACATATTAAATTCATGTAATTTCTACCATGTATATAGTAGCAATTGTTTTATTTGTCTTTATGAATTGTTCAAACGGAAGAGGTAAATCACAGAAGCATATTTTGATTCGCTTAGTTTAATCAGTAGTGCGGGATCAAGGAACTATTAAAAAGGGGTGTGGTTACATGTCAGTTAGGGGAGGAGGAAGGAGCCAAACATTATATTATACTAAATACTAATATTTAAGATATGAATAAGGAGATATTTGCTATATTTGTAAAGTCAACGGGTCAGCAACCTAATATAAAAGATTGACATGCATAGACATCTATTGACTACTTGCTATATTAAAAATGTCTATCGAAAATATCGTTTTGTTTGCTTGAATTTAGAAATTGAAGTGCCTGCTAAATTTCAAGGGCGTTGGAGCAAGGGGCAAAACACTGAATTACTTCTAGACTATTTGACTATAGAATAGTTTTGTTTTTCTGCCTTCCACTTTTAGAATCAACACCCCCAACCACCACCACCACCACCACCACCACCACCACCACCACCACCACCACCACCACCACACACACATATAATAAAGAAGAAAACAGTTAACTACTGCAGCTATCACATATTGAAAATGCCTCTTCCCCAGCTTATAGATCTAGCATGTCATGGCTCGAAAACCTATTACTGTTTTGATGTTTTTAGCAAAGTGGGATTTCTTTGTGGCAAAATACGAACATACAAAAAATAATAAATATTGCCCAAGGTCAGCAACTGAAAGCATAAAGAAACGCATCTAGTTTGACCATCCAAATGCATCGTTGTCATTCTTAAATTGTCTGCAATATAGAAATCATTTCCGAATGTGAGCGTTTAAATAGTGAGATCATATTCCTGAAAATGGATTAGTACTGGTGAAAATGTATTATATATTTACACGTATACCTTGATATGAAAGTTTACACTTTTCGGGCATCATAATGATGTGATATGATAAGAGTAAAAACCCGGATTTGTACTGAACCGACACACTAAGCCTGATTCTTAACGTGCTTTTTCACATGGAAACAGTCCACAGTTTAACATGTCAGCCTACGCGAACAAATTATTCTGACTCCGAATCGACCAGTCTATGCTCTTATTCTTAAATGCCGCGTGCCTAGCGGAGAAACAGCAAAGACGTATTTCCAGGTCTTTGGTCAGGTTTTACCCGGCCTGGGTTCGAACCCACAACTTTCCGCACTCAAGGGGAGCACGCTACAAAATACCACGAGACGGTCAAAGAGAATAGAATTAGAATAAATTTTGTAAACCATGTGTAACCATTTGTTTTGTTACTACCTATAATGACCTTAATATCAACTAAAAAAAAATTGAAATATTTTGAAAGTTCTTTTTGGTGACACCCCCTTAAAAATTTTGAAAACCGTCCCTGTTGGTCCTTACAAGCATTTGACAAAAACAAAATAAGGAAAGGGATAGTACTTTACTTCTGTTTTCTTAACTTTTACTTCAAATTATTTTATTCATGTTACCAGACATTCCTTCTATAAAATGATAAGCAAGCTGTGTATTGGACTCTGTGTATTGTGTATAATCATACGCTAATAAATAGATATTCAAAATGATGCACTATCATGAGATGATAGTAAATATTGTCACATATATATACACAATCATTTACAGTAAATAGTCCAGAGTCACATGTCCACAGTTCTTATGACTTTTTAATGTAGGACCCCAATGTATTTACTTGTGATGGTGCCGATGGATTGAGCATAAAAATCACCCTTTCTTCATCAGACAAAACTTGAAGAGAAAAGTTTATTTCCAAATTATCAAAAAAAGTTTTTCTCAGCTCCCTATTTAATTCACAATCTAATAAAAACTGTTTTTCGTCTTCTAATATCATGATACATTTAAGGCATAATCTCTGCTCTCTAGGAACATTAGAATGTCTTCCTTTTTCTATATTAAAATTATGGTCTCTTATTCTTAGTTTTGTTATTAATTTTCTATATGTAAAGTTTCTTTAAAAATTCAATTCTGGTTATAAGGTTCTTTTATCAGTAAAGTTTACTTTTTCATCATTTTTTTGCATCTTATTATGAATCAAATTTTCAAAGTAGTTTTAAAACTTGTTTTATATAACCCTTAAATGAATTATTTATTTTTTAGGTCTAAACTAGTTATGATCTTGTAAGGTTTGTGTAATATCTTAAAGGAGACGTGACACGATTTTTTTTTTTTTTATTAAATTAATAAATATTAGTCTGAAAACATGTTTTGTACAATTTTGCTGGTCAAAACCTGATCAATCGGCATTTTTCTGGTCAAAGAATCCAGCGCTTGTCATAATGAATGATTTTAATTAGATGACGATCACGTGATCGTGCTTACGTCAGTGGTTACAAGCTGGGAAAATGTCTCTAACAGGACGATGCCCATACACTATAGACGGTATTGACAGCATTTTCCCGATTACTGTCAAACTATAAAGACAACTGACCTCATCAATTAGAGCCATTGTGTGTGGAAAATAACCCAAGAAAAGGATATCAATTCTTCATGCGAAGAGTCCAACACGACGATTTTTCAGACAATACCGATCGGATTGTTACCATACATATTTGGTTTGTCTGATGAATAAATTTAATAAACCGCTTTCTGCATTTTTATTAAAATAAAACTACGTTTAATCATGATTTAAACTATAAATTTCTAATTATTGATGATCAAATTGTTCTTTTTCTCTCTGTTACGGTAACGTTATATTTATGTGTGCGCCAGAAGCAGAAAAAAGATAGTAAAAGTTAAATTAGGCGTTCGCAAAGGGTACGTTTTTTTTTCTTTTGGTTACGTAGAGACTTTTAATAGGTATAAATTATCACCAAAAGTTATGCTTATAATTCTTTTGGTTGGAAACCATACATCACACAATTTTAAGGATTTGTATAGTGAAAAATCCTTTATCACACTATTTCTGCATTAGGATATTCAATTAACAATTTTATTACTCCCCAACTTTTATGTAAACAATTCAATTCAATATTTTATTTGCGTCTCACCTTATGTATAAAATTACACAATACACATTTATTGGAGGCTGTTGTTTTAGTAATTAAATTTTGACACCAATAGCATACTTGACCAGGTGAAAGGTAAGGAGACACCTGTAGTGTGATTTAGTCACGTGTTATGTTATTTACCTTTTAAAACCATACATTTTTAAGAAAAACAATCTTATCTTGAAATAATTAATATAGTTATACTACACTTCTAAAGTATGTTGTTCAATCCAGACCCTTATAAATCTAACTTCAAATTTAAGGAATTACACAAAGTAAATTCAAATTCACTTATTTCTACCCCTCTCTTCCAATATCATTTAGCAATCAATTTGTTTATTGCTACCAGCAAAACGCTGGAGTCCAGGAAAATATTCGCAACACATAACGTTCTTTTTTAGGCGCTCACAAACATATACAACCGACACATTTTGAATGTGCCTGTCTTAAATCAGGAGCATATAGATCAGTGGTTGTCGTTGGTTCATTTCTGTCAAATTTTTTCTGCGGAAATTATTTTGTTATAAATAAGTTAAGTTTTCTCGTTAAAATTGTTGTTTCACATTTTCATGTTGAGATATTTTATAGCCGAATATACGGTATGGGGTTTTCTCATTGTTGGAGGCCGTACGGTTAACGACACTTTCTTCATATATTATAAAGTTTCCATTTTAAAAAGAAATGTTTTTCATCATCTGAATCTTTACCAACTAAATAGTTGTCAATGATTATATTCGATGTTCAATGTAAGAATGTAAAAGACTTATGATTCACATTCTCGTATCATTTCCTTGTCTGCTTTTTATGTTTTTATGCTTTTTGCCTAACAATTTCTTAAGAAGTTATAAACTTGCAAGCATACAGGAATATTACTTTTCCATCTCAAGAAGTCAATTAAAAAAATGCATCTGTTATAAACCTTTTTATATCTGCATATTCCTTAATGCAATAAAAATAAGATCTATATGCAGGTGGTGGTGCATAGGGTATTGTATGGTAGCACTACAGGTATTCATTAAACATATGAACAGGTAGTTGTACCTGTATTACTGTAACAATAATATATTCCAATCTCACCTGTGCCCTCGGCAAAACCAACATCCAGGATGTACACAAAGAGCTTATGAAGTAATATTGCGTAATAACTATGTCTTATCAATCCCCCATGTGGCGTGACACCTGAAGCTTGCAACTTCAAACGAGACCTGAAACTGCGAAACTCAATCACCTGTACCGTACACCTATGACCTATGATGAATTCATTACATGGCACCCGAGACCCCAACTCTGGATTCCTTATGAAAGTGGGCGGAAAAAAGTGTAGTTTGGGCTTGTTAAAAAGTCCCATCTTAACACTTTCTAAGTCTGCGTGTCATTCGAAAAACAGAAAATATCATGTCGATATTCTTTTGAATCATATTGTTGAATCCATAGGCATCACACATAATCATTGTTTATCACTGTCATGCGTTTTGTTGGATAATAATCGAAACTAAATTTGTGCTGTACCCATGTCAATATGAATGAATGTAACCACTGACGTAGTAGCCTCGTTCTGAGTGACTTCCGGGATGGAAATATGCATATTTGACAGGTCGATAAATCGTTGCATTAAAATCGTATTAAAATACATATTTTACCAAATATTTGACACTTATATTGCTATCGGTGTATTTTTGGGGAAAGTTAAGTATGAATAAACATTTTGAAAACAGATTGAAAATCGTGTCATGTCTCCTTTAATTAAGTTCAGTTAGGAATATTTTTAAATAGGTAAATCTTATAATGATTACTTAAAAATACGGACGGATGTCTTTGAAACAATTATTTTAGAACTATAATACTGTACAAAATAAATGTACTCAGTTTCATGTATTAATCATAGAGCTCCCATATTAACCATAATAGTTTAGCGTTACATTGTACCAGTAATGTTGATAAGATTTGAAACCGGTTGAGAGATGATGTAACAAAACTAGTGATAGTATTCAAAAGGTAGATAACTCTGTATAATTACGTCAGTCTGTTATTCACAAGGAACATGCATATGCATACAATTCTTAAAATTCATCCGCGTGCATTATGGGTACTTAGATGGCTCATGTATCTAGGTACCTACCTGTTCGTTATTATGATATTCATGATTTTTTACTGGTATATATTTCTCAAGACAAAACATGTTGATTACAAATAAATGTTCTTAAAAAACATTTTCATGAAATTTCATTGATGATATATAATATAATATATGAAGCGACAAAGAATTCCATTTTGCACTCGATAACGTCAGTGTATTTACATGTATACGCAGTAAAGCTGGTTTAAAAGCACACACATAAACTCTCCCATAACATTACTTTAGATTCCCTCACGGTAATCCGAGTAAAAAGTAATGTTCATGCACATGAGAAAAAAAACAATTCCCCCTTTCCCCTCACAAAAAAAAAAAAAAAAAAAAACACACACACTCAGAAAAGGAAGAATAGTCGGTGCATAATCATTCTGCTACCAAGGGTTTTTCACAAGTATAGTAGTTAGCAGAAAAGTTCCAGTTTCCAAAATACACCAAACTATACATTTTACCTACTAGTATTTTGTGAAGTAAAATGCAAATTTCATAAGGCTTGGTCCAAATAGCTTTTTACTGTCCAATATTTTGCAAGTACGAAAAAGACCGTACGAAAGTATATTTTGTCTATGTTTTGTAATTGCACAACTATTGGAAGTTGATCATGCATTCGTTCTAAAATAAAATGTTACACAAGATAAAAGTTAAAAGATACTAAGTGAAAAAATTAGACAACCACAATGGGTTAATCGCTTTGACGTCCGAAAAAGATAATAGCCAACACATACATTGTAACTTTTAAAGCTAGTTAAATTAATTTTTAGGTTTAAAGTACGTGCGATGTTTATCAAAACATAACAAAAACGCAAGTAAAGAAGTTTTAAGTATTCAATATTAATCAAAACACAAAGGTTATTCCTGTACTAGTTTTTCGAATTATTTTGATTTAGGCGTTGAGAACCTTTGGTGACCCCACAGTTTAAATGTCTATAATAAATACGACGTGATAAGTGGGCATTACAGACGAACGTTCACCTAATTTAACCCGGTCAATGGGACACTTGAGCGCGCCAAAAAATGGTCTCGTCCACACTGTTATGAAAACGATACTATTAAGCGATTGGTTTGTGCAATTTGCAATAGACATTAGGTTTGCAGAAACTGGGATTTGCAATAGGATTATGAAAAAAATGATGTACACTCCAAAGTAATAAATAAAATAGTCAAACCGTAAAATGTAAATTCAAATAGTAGCATTATATATACACTTTTCTATTCACAGCTATCCGACATTGCTTTCAATTGACTTGTGCAAGAATCTACACACAATGCCATACTTTCAATAAAGGTGTTTTAACATCGTCATTATTTCAAATCAAAAGCAAACAAAAATTCGGCAACAATTTTTGGTGACCAGTCAGCGGTCTCGGGTTCACGTATTGCTTTTATTTTTTAAAAGAAAGCAACTTGTTTTTTTATTTGCAAGTTCTTATCCGTACATATGATATACAACATGCATAACTGTCTAATGTTATCAGTGTCGGTCATATATTTTAGGCCACAACAATTCTATATCTAGTTTGATTTTTTTTTCTGCTGAAAAAATATGACGAAAAAAGTATTAACAAAAATACAGAACTCCAAGGTAAATTTAAAAAGGGGGAAGTCCATAAAACCTGATAAAATCAAATGTTCTACTATATCAACCAACGGAACGAATGTAAAACAACAAGTTATATATATAGCACGCCTTTTACGAATTAACGTATTTAATTCACGAAAAGCGTAGCTTTGAGTGTATTAAATATGTTAATGAGTAAGGGGTGGCTATATATGATTTGTAACATTAATGGGCGATAACACATGTCAAAGGTTAGATGTAAATCAAATAGTGGCGCTTTTCATGACAAAACGTCTCTTGTTTTCAGAAAATGAATTCATGGATCGGTTTTTTCAGTTTGATTTGATTTAATGATAGATGTACATGTAAATGATTTGCTGCATGTGTTATGAAGTGCACCCCCCCCCCTCGGGCAAAAATTCTTGAGGTGACAGATGCAAAATCTTGTTAGATGTATGTCATGCTGTCTGCTTTCAAAACCAATAGGACGTGAAGTTTTAGGGAACGACCATTCAACTTCAAGGGGGGGTATGGTTTTTTCCTAAGCGACACGGCGGGACTGGAGAGTGCAATAACCAAAAAATCATTCAGTTAACGCACTCCTCTAAAAATAACAGAAGTTAATTCACTCGAAGATCAAAGAAAAAATGACCATTCATGTTACAACATGTCATCAGAGACATATAATTGTATTATATGTCTCTGATGTCATATTCCTGCGGTACTGTTTATCTATTTTACAAATAATTTTCTACAATAGAGATTTCTTTTTCCCAATGCGTTGCCGTCTCATTGATTGACGTACACACCACATAACCTTTGATTCAAGTAAAAAATAAATATAATATATAAGTAAGGAGATGTGGTATTGATATAAGTTTATGTTTGTACTATTCTTGTTCTTTCAATGTAAGAGATATTTTTATCAGTCAATAACTCGAATTAGTTTGAAGATTACTACTGGTACATGTATATGTGTATTATGTCTGATTTTGTACATTTATTATTCTTATGATGTATTATGTACTGTTATTTTGTTAATTTCATGCATGTTTGCCATCAATCCCATTGGGTATAACTCTGTATTTAATTTGAATAAATAAAAGATATAGTAGAAAACAGAGAAAATTGGGGAACAGTTGGAATGGTTGGATGGTATAAGTATCATAGAAATTTCATACTTGTAGAAGAGTCTTAGGAATTGGTGTAGTGTAAAAGAACAATGGTTATAATTACAAAACATCTTCGAGGTGATAATTTGTAATAGGATTATTATCCTTGTTGGTGGATTTATCCACACTGAGGAATGTCAATTTCCGGGCCTAACCATCGATCCCTGCTGTTATAGTGGTACAATCTTTATTTGAAATGGCAAGAGGTGAGCAATTATATATATTGTAGGAATACGATAAGCTGAAACATGGGACTGTCATCCGATCAACGTTGAGCATGGTAACGGACATTCTGAGGGAGTTCTCTCGTCCGATATTTTATTATTAACCCTTCTTTTTTTGGAAATACAATGGTATACAGAAAACAATAATAACTAAGAAATCATCTGTCACAGCGATTGTAAATCATGAGGTTTTTGTAGAAACATTTAAACATGTACCGGATTGTCTTCAAACATGATTAATTAAAAAAATAATAATAATTTAACGAAATAACGTTCTCGTTTCGCATGTAGAATAACTTGCTTTCATGTATAAAACCTGTTAATTAAAAGGGTTTTCTTCCAGAATCGTTTGTGTTTTTAACTGTTTGGTAGTCAAATCTTCAAATCCATTCATGCTACAATAATTCAGATTCATTTTTAAGCGTTTGTACTGTAGTGGTATAATACTCGAAGCAAATGCATCTTGTATTTTTTCGTCTCTAGCTCCTTCAGTAGTTGGTTTGAACAAACCCACATCCATGTACAGTTTGTCTTTTACCTGGACTACTTACTAAACTAAAATTGTGTTTTAACGAATTATCCTATTATTGGATGCTTCTCAACTAATCCATTCAGAATCACTTAAAAAATTCAAAGTAATATCATTTCTTTTAAAATTTAGGGAGCTCAAATTTCATTGTCGTCCTTCAGGGTCAGTTCCTTACAAGGACTGACTGTGCAAGCTGTAAATACACAAAATACCATCAGACTAAATTTGAAATATTGAATATAATGTCCTAAAATGTATATCGGAAGAGGCTTGATAAACAATTTAAGTGGGTAGATTTACGGAAGCCCATTTAGGACCTCCTAAAAATATATATTTGAATTCGAAATCACGAATTTAAATCGTTATCACGAATTGAAGAATTCGTTTTAACGGTTTAAATCGTGATAACGAATTTCCGGAATTAGTTATAACAGTTTTTGTAATTCGTAATAATGAATTAAATTCGTTATCACATTTTTTTTGTAATTCGAAATAACGGATTAAAATCGTAATAACGAATTTTATAAATCGTGATAACGAATTGTATAAATCGTTATAACTGATTGTATTCTTATTCACGAATTTGTAGAAATTGTTATCACATTTTATTGGTAATTCGTAATAACGGATTAAAATCATTATAATGAATTTCATAAATAGTTATAACGGATTAAATTCGTTATCACAAATTCGTAGAAATAGTTATAACAAATTTAATCCGTTATCACAAATTATACAATTTGTTATAACGATTTTAAACCGTTATCACGAATTACAATAATCTGTGATAACGAATTTAATCAGTAATCACGAATTACAAAAAAAAACTGTGATAACAAATTACACAAATTCGTGAGAACGATTTTAATCCGTAATAACGAATTATAAAGTTCGGTATCACGTTTTTAATCCGTTATCACGAATTACAAAAAATTGTGATCACGAATTAAATCCGTTAATACGAATTACAAAAACTGTTATAACTAATTCCATAAATTGTGATAACGAATTTAATCTGTGATGACGAATTCCAGGATTCGTGATAACAATTTAAATTCGTGTTATCGAATTCGAATTATATTTTCTAGAGGTCCTAAATGGGCTTCCGTATAGATTTGCGAAATGTTAAGACCTAATTTTATTAAAAAAAAAAAAAACAGATATGTTCCTTTCTTTAAATAATTTGATGCTGTTCGATGTACGACAGTTATTTAGGATCTAACCTTCGTTATGGTCTTTATCTCGTGGCCCGTCTCAATTGAGGAGGTCGCAAGGAAGCCCTTAGCTGAGTCAAATCCGTAATTTTACCAAAAAGTATGTGTTGCTTCAAGGTATATAAGTTTGCATGTCATTAGCGTGTCCGCCTTGTAAAAAGCAGTATATATACGTGATATATACACGGTCTTGACCTATCTATGCTTGTAATATTTCCTGTTGTGCACTAAGCATGCTAAGCGTCGATCAACCACAAATTTTAAATTTACTATTTTATATAAAGGTAAAACAATTCTGTAATGATGTCAGCAAATATTTCAATCAAAATATTGTTCAATATTATTCGTGCAAGTTAGATGTAAAATTAAGACGACTTATTACTAGTAAGTTATTTATAATGAATTTATAGTTTTATGAAATACTTATTTTACTCATATATGTAGATAGGATATGATACGGGCAGATAATTTAACAACTCTATTTGCAAAGTTAGTGTTATAATATATTTATTCAAAACATTAATGATTTCACATGATTTTCTCGAAAACAAAAACCAAGGACGCTTTTGTTTGTTTTTATTGTTATTTCTTGTCTTCTAAGAACAGTTTATAAAAACAAACCTGTCCTGTCCAAATCGAAAGAAGTTTCTTCGATACCTCGCCTTTGTAAACTGTTAAATCAATTTTGTAAATACATTTCAACAGTTTTTCTTCTTTTTTTTGTGAATGGAAATACTTGCTTAATTCTATATTTTATCAATAGTTATGTCAATTGGCCAGATTGCCTTAAGTATCTGTAATAACATCGAACATGTTATCTAAAAAATCCTGGTTATAACATATGATTTTCCCTTATCGAACCTCTTGATCCTAATACAATTAATTGCAAGCTGTTCATTCATAATGTTATCAAAACTATAAACTGATGGACATCATGACCACAGTAAACGGAAACGAACTTGTAAAGTAAGTACAATGTTTGAATTAAATTGAATTTGAAATGTTTTACTTAAAACTTAAAACTGCAATGTATATTAACGGTTGTCTAAAAATACAAATTGTCATGTTCCATCAGGAGTGGAATGCAGAGAGAAAAATATGTTGTTTACAAGATCCAGCAACATTTACGTAAAATTTCTGTAAATTTTATATTTAAAAAAAAAAATTATGCAGATAATTAGGGAAATAACATTTATTCTGGGAAAACCAGTTTAGATGATAGTGATATTAATTTACAGCATATTGATGGACTACTAACTTAGCAAGTGACCATAATTTACTGATAGGTAATCAGTGTTCGATTGGGTGCTTACATAAATGCTTTGTATTAGAAATACGATCTATCAACCCACATTAATTTATCCCATTAAGAGATTAGAAATAATTTGACAGAAATTTTCACCATTTTGAAAGAAGCGAATATTATATGAAATGACAATTATGGTAAAGGGAACAATCGGTTGGGCAGACAAAACGTGGGGTATCTGGTCACCTCATTTTTCGCTAGTTTAATATAATTTGCATAGATCATTATTTCTGAATTTTGATTTCCTATTTTCCATTATTTGTTTTGTTTTTTTCCCAGTTTTTTTTTTTCAATTGCAATTACATATTTCGAAGAAATCCGGTACACATGTTTTGTTTACACTTCACGCTTTGCTAGATAACAACATTGAGTTGACCAATCAAAAACGAGATAAAAGGCAACACCTTCGATTTATGAAAACACATGGCTATACGGTCGATTGTGTGATTGTAAAATTCTTATCCGGCTTCAGCCAGACTGAATACGGTGTATACAGGGGCTACATACGGGGCATTTTAAAAAAGGGGGAGATGTTTACTTTTTTATTCGAGCGTCACTGATGAATCTTGTAGACCAAACGCGCGTCTGGCGTACACAATTTTAATCCTGGTATTTATGATGAGTTTATCTTTCTCGAGAGGGGGTCTCATCCCGATTTCCCGGTTTTAATATCAGAAAATCCCGAAATCCCGGACATATTTTGTTAAAAATCCCGATCCCGATAAATTTGTTCCCCAATTCAAAAGTTTAAAGTTTCAATGCTTACGATTTAAACGTCTCGGTATGATTGATGTTCAAAGTCTTTCAGCGTAACCAATCCGAATATGTATTATCAATATTACCGTGACGTCAAGCTGCATATAAGCATTTTTGTTCTCATAAATCTTCAGTAGCTAGTCAGAAAATTGGCCAAATTCCAGTTCAAGTCAATACAAGAACCTATATGACAAGCACTGGAATCGTTTTGTAACGGAGAGAAATTTAAATCTATTGAGTCGCCATTCGAAAAACCACTGAACCAAGGATCAACCAAGTTACAGACATAAACAGAACTACAAATGTCACTTGAGAGATTTATAAAGTAGTCGAAACGCTGCTTTACATTATAAAATTTTTAAAAAATACCAGATTTTAAGACACTTGTTAGGATAAATGATTATGCTTAGGGCTGTAGCAACTACACAACTGATCACCAACAAGAAGCTGATCGACCGACCTTGGGAAAATCAATAATGATGAATAATGGGTCAATTTTCTAGTAGTGATTGACAGGTATGAATTAATATTGAGGCTCTTGTGGGGACACAATTTAGAAAAGTAGAAAGTTAAGCTTATTTTATGAAAATGGCACTTTTATCTGTCCAAGGTACAGTTTTTTGTCAATCCCGTTATATTTAAACATAAAAATCCCGATTTCCCGTGGCTAAAAACGTGGCTTTCCCGTATCCCGATGTTTTTCTATCCCGAATTCCCGATCTTTAAACAAGGCAATCCCGATTTCCCGTTGCTAAAATCGGCGGATCCCGGCGTCCCGAAAATGGTCTCGCCCCCCTCTACAAATGTATGTAATTTGGGTAAATTCATATTTCGTGCACAAAAATTAAGATCTGACTTCTTGTAATGTGTTTCACACTACCTTCTGCTATTCTATGTATACTGTATGTAGGTTATACGTTGTATGCCTATAGTTGTTATGACTTTGGTAAATAAAGATTATTAGATGATTGGACTTAGGAATATTGTTTGCATAAAAAACAAACACACATATGATCAACCTTAAACAGACAGAAAACAAAACAATAACATATTGATGATTAGGGCGTTTTGTTTATGCCAACCAGCATTTCTTTGCGCCAAAATATTTTTTCATTTGTGCCATGTTTAAGAACATTTGTTGTTCGACCTGTTAGTCAAATGCGTTTTATTAAAATATACTTTTTCACTTTTTTGGTCTTGTGGAAAATGTTGTTTGTGCCGTATTTAGACCCCTCTAACAAGAAATTTGTTTTGCATAAAAAAGTCACTAAGACTGAGGGCTGAGAGTCCTAGAAAATATTTGCATCTCTCTCTCTCTCTCTCTCTCTCTCTCTCTCTCTCTCTCTCTCTCAGATTTTAAAAACCATTTAAAAAAATTTAATCAAACCTAAAGTTGAATTGAAAGAAAGATTTTAGTTTTTAGAGCAAAAGCTGAATATTTTTGAAAAAAAGAAAATACTTCAACGAACTTGACATTAGGATCTCTGAAAGTGAAATATCTTCTGCCTTGTCATCTATAAAGGTTAATAAAGCAGCAGGCTTAGATAATATCTCAAATACTATGTTAAACTAAGGGGAAATCTCTTTACTTCCATGTATCCTCAAAGTTCTTAATTTTTGTCTTTCTTTTGGAAAATACCCTGAACCCTGGACACAGTGTATTTATTCCCAATTCATGCAGGGAATGATGCAGCTGATCCTAATGATTATCGAGGAATCACAATTACTGATTTCTTGGGGTAGCTTTTTGATAAGATGGTTGAACCTTCTTTGTAAATCTTAGATAAATATTATATCATTAATGATAGTCAAATAGGGTTTACCCAAAAAGCACGACCATCTGACAATATGTTCATTCTTAAGACCATTATTAATAAGTATTGTAACACATCAGAAGGTAGAGTGTTTTGCCTGCTTTGTTGATTTTCAGAAGGCTTTCGATACTGTCATTCATCCAGGGATAACACTCAAGTAATTAAATATAAGGAAAGGATCAAACTTTCACAATATCATTATGAACATGTATGCCCAGAGAAAATCTTGTGTTCGAGTAAAGAATAGCGCGAAAGACCTTTTTAGAACTAAAATAGGAGTAAAGCAGGGAGGCAATTTGAGCCAGTAATTATTCAAAATTTTCATAAATGGCCTTCCTATTGTCTCAAAAATTCGCCTAATCCAGTCGTTGTTAATTCACGACCAGTCCTTTATTTATATTATATGCTGATGATATTGGCACTTTGCGACATCAGTAAAAGGACTGCAGACTTCGATTGAGTACTTCAAAGTAAAGATTGGTGTTTGAAAAAGAGAGGCGAAAGATACCAAAGGGACATTCAAAATCATAAGTCGAAAATAAACTGACACCGCCATGGCTAAAAACGAAAAAGACCAACAGACAAACAATAGTGCACAAAACACAACATAGAAAACTAAAGACTGAGCAACACGAACCTCACTAAAAAGCGGGATGATCTCAGGAGCTCCGGAAGGGTAAACAGATCCTTCTACACATGTGGCAACCGTCGTGTTGCTCATGTTAGTACAAACCCGGTGATAAGTCTAATTCGGTATAGGTCACATTCGGGGAAAAGGGGACGGGGTTTTAGTTACGACAATTGCAACATATCCGTCGTCATCTGTGAAACAGATGTTCCATAACGGTCAACCAAATTCGTGATGGCGTCCGTAAAATTTAGGAAGGGATGATTTCAACTTCACAACTTGGAAATCTTGGTTTAATAGCTTCCTTGTGAGCAGCAACCCTCTATCAAGGAAATCGTGATAGGAAATACAAGCCCTGGAATATCATATCCACTTGAAGATATATACTCCGTATGCAGGCGCTGCTGGAATGTTGCTACATAGGAAATGGAAAGTTCACAATTGGGAAGCTTAAATCATCTCTTTTGTCGTAAAGTTTTGTTTTCAACCGACTGTCATTGTCAATTTCTAGATGTAAGTCAAGATATGAAGCAGACTTAACTGTATCTGATGTATCCTTTATCTCAAGTTCGATGGAATAGATGTGTTCAACATAGTCACCAAATTTTGAATTATTTAGTGAGAGAACATCATCTATATAGCGGAAATGGAAGTTAAAGGATACTGCAAAATTCTTTTCTTTCTTCATAAGAAGTTCCTTATGAAGTCAGCCTCATATGAATAAAGAAACAAGTCGGCAAGAAGAGGAGCATAGTTGGTTCCCACGGGAATGCCGATTGTTAGTTGAAAAACACGAAAATTAATTCAGATAGAATTAAGATGCTTGTATTCAATAAGGCAGGCTGGCATATCAAACATGGTTTTTATTTTAATGTCATTACACATTTATTGGTTGTGCTCTCAATTGTAAATATTAAGGAATACATTTTAGTGCACCTAGATCTCTTTCTTTCGCTCAGAGGGACTTATATAATAAGGCTAAATGTGGGACAGAAAATGTACAGAAAGATAAAGTCCTATGGAATGCTTCATTTTTTCTATTTGTCATTATCAATAATAAAGAACAATATACAAAATAAAAATAATATTGAAAAAGTACATGATAAATACTCACCTTATTTTTTTCAGACACGGACTAGTCCCAATAAAAAACAGCAAACTCTTGCAGTTGAAAGTCGATCACCTATATCATATTGCTCTTGACACGGAACAACATGACCTGCAAACTATGTTTGGGGATGTTAAGGTAATAGTTTTTAATAAAAGTAGTACTTTTGGAAGAAAAGATGGCTCACATATTCCACCAATTTACAACTGTATGCTCCAAGGTTCATTCGGAGTTTAGCTCAAGGTTTATATTTATTGAATAGATAAATGAAAAAAAAAGATGTTCAGGTTTCTAAGATTGGAATAAGATTGTCGTGAAGAAAACCTTTTTACATTTGAATATCTATATATATGTTCTAAAGCTGCTACATTTTATCTGTTTGACTTAAACTATGCCGTACGTAATTGTCTGTCTCGTCGTTATGCTTTATGTAAATATATATATATATATACACGTCTAAACATATGACAACTCTATGACAGACATTCTCCATCGGATAACACGTGGTTATACAGAGCTAACACCATATATATAATTTGTCTCAAATTTAGCCCAACAATGTTAGATCTTCAAATTTGCGTTAGCAAATTTTTGTTCTTCCCTCAGCGGGATTCGAACCCTTGCGTCTGACATCGTGGCAACACCGCCTGCACCGTGTCCAGCGCCCTAGACCACTCGACCACCTAGGCTACATAAAAATATAACTTTCGGTGGTCGACATTGTTGGGCTAAATTTGAGACGAATTATATATATATATGGTGTTAGCCCTGTATAACCACGTGTTATCCGATGGAGAATGTCTGTCATAAAGTTGTCACATGTTTAGACGTGTATAATAAAATAAAAATTTGATGTGGCGGCATGGTAATTAACATTATCATCCTTTACGACAGACAAAATAGCTGATCTGAAAGGGGTATTACATCTATGGGTACACCATCTACTTGCCACTATACATCATGTACTGTGTTACGCCAGAAAATCGCATTTTAATTGTAGCCAACAAAAGACACAAATCAATAATAAAATTTAACAGGATTTATTATACACAAGTTTACAAGAAGTATTGCACAAAAAGAAATGTAAACTTAACTGTCAAAATATATGTCTGATCTTTTGTCTTTTCTTTATCCTGAAATCTTCTCGGGAATCCACGCAGAATATTACGTCCAATAGGTCACAATCTAGTATGTTGTAGTTGTAAATAAAAGTGTCAATCCAACTGCTGAGAATGTTGATGTCTATCGATGTCTAAGTCTATCTATGTCTGTGTCTAACTTTAAGGTCTGCATTTAAATATTTGTAAAGGAAAGTTCTAGATAACTGTCGATGTTTAAATTATGCATCTTTTGTTATGATCATTCTGGAAACGTTATGTAAGTGAAATAGAAAGTTCTAATCATTCCATGGGTATCAATGATTGTTCCAGTGATTTCTAAACTGCATAGTTGTAACACAATGTGTATTATTTTGTACACAATATAAAAAAATATAATGTAAACATTCTTAGGCCACACAAAACAAATTAGACCAACTAAATAAATATGATAGTTACAATATCATAACAACTGTGTTACAACCCTAGATAAAGACGACGAGGAAAGGCATTACATCGACCACCGAAAGCTATATTTTTATGTAGCCTAGGTGGTCGAGTGGTCTAGGGCGCTGGACACGATGCAGCTGGTGTTGCCACGATGTCACAGACGCAAGGGTTCGAATCCCGCTGAGAAAAGAACAAAAATTTGCTAACGCAAATTTGAAGATCTAACATTGTTGGGTTAAATTTGAGACGAATTATATATATATAATTTATAATTAAGATTCATTTATTACAACGGTGATCCGTTTATTTGGCAATCGCCAATGGCAGTCAGCAGGGTTTAAGAACATTTGTTGTTCGACCTGTTAGTCAAATGCGTTTTGTTAAAATATACTTTTTCACTTTTTTGGTCTTTTGGAAAATGTTGTTTGTGCTGTATTTAGACCCCTCTAACAAGAAATTTGTTTTTTGCATGCACACGTATAAAAATTGCGGTTTTTATCCAACGCAATCATAGGTTTGAACGTTGTTTTCAATTTAGACTTGTTTTTATGAACCAAAATTTCTTTCTAAATGCTAAGATTCGGTGTAAATATATAAACAAAAAAATAAAGTTGGGAGCGACAAATAACGTTTCAAAATATTTCAACACGTTCGTTGTTCGTGTTTTCATTGTCACCGGTTGTCGCAACCATGGATGCATGAAAATATTAAACCAAAGCGAAGTTCATACTGGAAGATAGTTTACCATTGCAATTTCCGGAAATCGAATGTAAATTATATATTTGACAAGATGTTTATTGACGCCAAGCAAATGTAATGAGGTTGAAACTATTTTAAAGAATTTTCAGGCAATTGATTATTTAATGCTATTTTGGAATACCGAACTGCTCATAATCAGATATACGTTGGTATGGCCATACCAAATCGTTATTTCCTGTTCTTCGAACTCCTACTGTAAAAAAAAGGTGAGAGCGGTCGGAAATTAAAGTAAAAAGAATGGATTGAATTTTATTAAAGCGAGCGTCATTGTTTAAAGAGGGTTTTTTTTTTCAAACGAGCGAAAAAGATTTTGCGCATTAGTTGTGCTTTATATTTATATTTCTACGTATCTTAGCCTCAAGATTATTCGGTAGCTAGTCATTTCGTACCTTTGTCATTTCGTACCCCAAATCACCATTTCGTACCCAATATTTACCATTTCGTACCCATGATCAAAACTATTTCGTACCGTATGTGCCAACTGCATAAACCATTTCGTACCTCATTGACAAATACATGTTTACTATTCCGTATATACATTTGTAAATCGTTGATATTTTATCCCAACATCGGTTTTGGAGATTTTGTAAAACAAAAAATGTATAATTCGAAAAAAAAGAAGATTTTCATACTGTCCCATTATCGGTTTTTAAAATGTTTTACTAGGATATTTAATGCATACAAAATAAATAAAAAAAAATGATATTATTTTTTTTTAGATAAATAGGTAAAGTATGCTGTGGGATTTTCTCGCTGCGTTGAAGACCCATTGGTGGCCTTCGGCTGTTGTCTGCTCTTTGGTCGGGTTGTTGTCTCTTTGACATATTCCCCATTTCCATTCTCAATTTTATAAAAAATTTGATATGAATTTAATTTAGAAAAAATATTATAACATGAATGAAATGCTTCCAGCAGTATAAAATTTCTAAATACCTATGATTGGTGTAATCAAGCAGTACATTGAAACTTTAATAGTTTTAAGTACACTTTGTTTGTTTGCAGGGTTTGCCCTTAACTAATTTTTCAACTCTAAAAATATGAGGTTAATTAACAAAAAAACATTATTATCTGCAACTGTTTTCATACGACTGCAAACTTTTGCGGCCGTATAATAAATAGTATACTGTTGTCGTCGTCTTCTAGTCCGAAGATATTTGGTTTCCAGAGTAACTTGAGAATAAATGTATGGATCTTTATGAAATTGTACCCCAAGCTTCCATACCACAAAAGGAAGGTTGGGATTGATTTTGGAGGTTATTGTCTGAACCGTTGAGGAATTAGAGACAAAAAAAGGGCTAAAAACAAGCATTTTTCTTGTTTCAGGACAATAACTCAAAAGGAAAGTTGGAATTGATATTGGGGTTTATGACCCAAACCGTTTAGGAATTAGGGGTCAAAAAAGGGACCAAAAACAAGTATTTTCTGGTTTCCACTCATTAACTTGAGTATAAGTCTATGAATATCTATGAAATTGTACCACAAGGTTCCATGCCAAAAAAGGAAGGTTGGGATCGACTTTGGGGTTATGACCATAACCGTTTAGGAATTAGGGGCCAAAATCAATACTTTTCTAATACTATGTATAAATTGATTATTTCTTGACCAATTTCAATGGGGTTTAATTCAGAGTCTTGAATTCTTAGAGTTCTGTAATATGCTGAATCTAACCGTGTATTTAGATTTTGGATTTTTGGACCGGTTTTAAAATTGTTCCACATTAAGGCCAAAGGGTCTTTGATGTAGGGCCCAGTTTTCAAGTTGTTCGAAATCTGGGTCAAAATTTAACTTTGATTTCAACAAAATTTTGATATATAGGGTTCTTTGATATGCTGAATCTAACCATGTATTTACATATTGGATTTTGGGCCCGGTTTTTAATTTGGTCCACATTGAGATCCAAAGAGTCCAAAATTAAACTTTTTGTTTGATTTTATCAAAATTTTATTTTTGGGGTTCTTTGATATGCCGAATATAACCGTGTAGTTAAATTTTTAATTTTGGGCCCCGTTTTCAAATTGGTCCTCATAAAGGTCCAAACGGTCCAAAATTAAACTTTGTTTGATTTCAACAAAAAATGAATTCTTGGGGTTCTTTGATCTACTGAATCTAACCGTGTATTTAGATTTTTGATTGTGGGCCCCGGTTTACAAATTAGTCTACATTAAGGTCCAAAGGGTCCAAAATTAAATTTTGTTTGATTTCATCAAAAATTGAGTTCTTTGATCATGTTGATATGCTGAATCTATATATGTATTTAGATTTTGGATATTGGAGCATAATAGGTAAATGTCCATTTTTTTTAATTTCTAAGTTCTTAGACCACATTCATTCTGTGTCAGAAACCTATGCTGTGTCAAATATTTTATCACAATCCAAATTCAGAGCTGTATCAAGCTTGAACGTTGTGTCCATACTTGCCCTAACTGTTCAAGGTTCGAACTCTGTGGTCGTAACAGAATGCGCCCTGCGGAGCATCATATTACAATTATTAACAGTTGTTTTGTCAGGAAATGCATTGAAAAGGGACACAAGCTCATATTTATTTACTCTAGAAGAAAGTCATAAATAAAAATGTTTGTATAAGAATTTGCACCTTATGTGACTAATCTTTCCTTAAGAAATAATTAGTATGCATCACATTAATTTTTTCTGTGATCTTGTCATATTTTTATGCACACTTCACCATAAATTGCTCCTCTTCAGTTTTTATTGTACACGTTCAAAAAGACTAAAATGAATATTTAAAGGAGTCTCGTTTCGCCCTTTAGTTTTATTCGGCGATCACATACGTTTGACTCTTGAAATTACCGTTGTTCGTTTTGCAGTGATTTACCATTTTGCTAGATACTGAATACTATCTTCAACAACAATGTGAATATATTATAAAGAGAAAATAAAAAAAAATTCTACAAAATTTGTAGATTTTTTTTTACAAGTTGCTTTCAATGATCTTCAATGTACCCGTAGCCTACTCAATCAACGGCCTTTTCTCCTATGTGACTTCATACAAACAGAGATCAAAGGACCGAGTCCTCGATAAACCGAATGACACCCTTGTTAATGTAGCTCGTTTTAACAAAATACTTTGTCAAAACAATGTAAAAATATGTTCTAGAACCTGGACTATATTTGATTACCTTGTTTTTGCACATATTGTAGTTAACAATATTTATAGTGTTGTTGACAGCTGATCCTAATTTAGACATCTCAAAGAACTAGTACAAGAAATAAATCATATGTTTTTTCGCCTGACATAATAATGCTTATGAACACATTGTTCTCTGAGGGGACACAAGGGAATTTTTTTATAAGTAGATAAGAGTTGATAATCTAGCAAAATGATTCAGTATCACAAAATACACAATGTTAAATTCAAGAAATGAGTGGGGTTATTTTTAAAAGGAGAAAAAAACATCTCGTTCAAGTCGTCTTTTAAAACAGCCTAATCTGTTTTAGTGGACAAAATATAAGTCTCCCATCCATTTAGAAGTTGGTTTATGGGTTTAATTATGAACAGTTGTTTAGATATTTGATCAATAAGGATACATGATACGGGTCGAGGCAAGTCTTCAAGGAACATAACCTTTGGTACATTGTAGAGGGGCCTGATGGGTTATTTTCGTTCTTCGTGATCGGCGCATTTTCGCTATCGTGATCCGTTTTTCTACTGATTTTTACTCTTTTTATATTTTCGTGATCCGTGATCATGGAAATTTATTTTCTGCGAATCGTAATTGACAAAAAAATCAACTCGTGAATCGTGATGAGACCCCCATCAGGCCCCTCATTGTAAAGGTCATATGTTGTTAATTCATAACATATATATTGTTTAAGGATGGGGGTCTGTGAAGTTTTGGATATATTTCATACTTTATTTTGTTATTTTACTTTTTTCATACTTTATCAGGGACATCAATATATGGGGCACTGTGCAGGCATTATCAAGTCATTAAGAATATAATAGTAAAAGGGTAGTGATCTGAACAGTTTTAAAGATATTTAACAATCAACAATATGATGGGGTATGGGAATGTTCCCCAGGATTAAACTTACTAGATAAGACTTATCATGACAACTTAGGTCAAGGAACAGTAAATGGGCTATGTCACAGATTTTGGTAAAAAATTTCATACAACATTTGCTCGTCGAACTATAACTGAAACTCGAAAAAATAATGGATTTATCTTTTTTGTTATCTGAAATATTGCTGATTGAATTCTTTCAAAATAGGTAAACATTTGTATAGAAAGCACATAAAATCGGCGAAAAACGTTCTTGAATTTGTCTTAATGTCATCAAATCTCCAATTTCAAATACATAGATTTTTATTGAAAAACTATATGTTGTTGATATACAAATTTCCGTTTTAATGATATAAAATAATCATATGTTCACCGACTTCGTTTTTGGTCTATTATCAGATCTGTTACTTACTTACTTAGTCCTTGCTATGCCTTATGGCACATAGGGCAAGGACAAGTTTCATCTGATCTGTTACCTAGTGAAAAACGTCAAAAATCGACGTTTTACGGCCTACAACTTGATGACGTTACGCTTATTTCGACGTTTTGTGGTATTTTTCAACTAGAACACCACTTTGAATGATGCATACCGTAAAAACGAAGTCGGTGACCCTATTATTATTTTACACCATTAAAACGGAAATTTATGTTTCAACAACATATAGTTTTTTTAAGAAAAATCTATGTATTTGAAATCGGAGATTTGATGATTTTAAGACAAATATAAGAACGTTTTTCGCCGATTTTATGTGCTTTATATACAAATGTTTCCCTATTTTGAAAGATTTTAATCAGTAATATTTTAGATAATAAAAGAGATGACTCCATTATTTTATCGATTTTCAGTTATAGTTAAACGAGCAAATGTTGTATGCAAAATTTTACAAAAATCTGTGACATAGCCTGATTACTATTAATTACTGTAACTTGACCTGATATGGTTAAGGGGTGTAGGCCTGAACCATTTTTTTGGTGGAGAAGATTTTCAAATCTTTTGAACGTTTGAAATATAGAACGTTAGCAGAAGTGTTTCCGTATCCCTTTCTGTGCTTTACAATTTTATAACTTCCATGCCTCATCTCGACACAGATTTGTACACGATAGGTAACAATTTTGTAAAATAGCGTCTGCATCATTTTATGAAAAACGGAGAAACAATGTGTAGTTAGTGAGAGGTTTAGCTCTATAAAACAAGGTTCAATCCACCATTTTCTAATCAAGGAAATGCCCGTACCAAGTCAGGAATATGACAGTTGTTTTCCATTCGTTTGATGTGTTTGAACTTTAGATTTTGCCATTTGATAAGAAACTTTCCGTTTTGAATTTTCCTTGTTCGGTATTTTTGTTGTCCCCCGCGCAACGCGTTGCGGGGGACATAGAAATACCGGGCGTCCGTCCTTCTGTGCGTCCGTAGCATTGCATAACATAAACTGGGATTCGCTTGTATTTAACGGGATGAAAAAGTATACAAGTCAACCGGAAACCAGCTTTTGCATAACAATATCGGTTATTTGTTCCGTTTTGGTGTTTCATGCTGACGCATGTGTTTTGTTTTAGCTAAGATCCTTCGAACATTAATGTGGTGGATATATTTAACAGTATCTTACTATAGTACTGAACTGTTTTCGTTTCAGAGTCGTATTCTAGTCATATCTAAGCAAGGATTTTCCGCACACTCGCACCGTATTCATTTTCGATTTACACATGCTATTCGTACTTCTGCGTAATTTTCCCAATTGTTTTTTTTTTTGTGATTCTGATTTGTTTTAACTCTTATAAGAGAGGGGGCAATAGAGGGTCCATAAACATGTTAACAACACCTCGATTTTGAAAAAAACAGTTAACAACAAATATAAAATGCTGATAACAGTTAACACCAACTTTAACTGAATAACAGATAACAGTGGTGTAAAAACTTCAATAACACTTAACAACCATATTGAAAAATCAAACAATGTTAAGGTATTTAATTGTTCAATCCGAATTTGAGGAATTTTCAAAACAAAACAGCGGGTGTCTTGCAAGCACCTCAGTGTTTTCATTAAGTTTTGGAATAAGAGGAAATGATTTCAGAATAGCAGGCAAAATCATTTTGGCGAGGGGTCTGGGGCCGCTTAAGGCCCACAGTAGGCCTTTTTCCGGCCGAAAAGAGATTTAGCCAATTTGAAGTAATTTTTCAGGGCCTCCCTGCTCTCAAAAATAGTCATTTTGAGATCAGAGAGGCCCTAAAAAATGACTTCAAAATTGCTTATTTTGAAACAATATTTTGACTGTAGCCATATTTAAAGTCAGTGTCAAGTTGCATGACCTAAATATATATTTCTGAACATATTCCTGTCGATTGATAGATCCTGTATTTTTTATTAGGCGCTCGACACCTCATGATCTGTTTGGCTAATACTTTTCTATACTCTTTCTTTTCTTTCCATGTTTATCAATTTAACAAACATAGTATAGAATATATTTTCATAATTTGCAACATGTTAATTACCAAGAGTTGCAGTTGTTACTGTGTCTTTCAAGTTTTTATGCCTACAGAAAGCAAAAAGAGGTCTTTTATCAAATAAAAGTTTTGCCTCTTTGTCATCTTTTAATTTATCCCAGTGTTTTAAAATATTGTTCTTTAAGTGTGTTTTCTGTCTTGAAAACACTGCGGAGAATACTAAATGAGGCGACTGTAATACAGTTTTGGGTTTAACCATTAATGTGTCTTTTGCAGTCCCCTCCTGCATAACCGTTTTAATTTCCTTTTCTTTTTATTCCCTTTTAATAAGGCGTTCAGAAAATAATGCATATTGTGTTTGCAAATCTAATGGATCGTTCGTACATCTCTTAAAGCGAAGCATTTCTCCTTTAATTATGCCTTTGAAAGTAGAGGATGGATGGCATGATGACCTCTCTAAGTACTGATAATTTTCAGTTCTTTTTCTGGAAAAACAGTTAACAGAGATAAATTATGTCAAAAACAGTGAACACTTTAATCTACTTGATGATGGAAAACGGAGTGTTCCATGGATATACCGCAAAAGATCACACACGATTTGAAATTACTGTAGTTTCCTTTGACCAAGTATTTGTACTATACAAATCATTGCTTAGACGTTTTCAACCAGTTTCAAAAAATTCGTGGCGAAAAAAGCGGGTTTTGTTTTCTTTTTACACTTTCTTGTACAGAGCATATGAATTTTGTTTATAGAAGCGGCATTTAATCAGTCATAGCTCAAGTCCGGGATAACGTTAATATCTTATTTAAAAAAAAAATATTTGTTCAGTATTTTTATTAGAAATAGCCAACAAAATTCTACAAAATGGCATTTGAAGCCGGTAAATTTTTGAAAACGCCAGACCTGGAGAAGTTTGATAATTTAAAGAAAGAGGAATTAGTGTTGCTTGCTAAACATCTGAAATTAGACTTTAGAGTATCTATGAGAAAACAAATTATAAAAAATTTGGTAATAGACAAATTAGTTGACGCAGAAATTTTAGGTGAAGAGGCTCTTGATCTTAAGGTCGAAAATGTTGACGCTATCAAATTAAAACAGCTTGAATTAGAACATGAACTCAAAATAAAACAATTGGAAAAAGAAGAAAGACAGGCAGAACTTCAAATGAAGGAACGGTTAGAGATGGAGAAAAGAAAAGAAAAGAAGATGAATTTAAATTAAAACAGGCAGAACTTGAAATGAAAGAAAGGTTAGAGATGGAGAAAAGAAAAGAAAAGAAGATGAATTTAGATTAAAACAGACAGAACTTGAAATGAAGGAAAGGTTAGAGATGGAGAAATAAAAATTAAAATGGTCAAAGGAGAAAGTAACACTAATGTACAGTCGAAATCAGAACATTTTGATGCAGCAAAAAATATACGTTTGGTTCCCAGATTTTGTGAAAAAACAGTCGATAAATATTTTCCACAGTTTGAGAAAATTGCTCATAATTTGAAATGGCCGAAGCCTTTTTGGACTACAATGCTGCAAAGTGTTTTTGAGGGCAAGGCCGCTGAAATTTACTCAGCACTTTCATCCGAACAAAGTTCTGATTATGACACGGTTAAAAAGGAAGTTTTGAAAGCTTATGAGCTAGTGCCAGAAGCATATAGACAGAAGTTTAGATCTTATAAAAAGTTTGATTCACAAACCTATGTTGAATTTGCTAGGAAAAAAGACCTATTTGATAAATGGCTTACGTCAAAAAAATAGATAACAATTTTAAGAACCTAAGACAACTGATGTTATTAGAAGAGTTCAAGCAATGTGTTCATTTAGACTTAAAACACATTTAGATGACAAAACTGTTGAGACATTACAAGATGCAGCTGTTATTTCCGATAATTATACCCTTTCACATAAAAGAAGTTTCAAAGGTCACAATTTTAATACTTCAGTGGAAATTACAAGAATCAAAGCACTGAGCGTACTGTTAGTAAGCCTGTTGCACAGAATAAGAGTCAGTCTAGTTATAATATGTCTAGTCCGAAATTTGATACTTTTGAGAAGAAGTCACTGACTTGTGCTTATTGTAAGAAGAATGGTCACCTGATGGCTGATTGTTTCAGACTCCAGAAGAAGAATGAAAGAGATAATAAGCCCAAGACCAGTGCTTGTACGACACCCCGTGTTACCAATACGTTGGAATGTCCTGCGAGTCAGGCTTTTAAGTCCAGTTTTTGTGATTACATGGAGGATTATAAACCTTTTATGTCTGATGGGTTTGTTTCTATTGTTGATAATACTACTCCTCAGCCTATTAAGATTTTACGGGACACTGGAGCTTCTCAGTCTTTATTGTTAGAAGGTGTGTTGCCTTTGTCCGAGGAGACTTCTGTTGGTGCCTCCGTTTTGTTACAAGGTGTGGAGTTAGGTTGTATAGATGTTCCCCTCCATCGTATTTATCTGAAGTCAGATTTGATAACTGGACCGGTTGTTGTGGGTGTTCGTCCTAATCTCCTGTTGAGGGTGTTTCATTATTGCTAGGAAATGATCTAGCTAGGAACAAAGTGGTTGCTGAACCAATTGTTACCGGTGAACCGGTGGTGGATGCTAAATCACCTGAAGATGATGCTGAACTGTATCCAGCTTGTGTCGTTACTAGGGCGATGTCTAGAAAACAACAAAATGAGGATTTGCAAGAAAACCAGTTTGATTACATGGACCTTTCTGACACCTTTCTAGCCGATATTGAAGGTCCCGGTAGCTCAGAGAAGGCCGTAATAAGACCACCTAGTATTAGCAAGAATGTAATTATGCCATGGCCAGACGTAAACAGCCATTCATTAGACCGAAGGAAATTTGTCGAAGAACAAAATAAAGACCCTGAAGTTCTTCAGCTCAGCAAGAGGGCTCAACCACAGGAGGAAGCAGACAAAGTGGCCGAATACTATTACCATCAAGACGGCATTTTAATGAGAAAGTGGAGGCCCCTGATGCTACCCCAGAGGAGGAATGGAGAGTGGTATACCAAGTGGTGGTGCCGAAAATTTATAGGCAAGAAATTATTGGTCTTGCCCATGACACCCCCTTGGCTGGACACTTAGGTATAAGGAAGACTTGCCTTAAAATCTTGCAGCATTTCTACTGGCCAAGACTTAGAAATGATGTCGCAGAATACTGCAAATCATGCCATATATGCCAGGTTGTTGGTAGGCCTAACCAGAAAATACCACCAGCACCACTTCTGCCTATTCCAGCCTTTGAAGAACCTTTCAGCCAGATACTCATTGATTGCGTTGGACCTTTACCGAAGACCAAGACTGGAAATGCGTATTTATTGACAATCATGTGTACCTCCACTCGTTTTCCTGAGGCTATTCCGTTAAGGAATATCAAGTCACCTACTATTGTCAAAACTCTGATCAATTTTTCACGCTAGTAGGACTTCCAAAGTCTATACAGTCCCACCAGGGTTCAAATTTCATGTCAGGTTTATTTCAGCAAGTCGTGTACCAGTTAGGGATTGCTCAGTATAGATCAAGTGCTTATTATCAAGAATCTCAAGGTGCCTTAGAACGTTTTCATAAAACATTGAAGAACATGATTAGAACTTTTGTCTTCAATTTGACAGGGATTGGGATGATGGTGTTCACTTTTACTTTTGCGGTCCGAGAGGCTGTTCAAGAATCCTTGGTTTTAGTCCCTTTGAGTTGGTATTTGGTCATACTGTAAGGGGACCTTTAAAATTGATTAAGGAAAAATGGCTTACTGAACACACTGACTTGAATCTTCTAGACTATGTATCTAGATTTAAAGAAAAATTGTATACTGCTTGTCAAATTGCTCAGAACAATTTAAAACTGTTCAGAATAAGATGAAAATATGGTATGATAAAGATGCCAGGGACAGATTTTTTAGCCTGGTGATAAGGTACTTGTATTTTGCCAGTCCCTGGACATCCATTACAAGCTAAATATTGTGGTCCTTATACCATAGAGAGTAAAATTAATGATTTGAATTATATTGTAAAAACACCAGGTCGGCGTAAACAAAATAGAGTGTGTCACATTAATATGTTAAAACCATATTTTGAGCGTACTAATGAAGGTGAGAGTAAACCAGTTGCCACTTTAGCCATGGTTAAATTGGAGAACAATCATGACAAACCAGATGTAATTGAACCACCTTTTAGTTCTAAAACTATAGAAGAGACAGTTAGATTGAAAAATTCAGAAATTTTGTCAAATTTAGATTCAAAACTTGCACATCTGTCTTTTGATCGTAGAGAAAAATTAAAAGCTTTGGTATTTTCTTTTAAAATCTTTTTCCAGATGTGCCAAACAAAACCACTGCTGTTTGTCATGATGTCGATGTTGGTGATGCTTCTCCAATTAAGCAACATCCTTACCGGCTCAATCCACTCAAACTTGAATTTATGAGACAAGAAATTAAATATATGCTTGACAATGATATTATTGAGCCGAGTAACAGTGAATGGAGCTCTCCTTGTCTGCTTTGCCCAAACCAGATAAAACCTTTCGTTTCACTGATTTCAGAAAAGTAAATTCTGTTTCAAAATCTGATTCCTCCGATTCAAGGATAGACGATTGCATTGATAACATTGGAAAAGCAAAATTTGTGAGCAAATTTGATTTATTGAAAGGTTACTGGCAAGTCCCATTGACACAGAGAGCTCGAGAAATATCAGCTTTTGTCACACCAGACGGCTTATTTCAATATACTGTAATGCCGTTTGGCATGAAAAGTGCTCCAGCTACATTTCAAAGAATGATCAATAATGTTATAAAAGATTTAGACTGTTGTTATGCTTATATTGGTGATCTTATTGTATGTAGTGATAGCTGGGAAGAACATTTAACACATTTATATGATACTTTTGATAGATTGTCACAATCAAATTTGACTGTTAATCTTGGTAAAAGTGAATTTTGTCAGGCCACTGTTGATTATTTAGGGCATACAGTTGGCCAAGGTCAGGTGAAACCTATTACGGCTAAAGTGGATGCAATTACCAAATTTCCTCCTCCTACAAATAAAAACAACTTATGAGATATTTAGGCATGATTGGATTTTACAGGAAATTCTGTTCAAATTTTGCGACTGTTGTTCAACCATTGACTCATCTTTTACGGAAAGATTCTAAATTCATCTGGAGTGAAAATTGTCAAAACGCTTTTGAAAGTAGCAAATCACTTTTAATTAATAGTCCAGTTCTGATCACTCCAGACTTTGAAAACAATTTAAACTTGCCGTTGATGCAAGCGATGTAGGAGTTGGAGCTGTTTTATATCAAGAGACAGATGATAATGTTGAAAACCTATATCATATTTTTCTAAGAAATTAGATAAACATCAGAAAAATATTCAACTATTGAAAAGAGTGTTTTGCACTGTTGTCTGCACTTCAACATTTTGATGTATATTTAAATCCCACTGTGCATCCTATTCTTGTTTATACTGATCATAATCCTCTCACCTTCATACATAAAATGAGAAACAAGAACCAGAGATTGACTAGGTGGAGTTTATTGTTACAGGAATATGATGTTATTGTAAAACATATTAACGGTAAAGATAATGTAATAGCAGATGCTTTATCTAGAACTTATTAAAACACTGTGTATATACTCATATTATTCATGAAAAGTTTTGTTACACTCAAACTTTTTTAAGGGGAGGTGTTATGATATTGTAACTATTATATTTATTTAGTTGGCCTAATTTGTTTTGTGTGGCCTAAGAATGTTTACATTGTTTTATATACATTGTGTACAAAATAAAATACATTGTGTTACAACTATGCAGTTTAGAATTCACTGGAACATTCATTGATACTCATGGAATGATTAGAACTTTCTATTTCACTTACATAACGTTTCCAGAATGATCATAACAAAAGATGCGTAATTTATATTTCTAGCGTTGTCTAGAAATTTCTGTTTGAGTATTTAAATGCAGACCCAAAAGTTAGTAAAATATATAGAGATTTGGACATAGACATAGATAGACGTAGACATCGATAGACATCAACATTCTCTGCAGTTGGATTGACACTTTTATTTACAAACTACATCATACTAGATTGTGACCAATTGGATATAATATTCTGTGGATTCCGTGAAGACGGATAAAGAAAAGATAAAAGATTGGACTCATATTTTGACAGTTAAGTTGATTTCTTTTGTGTAATACTTTTGTAAACTAGTGTATAATAAATCTTGTTAATTTTTATTATTATTTGTGTCTTTTGTTGGCTACAATTAAAAGGCGATTTTCTGACATAACAGTCGCACGATACAGTACGACCTGGGACATACTCAGTTCAGATCATTAGAAATGTCTGACATATGTTGTTACAATGTCAGACTTCGTACCTGCCAACTTTCACGATTTAGGCGTGAACTACACGATTTTGACCCTAGTCACGACTCAGTCCAATTGTCTGACATAAGGAAATGAATTTTTTAATAAAATTATTACAGGTTCCTGACTTGGGACAAGCAAATACAGAAGATGACTGGGTTTAAATTGTTAACAAGTGCTCCTGAAAACCCAACCCCTGACCAGGAACAATTATGTAACAGCACAACATAAAAAATCAGTTAATGAAGGATTTTGAAACGCTTTCAAATATGATAACAACTATAACAGTTCACGATTGATTGTTGGGTTAGTGTTGCTAAAGTTTACTTTCCGAGGAGACTTGCCAACTTTCAAAATCTTCATTGCATCGATATATTTAGCACTTTTCAAAATTGCACAAGGTCATGTTTTTCTCTGTCTGTTAATGACATCTTTACTAAATCCATTGAATGTTGGATGTGTACTGATTGAATTTTAGTCTTAGATGCATGTTGTTTTTATTAGTTGTTATTGGCTTTGAACTAGTTGTCAGTAACTGCGAGTACTCTCCGATCTGTACTGTCCCAGGTTAGGTGGAGGGTTATCGCCTTCAAACTAGTTTAACCCCGCCACATTCTGTATGTGCCTGTTCCAAGTCAGGAGCCTGTAATTCAGTGGTTGTCGTTTGTTGCTGTATATCATATTTGTTTTTCGTTCATTATTTTGTACATAAATCAGCTCGTTAGTTTTCTCGCTTGAATTGTTTTACATTTGTCATTTCGGGACCTTTCGTAGCTGACTATGCGGTATGGGTTTTGCTCATTGTTGAAGGCCGTACGGTGACCTATAGTTGTTAATTTCTATGTCATATGGTCTCTTGTGGAGAGTTGTCTCATTGACAATCATACCACATCTTCTTATTTTTATATTTATAATGAAACAAAAAACAAGAAACTAAACAACTATACCAATTCATGATTGATTGATTGATGTTTGTGCTTAACCCCACTTTCACCTCCAGTGACTATAACCTTGAGATACATTTCAAAGTTCTCTCTATGGTAAACAATAATGTATATGGTTTTGGGTTGGACATTAAATTTTCTTAAACTTCAATATCCAGAGATTCTGATTTATGTCTTTAAGTTATTTCTCCAAGTTATAACTTCGATTCTCTACCATCTTTATGTAAAACCCCTTTAGGTAGTTTCACCTTTCAGTCGTGTACTCTTCGGGCTAAAAGTAGCATCTTAATATAAAATCTAGTCCACAATGATCGCTTTTGTGAAGCAAACCTAGTATATATAAGCTACCACAGAAGAAATGTTTAATTCCAAAACACTTTCTGTCACGAGGTAGTCGTGGTTGCTTAACTTGTTCAAACCACTGCTGTACCCGTCGGCCTATTCATTAGCTGTGGTTTCTTTTTCTAGAATTGTTGAAATAGAGTCAATTGTTTCACTAAAATTGAATAGACTGATTTCTTGTTCACATATGGAATTAGTTTTAAAACGTATCCTCGATTTTTTTTAAATTTCCATGTGTCGTCGTTGGGAACCCAAGTCTGAAATGTTTACATGATATCAAGCACGTCCTTATTTTTGCTTTATCCAAAGAATATAACGTGTGCAGAAAAAACCCATTAAAAAGTGATTAAAATGTTTTCAAAACCCATTTTTATTACAGTTTGTCTGCTTTGGTGGGCAGGTGTCTCGAATGGAAAGGTTCACAAGTTTTGTTATTCATGAATTAGGATTACAGCCTGGCACGGGCGATACACCTACAAATTATGCGGCTGGGACTGATCGGTATGCCCTTTACAAAGCTGGACCGGTTCTTGCCGTCAGCGTAAGTATAGTGTATTTACATCAATCCAAATTATTAGTCTGGACAATAAATCGATCGCTTGCAAGATTAGATCCTATTCACCTTTAACTTTCAGGTCAGTTATTGCATTCAGTAATATAAAATGTATGATAACTGATGAGAAGATGTCCGTTAAGTTCGATCTAAAATCATGCCCATTTCCGATGTACTTTACCTTTTGTTGTGACAGTCGGTACTGTCTCTCAAAAGATTGATTTTCAACTCGTTCAAACACGTGAAAGTACATTTAATAAATAATGCAAAAATGGCGTGTCATTTCTCGAATGAATATGAAGAGCGGACATAATTGAAAAAACATTCAAAACAGTATGTACTAGTATATCATAGCTAAAAAAAGTATTAGAAAACTGAACACGCAACTTGGTCCAAGTAGTGACTATACTCAAGTTTGCGCTTTATGGACATGATTTTATCAATTCTGATCTTTCTCCTTTGCTGCACATCAAAGAAAGTCCAGACTACTCGTGCTTGCTAGCACAAACTATATGATCTAGAGTTACAGTTCTAACGCCCTGCCACTACATTTTACAAATGCCGTTGAAAAAAAACCTTAAATTCTCCCTCGCCTCCTCGTCCGAATTTAAAGTATTTCTTTACTAAATTCCTTCGTATAAATACGACAAAACTCTAATGTAGGTTTGGTTGCTCGCAGTAACTTGTTCTTTTCTCTTGCAAACAATGTTTAATAACATAATAAACTTATATATTTTAATAACAATATTCAAATTGAGATTTTCATATACCAAAATTGTCCAACACATCATTATATGTTAATGAATTTAAACTCTATATGATCTATATTCATCACTATGACAATAAACGGTAAACTGTACGTTGTAGTTACTGTGAGCACCTTCGGTGTGACTGACAGCTCAACAATTTCTTTATTTGTACGACTTTACCCCCAGCAGAGCTATAGAAAAACAGTACATTAACGGGTGTTACACGGACACTTTTTAGATGATACACGGACACTTTTTAGTTGTTACACGGACACTTTTTATGAATAGAATCACTCGTGCATGATCAGAGAGTTCATGGGCACTTTAAATTTCAATCAGATTTGAACTTTTTGTTTCACCGACATATTTCCTGTCTATTTGATTAAAATATTTACGTTAGCATCAACTATATTTCAAACAATTCCAGTAAATTACTATTCATATCAGTACCGACTAAGGGATTGACCATTTAACTTAAAAAAAAGGGGGTATGTCTTTTTTCTAAAAAATATTTTGATACCCAATTTTATGAGAAAAAATATATTGTGGTCAAGCAGATGACAAAATAATGTTCTGATTCCCGATTTTCCATATACCGTATATAATCGTCTAATTTCGAAAAAATGAAAATAGTTGGGTGATAGCGTTGAAAAATAAATAATATTCTTACTGAGAAAAGAAGATACCCCTTTTGAAGCTAAATGGTCGGTCCGTAAGTGTTTTTTTTTCCTTCAACATATAGACATGAATAGTATTCTGGACAATGCTGAAAGTAAAGAAATGCTGGTACCAACGTTTATATTTCAATAAAAAAGACAGGAAATATATATAAAAAATCAAATCTAATCTAATCAAAAGATAAAATCCCTATCAACTCACCAATGCACGATTGATCCTATAAATAAAAAGTGTCCATGTAATACATGTTCAAATATGCAGCAAATCGTGAAGAAAAATCATTCAACTAATGTCATCAATTTTGAACGGTAAGCTGCGATTGATCATATAGTGACACGTGTTAAATCCTGATCAACACTATCAGAGACATATAAAAAAACCAATATGTATGAACTATTAAAAACAAATCCAAAATATATGCCTATATATATATATATATATATATATCAAATAACAAGACAAAATCCAGTTTTTCATAACATTTCATTCACTTAATATCAGTTCTGTTTATTTTAAATGGATTAAACCCCCCTTTTCCTTCCGTTTTCCACAATAAAAAATCAAATGGTAGCTCTGTGTTTTTTTTTTTATGAATTACTTACTAGCGAAGTTGCATTCTAACAAGTCTCAAATGTAAACAACATTCATCTTTTCCTTGAAATGGTTCTTTTTATAAAGTTATTAAATTCTTGAAATTTTTTAGAAAAAATTCTCGGCTTAAGGAAGTGAAAAAAATGTGTTTAAACTGTAACTTACATTAACTGGTATATGGCCATTGAAGTTTCTAATATGTTTAGTTTTGCTACCTTTTCTAAATGCAAAATGTACTACTTCCTTCCTGAAACGTCGTACAAGTCAGATACAAAACAAAGGTAACAAAATAGGCCGAAACAACCTGCCGTATGGTTTGTCTGCACTTGTAGTCAGGTCAAGGTCCTCGGCTGGCGCCTCGGACCTGACCTGACTACTGTGCAGAAAAACTATCCGGCAACGGTTGTTACCGGCCTGTATAATATAACGGAACCCAACCCTTTAAACCGCCAAAGAATTTCACGTTCATACATAACCAATATATCCAAATCCAAAATAACAATAACCCGTTTTACAACTTCTCTAACCAGTTTTGAATATATTTAATTATATTTAACGCAGGGGAAATCCCTCAGGTCATATAAAGTAAAAGATGGATACGAAACAGTGTTAAAATGAGTATATTTTAGAGAATTTTTACTTGTTCTATTATCATGTTCATTTAGTATTATTTATTTTCAGCACGGAATTGGAATCCCTTCTTTGTCGGTGGTGTTCAACGAAATATTAAAGCTTGTACATTATGCTAAATGTACTGATGTCACATTCTTCAGAATAGGAACTTGTGGCGGAGTAGGTAGGTATATTATGTGGAGAGATATGTAAACTTATTTGCTGTAGGTAGATGTAATTTTGTGTTGAATGCTATATAAATGCATATGTATATGGTTTTGGGTTGGACATTAAATTTTCTTAAACTTCAATATCTTGAGATTCTGATTTCTGTCTATAAGTTTTTTTCTCCAAGTCATAACTTCGATTCTCTTCCATCTTTATGTAAAACCCCTTTAGGTAGTTGCACCTTTCAGTTGTGTACTCTTCGGGCTCAAAGTAGCATCTTAATGACCTTAATATAAAATCTAGTCCACAATGATCGCTTTTGTGAAGCAAACCTAGTATATATAAGCTACCACAGAAGAACTGTTTAATTCCAAAACACTTTCTGAACGGATATGGATAGTAAACTGCACATTGCTAGAAAACAAAGAAATATTGATGCCAACGAAAAAAAAACATTAATAATGTAATACAAAAAGACAGGAAATACGAAAAAAGATTTGAAAAACATTGATAAACAAAATTTTAATCTGCTAACCGAGTCCCTGTGCTTAATTACATTTTTAAAGCCTTTACTGGTATCACACAATGGTCGTAGAAAAGAAAGGATATATATATTTCGTTTCTACAACGGGGTAAATACGTCATCATCGAAATCCAGAAAAGTTGGATTCTTCTTCTTCTATTTGCGATATTCTGAGTTTTTATACATCCACAAAAATTAGCGGCCATATATTGGGTTTGCGATGTCGTTGTCGTCGTCCGAAGACATTCCAGACAATAACGAGTATAAGTGTATGGATTTGTATGAAATTGTACCACAAGGTTCCATACCTCAAAAGGAAGGTTGGATTGAATTTGGGGGATCCACTTATGAATTATGGTCCAAAAAGGGGTAAAACACAAGTACCTTTTAAACTTTGTTTGAATTGCTTATTTCTGATCAATTTCAATGGGGTTTGAATAATCTTGAAATATTTGGGTTCTTTGATATGCTAAATCTCACCGTGTATTTAGAACTTTTATTTTGGGCCGTTTTTTCAATTGGGTCCAAAATTAAACTTTTATTGATTTCAATATGCTGAATCTAATAATGTATTATCATTTTGGATTTTGGGCTCATTTTTCAAAGTGGTCCAAATCAGGGTCCATAGGTCCAAAATTAAACCTTGGACGGTAGGGTTTTTGCTATTTATGAATTGCTTATATTTGATCAAATTCATTTGTTTGTTTGTTTTTTTTTACATTAAGAGTTACCTCCCTTTCAATGTTTTAGCTTATAATTTATGTCATATCTTTGAGGTGATATGCTGTCATTTTATTTTGAAATGCTACTAAGAATTTTGCTGATTCAGATGTTTTAATTTTAGGGGTTATTGTTCATTCATTGTTCTATTTTAAGATTATTAACATGTATTTTAATGATTTCCTATGGTTGAAAATTCCATTGGAAATTAGACACGACATGACTTTCTAGGGGGCTACTCATTAAAATTACAATAATAATAATTAAAATAGTTCAACTCAAAAACACTACCTACTCAACTTAATCTTTTATTTAAAAATTATTACCTAAATTATGCACCTGTGGTAGGTGATGCTTTTTGTTCATAAAAACCTGTGGTAGAAGCCAGACAAGTGAAACAATTCTAAGAACCTGTGGTAGAACCTGGACAGGTGAAAAGTTTATAAGAACCTGTGGTAGAACCCAGACAGATGAAAAAAGCTATAACCTGTGGTATAACCTAGACTGGTAAAAAAATCTTGAATTCTGTGGTAAAACCCAGACAGGTGAAAAATGCAATAACCTGTGGTAGAACCCAGACAGGTGTTTTAAAACAGAATTCCTGCTGTAGATCTTAATAAAAGGTTTCCTACCAATTAGAGGTTAAAATAAATTCCTTTATGGAGCATTTAAAAAAAAGCTAATATTGCCCATTTATAAATAAATAAATTAAATTCTTGGTATATTTGGATATGTGTATTTAGACTTTGGATATGGACAATATTAGGTAAAAGTTCAATTTCAAATTTCTCAGTTCTTTGGCCACACTCATTCTGTGTCAGAAACCTATGATGTGTCAAATGTTTAAACACAATCCAAATTCAGAGCTATGTAACGCTTGAATGTAGTGTCCATACTTGCCCCTGTTCAGGGTTCGCCCCGCGGAACATTTTATTTTTATTGTAATTAATCAAAACTGGACAGGAAAGAAGCGAATATTGTTTTTGTTTGTTTTCAAAACTTTCGATAGAGTTGCATTTTGCATTATGGGCAGTCAACCGATTGATAACCCCTTATTCCTTACTTATTCGTTCCTTATTCGATTTTAATATGTTTCCCCCTTTCAATGCTTTATTTTCTTATCTCTGGTAATAGTTCTTGGTTTGTAGAGGTGAAATTACCTTTTAGCGCGTAGGTACCCGTTTTTGCGCTCGACTGATACCCTGTTACTTATTCGTTCCTCATTCACTTTTTATACGTTGCATCTTTTTAATGATTTCTTTTCTTTTTTTTTGTCTCTGGTGTTAGTTTGTGTTCGTAGAAGTGAAATTATCTTTTAAGCGCGTATGCTTTTTTTTGCGCTGGACTGATACCCTGTTACTTATTCTTTACTTATTCGATTTTTATACGTTGCACCTTTTTAATTTTTCTCTTTTCTTTTCTTTTCTTGTCTCTGATGTTAGTTCTAGTTTATTGGAGTTAAATTAACCCTGTTAGCGCATATGTACCAGTTTCTGCGCTCGACTGAAACCCTGTTACTTATTCGCTACTTATTTGTTCCTTATTCGATTTTTATACGTTTCCATTTTTGAATGTTTTCTTTTCTTTTGATTTCTTGTCTCTGGTGATAGTTCTTGGTTGGAAGAGGTTAAATTTCCCTATTAGCGCGTAGGTACCCGTTTTTGCGCTCGACTGATAGTCTGATACCCTGTTACTTATTCGCTACTTATTTGTTCCTTATTCGATTTTTATACGTTGCACCTTTTTAATGCTTTCTTTTCTTTTCTTGCCTCTCGTGTTAGTGTTTGGTTGGTAGAGGTGAAATTACCCTATTAGCGCGTATGTACCCGTTTTGGCGCTCGACTGATACCCTGTTACTTATTCGCTAATTATTCGTTCCTAATTCGATTTTTATACGTTGCACCTTTTTGAGGCTTTATTTTCTTGTATCTTGCTTCGTAGAGGTAAAAATACTACTCTATTAGTGCGTGTGTACCCGTTTTGGCGCTCGACTGATACCCTGTTACTTATTCGCTACTTATTCGTTCCTTATTCGATTTTTATACGTTGAACCTTTTTAATACTTTATTCTCTTTTATTTTTTTGTCTCTGGTGTTAGCTCGTGGTTCTTAGAGGTTAAATTACTCTTTAAGCGCGTATGTACCCGTTTTTGCGCTGGACTGATACCCTGTTTCTTATTCGTTCCTTATTCGCTTTTGATACGTTGTACCTTTTTAATACTTTCTTTCTTTTATTTTCTTGTCTCTGGTGTTAGTTCTAGTTTGTTGGAGTTGAATTAACCCTGTTAGCGCATATGTACCAGTTTCTGTGCTCCACTTGTTCGCTATTTATTTGTTGCTTATTCGATTTTTATACGTTGCACTTTTTGAATGATTTCTGTTCTTTTATTTTCTTGTCTCTGGTTCTAGTTTAGTGGAGTTAAATTAACCCTATAAGGATATATGTACCAGTTTATGCTCTCGACTGATACCCTGTTAATTATTCTTTCGAAAAAATTTTGCGTTCGTATTATGCTATGGCGATGTCTGCGTCGTCGTCCGAAGACAATTTGGTTCGCAGACAATAACTTGAGTATAAGTGTATGGATCCCTTCTATCAAATTGTAGCACAAGGTTCCATACCACAATAGGAAGGTTCGGATTAATTGTGGGGGTTATTGTCGTAGCTGTTTAGTATTTAAAGGTCAAAAATAGGCAAAAAACAAACATTTTTCTGGTTTCTCAGACAATAATTTGAGTATGAGTGTATGGATCTCTATGAAATGTTACAACATGGTTCCATACTACAATAGAAAGGTTGGGATTGATTTTGGGGGTTATTGTCGGAGCTGTTTAGTAATAAGGGTTCAAAATATGCAAACAAACAAGCATGTTTCTTGTTTCAGGACAATAACTTGTGTATAAGTGTATGGATCTCTACGAAATTTTACCACAAGGTATCATACTTCAAAAGGAGGCCTAAAACAGTACTTTTGTAATACTTTGTATAAATTGATTATTTCTTGGCCAGTTTCAATGGGGTTTAATTCAAAGTCTTGAATTCTTGGGGTTCTTTAATATTCTGAATCTAACCGGGTATTTTGAATTTGGATTTTGGGCCCTGTTTTTGCATTGGACCATATTAAGGTCTAAAGGGTCCAAAATTAAACTTTGTTTGATTTCATAAAAGATTGAATTATTGGTGTTCTTTGATATGCTGAATATAACCGTGTATTTAGATTTTTGATTTTGGGGTCTGTCTTCAAATTGGTCCACATTAAGGAATTCTTCGGGTTCTTTGATATGCTATATCTAAGCGTGTATTTAGATTTTTGATTTTGGGCACATTTTTCAAGTTGGTCCAAATTGGGGTCCAAAATTAAACTTTGTTTGATTTCATCAAAATTTGAAGTATTGGTGTTCTTGATATGCCCAATCTAACAGTGTTTTAGATTTTTGATTTTGGGCCTGGTTTTCAAACTGGTCCACATTAAGGTCCAAAGTGTCCAAAATTAAACTTTGTTTGATTTCAACAAAATTGAATATATGGGGTTCTTTGATATGCTGAATATAACCGTGTATTTAGATTTTTATACGACCGCAAAAAAATTTTTGTGGTCGTATATTGGTATGACGTTGGCGTCGTCGTCGTCGTCCGGCGTCGTCGTCGTCGTCCGAAGACGCATTGGTTTTCGCACTCTAACTTTAGTTTAAGTGAATGGATCTCTATGAAATTTTACCATAAGGTTCAATATCACAAAAGGAAGGTTGGGATTGATTTTGGGGGTTATGGTACCAACAGTTAAGGAATTAGGGGCCAAAAGAGGCCAAAATAAGCATTTTGTGACTTCCAGACATAACTTGTGTGTTAGTGTATGGATCTCTCTGACATTGTACCACAAGGTTCCATATCACAAAGGAAATGCTGGGATTGATTTTGGGGGTAATTGCCTCAAAATTTTAGGAATTAGGTGCCAAAAAGGGCAAAAACAAGCATTTTCTAGTTTCATGACAATAACTTGTGTGTAAGTGTATGGATCTTTCTGAAATTGTACTACAAGGTTCCATATCACAAAGGGAAAGCTGGAATTGAGTTTGGGGGTAATTGCCTGAAACATTTAGGAATTAGGGGCGAAAAAAGGGGCCAAAAACAAGCATTTTTCTAGTTTCATGACAATAACTTGTGTTCAAGTGTATGGATCTTTCTGAAATTGTACTACAAGGTTCCATATCACAAAGGGAAAGCTGGAATTGAGTTTGGGGTAATTGCCTGAAACGTTTAGGAATTAGGGGCCAAAAGGGCCAAAATAAGCATTTTCTAGTTTCCAGACAATAACTTGTTTTCAAGTGTATGGATCTCTCTGAAATCGTACTGCAAGGTACCATACCTCAAAGGAAGGCTGGGATTGAGTTCGGGGTGATGAATCAAAAGGGGTTCAAAAAGTTGGTGGGGGTTTCTTTTTCTTTTTTTTCTTTAAAATTTTCCATTTTAAGTTGGTTAATTCTGATTTATATTTAAAAGCTAATAATAATGATATGGCAGAAGATACACACCTAACAGGATGTGTAAATTATTATATAATAAGTATTGTGCAATAGCAAGAAATTTAATATTCAATTGCACAGTATTGTGCAAAAGAAGATACTTTGTATAAATTGCTTATTTCTTGACCAATTTCAATGGGGTTTGATTCTTGAACTCTTGGGGTTCTTTAATATGCTGAATCTAATCGTGTATTAAGTTTTTGGATTTAGGGCCCCGTTTTAAATTGGTCCACACTGAGGTCCAAAGGGTCCAAAATTAAACTTTGTTTGATTTCATCAAAAATTGAATTATTGGGGTTCTTTGATATGCCGAATCTAACCGTGTATTTAGATTCTTAATTTTTGGTTTGTTTTCAAATTGGTCTACATTAAGGTCCAAAGGGTCCAAAATTAAACTTAGTTTGATTTTAACAAAAATTGAATTCTTAGGGTTCTTTGATATGCTGAATCTAAACATGTATTTAGATTTTTGATTATGGGCCCAGTTTTCAAGTTGGTCCAAATCGGGGTCCAAAATTAAAGTTTGTTTGATTTCAACAAAAATTGAATATATGGGGTTCTTTGATATGCTGAATCTAACCATGTATTTAGATTTTTGATTTTTGGGCCCCGTTATCAATTTGTTCCACATTGAGGTCAAAAGGGTCGAAAATTAAACTTTGTTTGATTTCATCAAAAATTGAATTATTGGGGTTCTTTGATATGCCGAATCTAACCGTGTATTTAGATTCTTAATTTTTGGTCCCATTTTCAAATTGGTCTACATTAAGGTCCAAAGGGTCCAAAATTAAACTTAGTTTGATTTTAACAAAAATTGAATTCATAGGGTTCTTTGATATGCTGAATCTAAACATGTATTTAGATTTTTGATTATGGGCCCAGTTTTCAAGTTGGTCCAAATCGGGGTCCAAAATTAAACTTTGTTTGATTTCAACAAAAATTGAATATATGGGGTTCTTTGATATGCTGAATCTAACCATGTATTTAGATTTTTGATTTATGGGCCCCGTTATCAACTTTGTCCACATTGAGGTCAAAAGGGTCCAAAATTAAACTTTGTTTGATTTCATCAAAAATTGAACTCTTGGGGTTCTTTGATATGCTGAATCTAACCATATATTTAGATTTTGGATATTGGACCATAATAGGTGAATGTCCAATTTAAAATTTTTAAGTTCTTAGACCACATTCATTCTGTGTCAGAAACCTATGCTGTGTCAAATATTTAATCACAATCCAAATTCAGTTCTGTATCAAGCTTGAATGTTGTGTCCATACTTGCCCCAACTATTCAGGGTATGACCTCTGCGGTCGTATCAAGCTGCGCCCTGCGGAGCATTTTATTAATTTTGGGGTCTGTCTTCAAATTGGTCCACATTAAGGAATTCTTCGGGTTCTTTGATATGCTATATCTAAGCGTGTACTTAGATTTTTGATTTTGGGCACATTTTTCAAGTTGGTCCAAATTGGGGTCCAAAATTAAACTTTTAAAATTTAAATTATTGGTGTTCTTGATATGCCCAATCTAACAGTGTTTTAGATTTTTGATTTTGGGCCTGGTTTTCAAACTGGTCCACATTAAGGTCCAAAGTATCCAAAATTAAACTTCGTTTGATTTCAACAAATTAAAAATTGAATATATGGGGTTCTTTGATATGCTGAATCTAACCGTGTATTTAGATTTTGAATTTTGGGTCCTGTTATTAAATTGGTCGACATTGAGGTCCAAAGGGTCCAAAACTAAACTTTGTTTGAATTCTTAGGGTTCTTTGATATGCTGATTGCAAACATGTATTTGGAATTTAGATATTGGACCATAATTGGTAAATGTCCAATTTTAAATTATTTAAGTACTAAGACCACATTCATTCTGTGTCAGAAACTATGTAATATCAAATATTTAATCAGAATCCAAATTCAGAGATGTATTGCACAATTAATAGAAATTGTAAGTAGAGTCATAGTTAAAAATAGATATAGTATCAAATCAATCAAATTTTAGAGAAGAAATTATGTATAAAGGTAAGTTTTGTACATTTTTAAAAGACTTTGTATTCAGTCTTAATCTAAACCCTTCAGAATGAAAGTTTCATATCTTCTCTCAATTATAAAATGGTTAAGTAGAGCTGTAAATCAGTCTTAATCTAAACCCTTCAGAATGAAAGTTTCATATCTTCTCTCAATAATAAAATGGTTAAGTAGTAAGAGCTGTAAATATGTAATCTCATGCTGATAAGGGACAGATAATATTACATGTAGAGATGATTGTGTCCAGTTTCTGATATTATCACTCCAGGACGGGAACAATGAAGATAATTGAAATTTTGTTTATTTTAACATTTTTATAACTAATTATGGAAATTAAATTTTAAAATGAATGAAGAAAAGTTTGTGATGTAATTTTCCCTACACATTAGCTAATGTGTGTATTTGTTTGATTAATTGGTTATTCTTTGTTTGTTTTATTTCAAGTATTTCATGAGGGCCTCAGGGAAGATTAGTTTTTATAGCTAACTGTATAACCCTCTTTAAATAAAAAATATTTATTATTATTATTAAAAACTTCACACAATTTGTATTAAATATTTATATTTGTAATTAACTAAATATTCACATATACGAATATATATAAGTGTTGTGTATTTACTATTAATTCATTCATGCTACAATTACCACCTATTATCAAGAAAACAAAACATGTGGTATTCATCAACTAACACACTTATAGTTGGAGTGACAAATTTATTTGAAAATTTTGTGTTTTCTAAGTGGCATGGCTGATAAGCTGGCGATTTGGTAGGACTGAATTAATGAGGAATGATGTTTTGGAAATTGGGTTTTTTTTTTTTTTTTTTTTGAAGATAGAAATGAGAATGGAAATGGGGAATGTGTCAAAGAGACAACAACCCGACCAAAGAGCAGAAAACAGCCGAAGGCCACCAATGGGTCTTCAACACAGCGAGAAAATCCCGCACCCGAAGGCGTGCTTCAGCTGGCCCCTAAACAAAAATGTGTACTAGTTCAGTGATAATGGAAGTCATACTAAGCTCCAAAATATATAAATGAACTAAAATTAAAAATCATACAAGACTAACAAAGGCTAGAGGCTCCTGACTTGGGACAGGCGCAAAAATGCGGCGGGGTTAAACATGTTTTGTGAGATCTCAACCCCCCTATACATCTAACCAATGTAGAAAAAACAAACACACAGCAATACGCACAGTAAAACTCAGTTTAAAAGAAGTCCGAGTCCGATGTCAGAATAGGTAACAAAAGAAACTAAGCAAAATGACAATAATACATAAATTAACAAAGGACTACTAGCAGTTACTGACATGCCAGCTCCAGACCTCAATTAAACTGATTGGAAGATTATGTCTTCATCATATGAAAATCAAGCACAATCCCTCCCGTTAGGGGTTCAGTATCATACCATCATAAAATTTATGAGAAGAATATAACCCGTATCATGCCAACTACTGGTTTTAGAATACATGTGTTTATTTCCGATGCAAATACCCTATGAGTGAATCAATATTAAAACCAAAATATGCCATCTTTAATGACCTAGAACTTCTTGGTACGTTTATTTGTTATTCTGTATAAATTAATTTTAAGAATGCTGTTTTGTGAGATCTCAACCCTCCCCCTATACATCTAACCAATGTAGAAAAAACTAACACACAGCAGTACGCACAGTAAAACTCAGTTTAAAAGAAGTCCGAGTCCGATGTCAGAATAGGTAACAAAAGAAACTAATATATATATATATATATATATATATATATATATATATATATATATATATATATATATATATATATATATATATATATATATATATAGATATAAGAAGATGTGGTATGAGTGCCAATGAGACAACTCTCCATCCAAGTCAAAATTTATAAAAGTAAACCATTAAAGGTCAAAGTACGGTCTTCAACACGGAGCCTTGGCTCACACCGAACAGTAAGCTATAAAGGGCCCCAAAAATTACTAGTGTAAAACCATTCAAACGGGAAACGAGAAACACTTATGAACCACATCAACAAACGACAACTACTGAACATCAGATTCCTGACTTAGGACAGGTGCAAAAAAATGCAGCGGGTTTAAACGTTTTAATGGTACCAAACCTTCACCCTTTTTCTGAAACAATAGTGTAACATCACAACATAGAAAGACATACTATAAAATATCAACTGAATGTATATATATATTTTAATTTTTTTTCTGATGAAGCAAACCCCTTGAAAAACTAAGCTTATATTGTCCATTAATGAATAAATTAATTAAATTCATGGTGTACTTGGATATGCTGAATCTGTCCAAATCGGGGTCCAAAATAAACATTATTTAATTTCGACAAAAATTGTATATATGGGGTTCTTTGTTATGCTGAATCTTACCTTGTACTAAGATTTTGGATTTTGGGCCCTATTATCAAATTGGTTCACATTGAAGTCCAAAGGGTCCAAAATTAAACTTTGCTTGATTTCATAAAAAAAAATTCTTTGGGTTCTTTGATATGCTGAATCGAATCATGTATTTAGATTTTGGAGATTGGACTATTATAGGTAAAAGTCCAATTTCAGATTTTTCAGTTCTTTGACCACATTCGCTCTGTGTCAGAAACCTATGATGTGTCAAATATTTAATCACAATCCAAATTCAAAGCTGTACTAAGCTGTAACTGTTCAGGGTTGGACCTCTGCGGTCGTATCAAGCTACGCCCCGCGGAGCATTTTATTTATTATTTTTTTTACTTTGCCGCCTTTTAATGATATGTTTTTTTTTATGTATCTGCTGTGAGTTCTGGGTTCTTGGAATTGAAATCACCCTTTTGGCGGACTAGCCAAACTAAGAGATACTCCACATTGGCCATTGTACCAGAGTTAGAGGTAAACATGGTCTTTAAAATGGCCCATAACACTTATATCCTAGATCTGTACGAAGTTGTCAGCATACGATGGGGGTACTCCGGAATGTTACTTAGACAAACTTAACTATTGCCGGCTGTCCAAACTAAGAGATTATCCATGTGGGCCATTGTACTAGAGGTAGAGGTAAACATGGCCGTTAAAAATGGCCCATAGCACTTATGCCCTATACCCTTAACGAGTTTATCAGAATACGAAGGGGGATACCTCGGTATGTGACATAGACTAACTTAACTATTGCCGGTTGGCTAAACTAAGAGATTCTCCACGTTGGCCATTGTACCGGTACCAGAGGTAGAGAGAGGTAAACACAGCCTTTAAAATGGTTCATAGCACTTATACCCTAGATCCGTACCAGTTTGTTAGCATATAGTTGGGGGTACCCTATATGTCACGTAGTCCCATTTTACTATTGCTGGCTGGACAAACTAAGAGATTATCCACGTTATCCTTGGAACCAGAGGTAGAGGTAGGCATGACCCATAGCAAAAACAACCTAAACCTATACGTGTTTTTTAGCATAGGGTGGGGTGTACCCGGTATGTGACGTAATCCATCATATATTTTTATAATTATTGCCAGCTGACCATACTAAGAGATTGTCCACATGAAAAAAAACGAAAACAACACTTTATAAATTCCGTGCCGGTCCGAAGCGCTTTTCTGGACTTACCTTCATCAGGAACGCTCAAAGTCGAATATTTGAATGCCAAGGATGTATAAGAACCGAAACAATTGAAGAGCTATATTTTCAAAAGGACCTAAAAAAAGCAAATTCAGCTAAGGTCAACTTTGCCTGAGGGAGTTGAAACCTTAGTTTCTTTATAATTTCAAAATTTACAAACGAACAATTTAAGAAAGATTTGTTATAAATCATATCAGTACCGAGGTACTGACTACTGAGCTGATGATACCCTCGGTGACTGATAGTCCACCAGCAGAGGCATCGACCCAGTGCTGTAAAAAAATGAAAACAACACTTTATAAAGTTCATGCGTCCGAAGCGCTTTTCTTGATTTACCTTCATCAGGAACACTCAAAGCCGAATATGTGAAAGCCAAGGATGTATTAGAACCGAAATGAAGAATGGTACAACAGTACGTAGTAGGAAAGTGTCGATTCTGACTTACGAAATTATATTTGATTTTAATTTTTTTTTTCAAATCTGTTCCCATGGATCTAACCTAATCAAAATCTCTTTTAGGGAAATGTTGTGCCAAACTGTAATAAGCATCTAAATGAGATAAGTATTTAGTTGTTTGTGTTTTATCATAGTCCACCATATATGAATTATAAGCTTTACTATGTCTATGAGTCATCGTGGCAACTCCTGCTCTAGTTGATTTTTCAAATATAAGCGTCATATCTATTTCAGACTTTTTCAGATTTCATAACTTGGTGTAGTTTTCAATTTTAACTCTTTTCCACTTTTTTCTTTACTTGATCTATTTCATTACTAACACCACTTTTGTTAATAGTGTTTCTTATATTTTATATTGATATCATGTTATATTTACAAGAATTACTTCACAAAAAAATTAATTTGAAATAAAAAAGCTTTCTGGGCATTCGCAAATCACTTCACATTATGCTCCTCCTTAAAATGTTCCCTAAATTTTAGTACAGTTGTTTGGATTAAGACTTGTCTCTTTTCTTTCCAAATCAAGATCCTTAGTTTCTTACCAGTGAGTAAGAAAAATATTCCTGCTTTGACTTTATAGCCAATTTTAAACCGTTACTTATGATGTATGCCACTTTCAAGTCTGTCTCCTTGTTACGCATTACTTACCCATTAAAGCCAATACTTGCAATGTCCCCCAATTCGGTTTTTTTTTTTTGGTCAAAATCTTGGTCATTTCAAACTTTACCTTTGACCTTTTCCACATTCAAAATGTTATTAGAAACATTCCAGTGGGGAGAAGCTAAACAATTTTATTCTTGGGCTTCCTCTCCTAACACGGATTCCCTCGTAAATGTATCATCATCCTCCTCAAACATAGTTATGCTTTTTATTCCTTATTTTGATGCCATACTTTCATTATTGAGGTCTCTTTTTATTTTGATGCCATATTTTAATTATGTGGTTAAATGTACGTATGTTTTTGGTCAATTTTGGTTTCGTGTAAAAAAAAATTTAATTAAAAAAAAATTAATATCATATATAATTTTGTAAGTCAGAATCGACACTTTCCTACTACGTACTTTTGTACCATTCTTCATGTGGACAATCTCTTAGTATGGCCAGCTGGTAATGGTTACAAAAAGATATGATGGATTACGTCACATACCGGGTACACCCCACCCTATACTAACAAACACATATAGGTCTAGCTTGCTTTTGCTATGGGTCATGCCTACCTCTACCTCTATTTCCAAGGATCACGTAGATAATCTCTCAGTTTGTCCAGCCAGAAAGAGTAAAATGGTACTACGTGACATATAGGGTACCCCCAACTATATGCTGAAAAACTGGTCCGGATCTAGGGCATAAGTGCTGTGGACCATTTAAAAGGCTATGTTTACTTCTACCTCTGGTACAATGGCCACCGTGGATAATCTCTTAGTTTAGCCACCCGGCAAAAGTTAAGTTGGTCTTTTTAACATACCAAGGTATCCCCCTTCGTATGCTGATAAACTTGTAAGGGTATAGGGCATAAGTGCTTTGTGTCATTTTTAACGGCCATGTTTACCTCTACCTCTAGTATAATGACCCATATGGATAATCTCTTAGTTTGGACAGCCAGCAATAGTTAGGTTGGTCTAATTAACATTCCGGAGTACCCCCATCGTATGCTGACAACTTCGTACAGATCTAGGATATAAGTGTTATGGGCCATTTTAAAGACCATGTTTACCTCTACCTCTGGTACAATGGCCAATGTGGAGAATCTCTTAGTTTGGCTAGTCCGCCAAAAGGGTGATTTCAATTCCAAGAACCCAGAACTCACAGCAGATACATAAAAAAAACATATCATTAAAAGGCGGCAAAGTAAAAAATAAAATGCTCCGCGGGGCGTAGCTTGATACGACCGCAGAGGTCCAACCTTGAACAGTTAGGGCAAGTATGGAAACTACATTCAAGCTTAATACAGCTTTAAATTTGGATTGTGATTAAATATTTGACACGTCATAGGTTTCTGACACAGAATTAATTGTGGTCAAAGAACTAAAAAAATTGAAATTGAACTTTTACCTATAATGGTCCAATATCCAAAAATCTAAATACATGGTTCGATTCAGCATATCAAAGAACCCAAAGAATTTAATTTTTTATGAAATCAAACAAAGTTTAATTTTTGACCCTTTGGACTTCAATGTGGACCAATTTGATAACAGGGCCCAAAATCCAAAATCTAAGTACAAGGTTAGATTAAGCATATTAAAGAACCCCAAGAATTCAAGACTTTGAATTAAACCCCATTGAAATTGGTCAAGAAATAATCAATATATACAAAGTATTACAAAAGTATTGTTTTTGGCCACTTTTGCCTAAACCGTTAGGGTCATCACCCCGAAAATCAATCCCAACCTTCCTTTTATGGTATAAAATCTTGTGGCACAATTAAAAAGCAATCCATAGACTAATACTTTAGTTATTGTCCAGAAACCAGATAATCCTAGTTTATTGGCCCCATTTCAACTCGTAATTCCTTAACGATTTGGGCCATGGCCCCCAAAATCAATGCCAACCTTCCTTTTAAAGTATGGAACCTTGTGGTAAAATTTCTTAGAGATCCATACACTTATACACAAGTTATTGTCCTGAAACAAGAAAAATGCTTGTTTTTCGCCCATTTTTGGCCTTTAAATACTAAACAGCTACGACAATAACCCCCAAAGTTCATCCCAACCATCATTGTGGTATGGAACCTTGTGCTACAGTTTGATAGAAGATATCAATACACTTATACTCAAGTTATTGTCTGCGAACCAAAATGTCTTCGGACGACAAATGTCTTCGGACGACGACGCAGACATCGCCATAGCATAATACGAACGCAAAATTTTGTGGTCGTATAAAAACGAATATGAAAGAATAAGTAACAGGGTGTCAGTCGAGAGCATAAACCAGTACAAATGCGCTAACAAGGTTATTATAAATCCACGAAACCGTCGAGAGCAGAAACTAGTACATATGCGCTATTGCAAATCCATGAACCCAGAACAAACACGAGAGTCATGAAAATGAAAAAAAAAGAAATCATTTAAAAGGTGCAACGTATAAAATACAAATAAGGAACAAATAAGTAGCGAATACGTAACAGAGTATCAGTTGAGCGAACAAACTGGTACATATGTGATTATAGGGTTGATTTAACGCCACTAAACTAGAACTAATACCAGAGACAAGAAAATAAAAAAAAAAAAACAAGATATCATTCAAAAGGTGCAACGTGTATAAAAAGCGAATAAGGAACGAATAAGTAACAGGGTTTCAGTAGAGCGCGAAAACGGGTACATACGCGCTAATAGGGTAATTTCACCTTTACGAACCACGAACTAACACCAGAGACAAGAAAAGAAAAGAAAAGAAAGCAATGAAAAGATGCAACGTATTAAAGTCGAATAAGGAACTAATAAGTAGCGAATAAGTAACTGGGTATCAGTCGAGCGCAAACACGAGATCATACGCCCTCATAAGGTAGTTGCAACTCTACCAAGCAAGAATTCAAACTAAAGACAACAAAATAAAGCATTCAAAAGGTGCAGCGTATAAAAATCGAATAAGGAACAAATAAGTAGCGAATAAGTAACAGGGTATCAGTCGAGCGCAGAAACTGGTACATATGCGCTAACAGGGTTAGTTTAACTCCAATAAACTAGAACTAACACCAGAGACAAGAAAATAAAAGAAAAGAAAGCCTTAAAAAGGTGCAACGTATACAAATCTAATAAGGGACGAATAAGTAACAGGGTATCAGTCCAGCGCAAAAACGGTAACATATTCGCTTAAAGGGTAATTTCACCTCTACGAACCATGAACTAACACCAGAGACAAAAAAAAAAAAGAAAAGAAAAGAAAGCATTAAAAAGATGCAACGTATAAAAAGCAAATAAGGAACGAATAAGTAACAGGATATCAGTCGAGCGCGAAAACGGGTACATACGATAATTTCACCTCTACCAACAAAGAACTAACACAAGAGACAAGAAAAGAAAAGAACAGAACAGAAAGCATTAAAATTGTGAAACGTATAAAAATCGAATAAGGAACAAATAAGTAGCGAATAAGTAACAGGGTATCAGTCCAGCGCGGAAACGGGTATACAAGCGCTAATAGGGTAATTTCACCTCTACGAACCAAGATCCAACACCAGAGACACGAAAATAAAGCAGTAAAAATGTGCAACGTATAAAAATCGAATAAGAAACAAATAAGTAGCGAATAAGTAACAGGGTATCAGTCGAGCGCAAAAACGGGTACCTACGCGCTAAAAAGGTTATTTCACCTCTACAAACCAAGAACTATTACCAGAGGTAAGAAGATAAAGCATTAAAGGGGAACCATATTAAACTCGATTAAGGAACGAATAAGTAACGAATAAGGAATAAGAAACAAGTAACGAATAGGTAACGAATAAGGAATAAGGAATAAGTAACGAATGAGGAATAATGAATCAGTAACCAATAAGGAATAAGGAATAAGTAACGATTAAGGAATAAGTAACGAATAAGGAATAAGTAACGAACTTGACGACCCTATTATTTTTCTTTTTCTTATCAGTGTGTTTTTGATATAATATAAAGGTGATTTCGGTTTATATACTCGTAAAGGATAAATGCTCTTTTTTTATTATTATTCAACGGTAATGGTCATAATGTAAACATTAGTTATGATTCCCCACCAACTTGACGATTAACAGCTATGTAAAATATAGTCCGAATATTTTTCAATAAGTAAATGCAAAGATATACGTACTCGTATAAATCTTCTATAATTATAGTATAGTTACCTGCAGCAAAAGAGAAGAAAATGATAATGCGAGGATTTGGCAAAATTGCTTCGGTTCCGAGCGCAGTGATACGCGTGTTTTGGAGAAATTTTCGAGTGTTTTTAAACAGAAGCAGTGAAAAAAAATATATTTGATCCGGTCCCAAGTCGATCCGGCCCACGTCGACCCGTTCCTAATTTCAAATTTTTTTTTAACAAGGGATAAAAAATATATATGTTTGACTTGTTCATTAAAATAGCAACAGTGGACGATAAAAAATAGTGCCTTTGACGCATATTCAAACGTATACTTTTCAATGTATCACCCTAAATGAGTACGGATGATTCACAGGTACATAGATTTGTTTAAAATATGTTTAACATATCTATAAGAAAAATCTCGTCTTGTACCTGTCGGATAAATATGCAGTATGAAGCATTTGTGTTGATTATGATTATATTAGAAGTTATCAAGGCTATTGTGTATGCAAACTTATACTATACTAGAACATATATTACAGAAGTAAGTACCATCAACTTTAATCAACAGTAATCAGCATTTTTCCAAATGACTTTGATCTTTACAAGTCTTTGAAAGTTTAAACTCGTGTAAAATAGATAACAAAGTTACATATACAACGTATTCATTATTTTACAATGGGAACGGATCAACTTTGGCCTTATCGACATGGGACCGGAATCGATTAAACGAGAGAAATAAATCAAACCACTGCAGCAGGTTTGTATGCCAAACTGGGTTAAGAATCACATAATAAAATATGCACGTAATTTTAGGGCATTAAGTTACGTATACATTTCATTTACCATATTCTCTTCCTTAAGAATGGCTGACGTGCCAGACAATGTTCCTCTTACAACAACACAGGCTTGTATGCCCTTTCTTTTTGTCGTGAAATTATATTTTCTGTCTTAACTTTCTTGTCATCCCGGCATAATTCGGAGCGCTATAACCTTGTTCTTTCAAAGAATGTAAATATTTCTGAAGACATGCTCAAGCCTTGTATATAGTTTTATGCTAGTTGTGTAATTTTATTTAATCCACCAAAATTACATCACGGTAATTTGCCGCTTGAACATTGAAGTTGGTATTTATATATTCCTTACTAAACCTATTACAATTAATTTATATAGTAAGTACATGGTAAAATCCATAGTAATACATCCACTAGATCAAATATAGGGCTTTTCATAACCCAACCGTAGTTTGAATCACTGTCTGAGGAAAATTTACATCCTTCTTAAGTTACCAGACGAACATACATAAAAAATATACTAGTAGTAGTATCAGGGTTTCTCAGTTTTGGACATTGCCAATCACAAACAATTATTGGTGACTTCGCACGGTCATTTCTTGGAGTCATACTTGGAATTATCATCTTGAAAATTGATTTAGCTTGAATGAATTGTTGACTTTGTTTCAGGTTTAGAACCAGGAACTGTTGTACTGACAGAGAAGGCAGTCGATGGAGCATTCCAGCCATTCCTATCCACGGTATTTATTTTACTGCCTAGTTTTAGGAATCTAAAAATCGATTGAAACTCTTTAAACGATAATCAAGTTTAAGTATGATAGTTATGCTGTACAGTGTGATGGTTTAGTTTGCTCGAGTTCAATGGTTACGGTGTTCAACGATGGTTCAGTCTGTTCAGCGATAGTACGAGCAACTTAAATGAATTATCACATATGCTAATAAATGACTGTTCAATCAACCAAACTGGAAAAGGTAAACAAAACCGTTTGTCCCTATGATAGATTTCAAATTAAGAAGTAGAGAAAAACAATTCTTTTTGTCCACATTGTATGATGTGATTAAGAATTCCATTGGAAAGCTGAAGTTGATTAGCCTCAACTCGTGTTGTAAAAGAAAATTGAATACGAATTAAATTTTCAGCTGGGAAAAGCAAAATTCAGAAAATATATGTTGGAATTCTTGTATGATGAAGATACAATGCCCTGTACCACAATAGTACTAAGATTGGGGAGTTCACGTAGACACGTTCAATGAAGAAATGACCACTAAATTTAACAGGAAGTTTAAAAATAAGTAGATCACAGTTAAATGTGGTTTATATGAAATAGCCCGGGATCTCTAGATCTGCTTCTTGATGGTAGTGATCCAGGATTTCAGACTATATCGGAGACATTTGAGCACCAAAAACATCACTACTGATACAAAACTTAACACATTAATTATTTTGGCTTTGAATTATATCCCCCGGGGATATGGGAATCACACTGTCCATTGGTTTGTCTGTCTGTCCGTGTACCTTGTAAACACAACTCCTTTACGGCATGACAGATAATGATGACACTTTACACTTGTAGAACACTACCGGCGGATGTGCATCAAAGAATATAACCCCGGCCTAACATTTAATAGTGGAATTTTCTTTTTGCATTGTGCATATATTTGTATTGCTCATATGCCTCAACCACTCGGCGTATAACTACATTTCTTAAATAAATGAATTTTAATAAAATTAACTTCAAGGTGCCTTCAACGTACTGATAGTATTGCTGATCGGGGGTATTCTTTTGTGAGTTTTGTGAGTTCACTCACAGTTCTAGTTCTGCACTAACTTAATTGACAGCAACTGAAATATATAACTTGGTTTTTAAACGTTTATTGAATTAATTTTAATTTTAACCTGGTTAATTTATCAGCAGATGATAATGTTTTGACATTATCTTTGATCGTAATCGGTTCTTGATATGTATTGCCATTACCTATTTGCGTTTAAATACTTGGTTATACACGGTTCATACTTGTACTTTCCCCCTATGTGATAGCTCTTAAAACAATAAGGTAACAATAGCATAATATTTAAAAGATATGATATACCGATTGAAACATGACCAACGTTTTAGAGTGTTAGACCATCACACTTTAGGATACCAGCTACTGCAGTGTGACATCGCACTTGAGAGGGACATTAACCATAGAATTTAAGCTACACCGCCATACTTTAGAGAACCACCACATTTTAGATTCCTATAAATATATTTCAGTTTTTCCTGGAACAGATAATAAATCAGGGTCTGGCCGAATAAAAAGAGATTTTTAACCGGATTTTCGAAGGAAAAATCGGTTTTTGATTTGGGGATGTACGGCGGGCGGGCGGGCGGCTGCCAAACAGTGTCCGTTCATTAACATGACAACGCTTTGACGAAATTTTTTCAAATTTAGATATGTTGTTTCCTGTGACTAAATAAAGGTCAAGTTCAATTTTCAGGATTTTAGCTTTTCTCGTTGTTGAGTTATATCCTTTTCCAATAGTCACAAGTGGTACTTATTATGTGATTGAGTTGTTCACTTCAATATTCCCACTTACCTGCCTTCTTAACTAATTGCAATTTCCCTCTACTTCCCCATACGTTCCTCGAGTTTTTATACGACCGCAAAAAATTTTGCGGTCGTATATTGGTAGGACGTTGGCGTCGTCGTCGTCGTCGTCGTCGTCGTCCGAAGACACATTGGTTTTCGCACTCTAACTTTAGTTTAAGTGAATGGATCTCTATGAAATTTTACCATAAGGTTCAATACCACAAAAGGAAGGTTGGGATTGATTTTGGGGGTTATGGTACCAACAGTTAAGGAATTAGGGGCCAAAAAGGGGCCAAAAATAAGCATTTTTGTAACTTCCAGACATAACTTGTGTGTTAGTGTATGGATCTCTCTGACATTGTACCACAAGGTTCCATATCACAAAGGGAATGCTGGGATTGATTTTGGGGGTAATTGCCTCCAAATTTTAGGAATTAGGGGCCAAAAAAGGGGCAAAAAACAAGCATTTTTCTAATTTCATGACAATAACTTGTGTGTAAGTGTATGGATCTTTCTGAAATTGTACTACAAGGTTCCATATCACAAAGGAAAGCTGGAATTGAGTTTGGGGTAATTGCCCAAAACGTTTAGGAATAAGGGGGGGGCCAAAATAAGCATTTTCTAGTTTCCAGACAATAACTTGTGTTCAAGTGTATGGATCTCTCTGAAATTGTACTGCAAGGTACCATACCACAAAGGGAAGGCTGGGATTGTTTTGGGGTAATTGCCTCAAAATTTTAGGAATTAGGGGCAAAAGGGCAAAAAACAAGCATTTTCTAGTTTCAGGACAATAACTTGTGTGTAAGTGTATGGATCTTTATGAAATTGTACTACAAGGTTCCATATCACAAAGGGAAAGCTGGGTTTGAGTTTGGGGTAATTGCCTAAACGTTTAGGAATTTAGGGCCAAAAGTGGCCAAAAAACAAGCATTTTCTAGTTTCAGACAATAACTTGTGTTCAAGTGTACGGATCTCTCTGAAATTGTACTGCAAGTACCATACCACAAAGGAAGGCTGGGATTGAGTTTGGGGGTGATGAATCATAAGGGGGTTCAAAATATTTGAGGGGGGATTTTTTTTTCATTTTTTTTCTTTAAAATTTTCCATTTTAAATTGGTTATTTCTGATTTATATATATAAGCAAATTATAATGATATGGTTTGAATAGGTAAATTAAAAATTTTTAAGTTCTTAGACCACATTCATTCTGTGTCAGAAACCTATGCTGTGTCAAATATTTAATCACAATCCAAATTCAATGCTGTATCAAGCTTGAATGTTGTGTCCATACTTGCCCCAACTGTTGAGGGTTCGACCTCTGCGGTCATATCAAGCTGCGCCCAGCGGAGCATTTTATTTATTATAAATACGGTAATACCTCCAGTTATCTCCCTTGCGTAACTCTTCAGTTTCTCTCGGCGGCCGCCATTAAAGCACATGCGTTGCTTTCCCCGTACGTTTATTTGGATAATAAGAATTTGAATCGTAAGAAGGAGAAACAGGAAGATAAGTTTAAGAAGTGTGTAAGGTGTCACTGAAAATACACCTGACAACAGCACTTGTATGGTCGATATTTCGGCCATTGTACAAGAACAGGTACAATTACAAATACAAAAATTATTCAAAAAGAAATTGATTGATATCAATGCTAATGTTCTTGAAGTTCAACCTCCTGGAAAGCCTAGTTCTGCAACTTTGCAAAACCAAAGGCCACATTTTGACAAATTCAAAAGCTATGACGATCAGATGTCTTTAATGACGAATGTTGATCAAGATCAGGTTTCTTATCTTGATCCAGAAGAAAAGATTGATAATGGGTCTGCATCGCCACGATCTAGTCAAATGTTTACATGCACCCCAGTTGAGGTACCACAAGGGGCACCTGGTGCTTCTGATCCAATTGAGTGGGTTTCATTTATTCATAAAATGGCAACAGTTTTCAATATAGAACCTGAATCTTCAGAGATTCAAGATCAGGAACGTCCTTCTTTTGTTCCGGCAAGATTAAAACCTGACAAGAATGATAAAAAATCAGCAATTAAATTACCTTTGGAAGGTACAATAATTGACATGGTAAAATCTGTAGAAAAGGAAGCTATCTCTGGTCATTTGAAAAACAGAGCTGTTCGTGTCAGGGATGATAAGGCTTTCATGGTGAAGAAAGATGATTTTAATGCTTTCTGTAGTCCTCCTAAGTTAGATGCCAATATTGAGGAAGGGCTAGCTATTGGTCATAAAGGCAATTCTTTTAAATCTGGAGTTAATATACCACCTTTTCACAGAGAATTAGATAATGATTTTCGTCGTATGGACAATTCTGCCAGGGCACTTTTTAGAGCAGTTTCATATGGTACTATGATTTCTGCCTTTTTGGATGAGGCAACTTGTGAAGATGATAGGATTGAAGGACGTAAAGCATTAATTAATTGCTTTAGAAGTATGGCTGATTTATCAGGCAGAATCATGGCAAATTCAGTATTAAGTAGAAGGAAACTTTTTCTAATTGTACAAACTGTAAATACAAGTCCCCAGGTAGGGGCACGTTTGCTAAAGTTTCACAGGAAGTGGACAAAGATCACAGGAGATCAATGGGTTTTAGAAACTTTACTAGAAGGACTAAAACTGGAGTTTATGATTCATCCATGTTTAAACATAAAAGAGACAAGTGTTCCAAAATATGGTATTCACGAGTCGGTAATTTTAACAGAAATAAGTGTTTTATTAGAAAAAAATGTTATAGAACATGTTCCTGTTTGGCAAGAAAACTTGGGTTACTGTGAAAGTACTTTTGTTCGTGGGGAACCAATTTTCGTGGTTTTCGTGGATGACTTTATCCACGAATTTAAGTGTCCAACGAAATAAAACAACCGTTGTCAAAATCAAGACATGGAAATATCCCCATGTGGGTTTGACTTCTGATATGATCTAGAGAACATATTGAACATCGCCAAATCTGAGAATACTTTTATAGTTGTCACAGGGCAAATGTACTATGAACTACAACTGCAGGCAGGATTAGACCTATTTAATCTTTAAAACCTTAACTGTACAATTTTTGATCTTTTAAATCAAATAAAACAATATTTGATCGATGAAAGACAGATTTCCGGTATTGATATGCTATGATAAAGTGTTCATTTTATATCCTCATAACTCTCGTACATACAGGAAATAATAATTTCATGCTGGGCTGGCTTTTGATAAAAAATATTTTACAATTCAAGATACGTTTATAGCATTTGTTTATGTAATTGTTTTCTTTAGCTGACATGTTTATGACCTAATCAACACCTTTAATGATCTTTAATCTGTTGATCACTCTATCTCGGGTTAATTAGTGTGGTCACAACGATTTAGACAGGTCAATGTTTACTTTGCATTTCCTTCAATCCAGACAATTTGTAACCTTCGTTTCTAATGGCTTCAATTTTTCAAAATTTTTTTTCATAGAAAACTTAAATCCACGAATTTAAAAACCCACGAACATGTAAATGTTGCTCAAACCACGAAAATTGATACCCACGAATTAAAGTACTTTCACAGTATTACAGCACAGTTTTCGTAGTTCCGAAACGACAAGGAGGTCTGCGACCGATTCTCAATCTGAAACCTCTTAACCAATTAGTAGTGCCTCATCATTTAAAGATGGAAACTCTCCGTTCAATTATGAAAGCTTTAAAAAAGGGAGACTATGAGGTAACTTTGGATTTAGCAAATGCATATTTTCATATACCAATTCACACAGATTTCAAACAATTCCTGAGATTCCGATTTCTAGGTCACAGCTACCAATTTCGAGCAATGCCATTCGGGCTCAAATCTGCCCCAATAGTGTTCACAAAGATCATGGCTGTATTGGCAGCATACCTAAGAAAGTTAATGATTCAGATATTCATGTATCTAGATGATTGGCTGATCAGCAATTCAGACAGAACAGCTCTTGTAAAGCAAATGCATTTTGTACGCAGTCTAGTTCAAGATTTGGGACTTCTGGTAAATCAGAAAAAGTCAAACTTAATACCAACTCAGCATATAGAATACTTGTGAGCCCTTTTCAATCTAGAGAAAGGGATAGTAACACAAACAGAGACAAGATTTCAAAGTATTTTGGAAATAATACATGCATTACTAAACAGTCAACAGATTCAAGCAGTAGTAATTTTAAAATTACTAGGTCTGATGGCTTCATGCATTTACCTAATACCCATGGGAAGATTACACATGAGGCCAATCCAACTTTATTTGTTAGCACTATGGAGGCCAAACATCCAGCCATTGAATCAGTTCATTCCTGTACGAATGAGCTTGACAGTACATTTAAAATGGTGGACAAATCGGACAAATATTTTCAAAGGAATGCCTTTACAGGAGCCGACAATTCAGTTGACATTGATCACAGATGCTTCAGAACTAGGATGGGGAGCTCATCTAGAAACTTGGCGGACATCAGGAATATGGCCAAAGTCTTACCAACTAAAACATATAAATTGGTTGGAATTGAAGGCTGTACAGTTAGCGCTTCAAGAAACTGTACAGATCGTGAAAGACATGAATATTTTGATAAGGTCGGACAAGACAACAGTGATAAGTTATATCAACAAGCAGGGCGGAACCCATTCGCCAGAACTGTGTTACCTAACTTGGGACCTTTACCAATGGTGTATTCAGAACAATGTAACTATCCGTGCAGTTCACATTCCGGGAAAGATAAATCTACTAGCAGATGCTCTTTCGAGGGGGAAAAATCTTTCCAAGATGACAGAGTGGACACTCAACACTATGATAGTAAATATGATATTTCAGAAACTGGGAACTCCAAGTATAGATCTGTTTGCAACAGCTCAAAACAAAAAGTTGGCAGTTTATTGCTCTCCGGTTCCAGACATAGCAGCATTTCAAGTAGATGCTCTAACTGTAAATTGGAGCGGCATGTATGCAGATGCATTTCCTCCTCAAATCCTTGTTCCTCGGATATTACAAAAGATTCGAGAAGAAAAGACAGTTGTTCTTCTAATATCACCAATGTGACCAAGACAATCTTGGTATCATCAGATGTTGGATCTACTGATAGATATTCCAATAAAACTACCTCTTTTGCCAGATCTGCTTTTACAAATTCACAATCGAATACAAATATTTCATCAGAGTCCAGAAACGTTGAATCTTGTGGCATGGAAATTATCAAATTGCGCCATAAGTCAAAAGGATTTTCTGAAAAAACTGCAGAAATTATGGCAAATGCCAGAAAAACATCTACTCAAACAGTGTATGATGCAAGACTCAGAATATATGACAGTTGGTGTAAAGAACACAATATCAATTCCACTTCTTCAACTATACCAGAAGTAGCAGAATTTTTGTTATATCTTTCTACTGTAAGAAAATGCAAACCACAGACTATTACAGGTTACAAGTCAGCCATAGCATTGATTCATAATAATGGATTAGAAATTTCAAACAGTTCTGAGTTATCTTCATTGATTAAAGGATTATTTAATATGAATCCACCAATTCGTCAATAGACCCCAAATTGGAATTTACCTTTAGTTTTATTGATGCTAACAAAACATCCTTTTGAACCTTTAGATTCAATTGAATTAAAGTTTTTAACATTCAAAACAGCTTTTCTAGTAGCTATTGCATCAGCCAGTAGAGTTAGTGAAATTCATAGCTTATCATTAGATGATGGACATTTTAGATTTGAAAAAAAAATGGAATTTAACTATTACCAATATGCAGTTTCTTGCAAAAACACAGACTTTGAATAGGCCTTGGGAGCCATTATTCATTCCTTCATTTAATTCTTATGCAACTGATTCTGAGGATTTGAAACTATGCCCTTGCCGTACATTAAGGATTTACATAAATAGAACAAAATATATAAGGAAATCAAACAGACTGTTTGTTACTTATCAAAAAAACCATCATAAAGAAGCTTCAAAGGATTCTATTGCAAGATGGATTGTTAATACAGTGCGATATGCATATGAAAATGCAGATAAAGACACTTTAAAAACAGTAAGAGCACATGATACAAGAAGACTCTCTACTGCATGGGCTTTATTTTTGGTGCATCAGCTGAGGAAATTTTAAAAGCAGCTCACTGGACATCTGAAACTACTTTCACTTCATTCTATCTGAAGGATGTTCCAGACCACCAGTCCACTTTTGCCAAGTCAGCAATTTTGGTTTCTTTCAAGAGAGGAAGACAGAAATAGGTGAATATAATTTTTTTAATTCCTTATTTAATTCTTTTCCCACCACCTTTAGTAGGGCTGCAAATTCTTTTGCAATTAGTTAAGGAGGCAGGTAAGTGGAAATATTGATTGATTGATTGATTGTTGGTGTTTTAACGCCACTTTTAAGCACCGCTTTTGGGCTATTTCGTGGCGGCCAGTTTTTATTGGTGGAGGAAGCCGGAGTGCCCGGAGAAAACCACCGACCTTCGATAGGAAAACTGACAATCCTAGTCAATTAAGATTGGAGTCGAGTGCACCCGCACGAGCGGGGTTCGAACTCACAACCTCAGTGTTGACTGGCTAGTGATTACAGTAGTAACTACTTAGACCACTCGGCCACCGAGGCCCCCTGGAAATATTGAAGTGAACTAGGATTTTTGTGGGTAAAATCCTTGTTCATGAAATATTTACACTAACCTGCCTCACCCGCCCTCCTCCTCTCTCGAGGAATTACTTAATATTGGTCTCGAGAAACTGAAGAGTTACGCAAGGGAGATAACTGGAGGTATTACCGTATTTATAATAAAAAACTCGACGAACGTATGGGGAAGTAGAGGGAAATTGCAATTAGTTAAGGAGGCAGGTAAGTATAAATATTTCATGAACAAGGATTTTACCCACAAAAATCCTAATTTCTCTTTGAACAGAAATGGTTAATTATATATATAGAGTTTGATTACACTTACAGATAAGTTTTATAGATATTTGAAAGACATTGTATTAATGATAAATGACATTTTGGATTTTTTTTTCTTTTCTTTGGTAAATTGTTAGAAGAATTTTGTGGTAGGTTTGTTTGTTATTCTGTATAAACTAATTTTCTGAATGCTATATATATATATTTTTTTTTGATGAAGTGAACTCCTTTAAAAACTAAGCTTACATTGTCTATTAATAAACATATATTTAGATTTCTGATTTTGGTTTTATAATTTCATCAAAATTGAATTCTTGGGGTTCTTTGATATGCTGATTCTAACTATGTTTTAGTGGTTAAATCATATTTAATTTTATTGATTATAATTTGAAAATATATAACATCATATCTAATTTTAGAGAACTATTTTTTAGTGGTTAAATCATATCTAATTTTAGAGAACTATTTGTTTATCATTTATTCAGTTTGAGATATTTCCCTTTGAACAGAAAATTAATACGTATATGGATAACATTAAACTGTGTTTCATTTCAACGTAAATTAAATATATATAGGGTTCTTTCAAATGCTGAATCTAAATCTGTATTTAAATATTGGATTTTTGGGCCCAGTTTTCAAGTTGGTCCAAATCAGGGTCCAAAATTAAACTTTGTTTGATTTCAACAAAAATTGAATTTATGGGGTTTTTTTTGAAATGCTGAATCTAACCATGTATTTAGAGATTTTTGATTTTGGGCTCCTTTATCAAATTGGTCCACATTGAGGTCCGAAGGGTCCTAAATTAAACATTTGTTTGATTTCATCAAAAATTGAATTCTTGTGGTTCTTTGATATGCTGATTCTAACAATGTACTTAGATTTTGGATATTTGACCATAATAGGTAAATGTCCAATTTCAAATTTTTCAGTTCTTTGACCAAATTCAATTTGTGTCACAAACCTATGCTGTGTCAAATATTCAATCACAATCCAAATTCAGAGCTGTTTTAAGCTTAAATGTAGTGTCCATACTTGCTCAACTGTTCAGGGTTCGACCTCTGCAGGAAATCCGGTTTGCTGTCACTCTCACAGCCTCTTGTTTATTGTAGATCCTGATTTATTTCTCTGTGCAGACTGTTCATTTAAATGTGTTTAATTAAATGTTTTTAGTAAATTTAAATTCTTCGATATTTCAATTTTTTTTCACTTACATGTATTTAATGTATTCTTGCTCTTATCTATACGATCTTACAATAACAGTAGTTCACACGCGCTTACCCTCTATACATTCTTATTGACCGCCTCGGTGGTCTTCGTAGCGTCCTCGCCTGAAGTGCGGAAGGTCATATGTTTTAACCCTCCTGGGTCAAATCAAAGACTTGAAAATTAGTATTTGCTGCTTTTCCTCTAAGCATGCGGCATTTAGGAGTAAGAACAAAGACTGGTCGAATCGGAGTCAGAAAAATGTGTCGGAGTAGGATGACATGTTTTCCTGTAGACTGTTACCATGTGAACTAGCACGTAAAAATCCTGCTCACCGTGTCGGTCTAGTATATTAAAAGCAGGGTTTATATTCATATCAAATTATATCATGTTCTCGTCCTAAATATGCATTAGCCACTGTACTTTTAACATCCATCCATCCATTCATCTACTCTTATTGTCTTACCATACAGGAGCTTAGATATATCCTAACATGAGTTTGTTCATGAAATGAAAACAAATTTCGTATTAAGTGAGCTACCGTAGCAAAAAACTATGTAGAAATTAATGTATCTTCTAGTATTTTTTTTTTTTTGTATAAACTTTTATGAATACTTGTATTTTGGATTGAAAAAGTACGAGCGCACCAAAATAGCAACTTATTTGATGAAATTAAGAAAATGTCTGTTATACTGCTATCTCCGAACAGCGCTAATCCCCGAAATTTCCGATTTATTTGTTGTTTTACTTCAGCAGCTAACTCAGGAATAATGGCTTCCGCTATTTCATAAATCTCAAAAGGATGTAATACTGAAACATTTGAACCTCCATTAAGCATGTTAAGTCATTTAAATCTGATGGAACAGGAAATTAACTGCAAACGAACCGAGATGATATATTAGGTAAAATTACTGTTAGTGTTTCAGTGCTTATTATTTGTCCTGTTAAACTAGATTGATCATATACTAAATAATTAAGAATACATTTGTGGCGGACTAAATGGGGGAGCAGCATTTCGGCTATCCAGGAAACCTATAGTTTGCAATTTTCTAGGAAATCATGAGTGTATAAAATTCCTGAATGTGTTATTCGTGATTAACTATGTTATAAAGGTGACAATATACAGGGGCGAATCCATGATCCGAGGAGAGGAGGGGGTGCTTTATTGTCAAGTGGTAAACATAACGATTTTAAGCACAAACAAAAAATCAAATTTTCAGATCAAAGAGGGGGGGGGGGGACATACGCCCTCTACGCTCAAGTTAACTTATGCTTTTTGCTTATATAAAGAGCTTATCCCTGTTAGTCATAGCGTAAGGCATATGTTGGCATGACCTCTGCTATGCACCATACAAAAATACAATAGGCGATCAAGAGTCTGACAGCATTGAGGGGGTTGGTGGGTAACATCTATTATTTTTATTGCTGGAAGAAGACGTTCAAGTCTTCTGAAATCCAATACTGCTTGATGGTCAAGTCTAAACATAGAACGTTTCTAGGAGTGTTTCCGTATCCCTTTCAGTGCTTTACAATTTAATAAATTCCATGCCTCATCTCGACACCGATTTGTAGACATGTCCCTTTTTCGTCGTATTTTATAACGCCCCGCCGTATTTTGTTATCGGATCTGCGATTCATCGTTTAGTAAGACAATTTCATTTATTTTCATTGGGACGAAACCAAAATTTTAATTGCCGACATTTATTGAGTTTCGTAATTATGTTTGAACAGTTTTGAAGCGACAGAGTATAAATACGGTTCATGACTGAACCTATAGTGGCTAACAAGATTTTGTGAGGTAGACGAATCCGGCCTTAAGATGATCAAATTGACTTTTATGTACAAAAATAGGCAGATTGGTCATATTTTGACTTTATTAATTCGCTGCTTTCATTTGGGTTAAATTGGACTGCTAACAGCTTAATGAGACTGAAAAATGCTATTTTCTGTTAAAACACACAAGCCATTTTTCTTTTTTCTTGACTGATGTTGCCCATTATTCTCAGGACTGGCTGTTACATATTCAGACTCTAGATAAAGAACATTGGTTTTATCGTATTTATTAAAAAAAATTAAATTCGACTTGACCTTTAGTACTATATTAGGACAGAAAACTAGACAACCCATAACTATAATGGTTATTCCAAAAACAAGAGTAATTTCATAATTTCTTAAAGATTTTTTAACTTCGGAGCTAATGATGCCATCCTTGTCTTCATAAACAATAATTATTGTTACGTAATAAACTTTCGTGTGCTTACAGAATACACACAGGACAAATTTGAACAGGTAATCATTAAAGGTGAAGCAATAATAACTTTAAGAAGGGATATAGTTACGATACTGTTGTCAGGTCATTAAAGATTGCATATTTTGGCTTTAATATTGATTCACTTATAGGGTCTTTGCATCGGAATTAAACATATTTATTCTAAAACCAGTTGTTGGCATGACACGGGTTATGTTCTTCTCATATATTTTATGATGGTATAATACTAAACCCCTAACAGGAGGGATTGTGCCTGATATTCATATGATGAAGACATAATCTTTCAATCAGTTTAATTGAGGTCTGGAGCTGGCATGTCAGTAACTGCTAATAGTCTGTTGTTATTTATGTATTATTGTAATTTTGTTTATTTTCTTTTGTTTCCTATTCTGACATCGGACTCGGACTTCTCTTAAACTGAGTTTTACTGTGCGTACTGTTGTGCGTTTGTTTTTTCTACATTGGCTAGAGGTATAGGGAGGTTGAGATCTCAAAAACATGTTTAACCCGCCGCATTTTGCGCCTGTCCCAAGTCAGGAGCCTCTGGCCTTTGTTAGTCTTGTATCATTTTTAATTTTAGTTTATTGTGTATAATTTGGAGTTTAGTATGACGTCCATTATCACTGAACTAGTATACATATTTGTTTAGGGGCCAGCTGAAGGACGCCTCCGGGTGCGGGAGTTTCTCGCTGCCAGGGGTTCAAATTAACATTAGGTACTGGAAGGTCCAGGACCTTTGACAATCCAAACTGAAAGGTCCACAACCTAAATCCCAGGTCCTACTTTTATATGAAATTATATGAATAACTCATAAACTCGTCTTGTTTCTCATATAATGGACTATCCAGCGTATAAACAGTTTACAACCTCCAATATTGAAGTACTGCTTACCAATATCAACATCATTTTTGCTATGGATTTCAAGGATAAATTCATAGTCACTGAAGGGTTTCCCTTTATTTGCAACACTGTATGCAGTGTTGAAGAGAACCTTATATCTATTTAACTGATCATGCCTACATTGCTGCTTGAGAATACATTGTCCAAGTTTAGTGTCTGACAATAAATCTTTAGACTTAAAATTTGGGTCACTTTCCTGGATCCACTGCTTTAAACAAGATAAATGCTGGGGTGTCACTTTGTGTATTTTTATTGGGTCTATTTTAAGATTTTGTGTTCCCCTGACAAGTGCACTTTCTTTCTGAACGGGTGGGGAACTTCTGGCAGTATGTACACGACATTAGACCAGTCAATTCATCAAAAAATAGCCACGGTCGATCGATTTTCCCGAGGGGCTTATATTTCCGTTCCTGTTTTTCACGATTGTCTTTTGTGAGATCTTTATTTCTTTGAAACAGACTCACTTTGTTCAAAAATGTTTAAATGATTTGTCACGTGACTTATCACAACTATTTATTACCTTGTGTTTCCAAGAAATACAAGGTTAAAAACAACTTGTATCACTCGTCGGCAAGGTCAGGGATGAAACATTTTATTATCTCAGTTTCAATAATAATATGGCTTTGAAATGACGATACTGATGGTTAAAAAGGTCGGCAAGGTTAATTTTTATTTTCTTTCAAATCGAATGTCCGTCGGGCGTAGCTAGTAACCAAATCGAAAGTCCGATTGCAACAGTGAAAGGTCGCGGACCTCGGACCACCGCTAATTTGAACGCCTGCGCTGCATTGGTGGCCTTCGGCTGTTGTCTGCTCTATGGTCGGGTTGTTGTCTCTTTGACACATTCCCCATTTCCATTCTCAATTTTATCATCCAATCGAATTGCGTAAGATTTAATAACAATGACCAGTCCATATCAAATTGAGTGTCAGGTGTAAATTTGGTAGGGAGAAAATGAGAGATTTTTTAATACAATTTCTTGTTAATACTACAAAACACTCATCACCCAAACTTTTTGTTAGAAGTTCAAACACCTATATGTCTGTATTGGCATCGTTTTTCGATCTCTCTAAAGTGTTTTTAAAGCAATAGAAAGTTTGGGCTTCAAAAGTCAACAAAATTATTGACTTTATACAGAAAATTAACCTTCTTAAAGTGTTGATTTATTAAAATATAATACACGGATACATAGCAAAATCATTTTTGAAAATACTGCAAAAAATTATTCTGATTTATTCAGCGGTATCGTCATGAAGTGCGTTTAAGTGAACCATGGTTTAGCAAACATCGAATTCCCTCACAAAATCTTGTCATAAAATATAATAAGTACAACATCGGTTGTACCTCTGTTGACAATTTAAAGGGAACCAGGCGACCGTTTGAGTTATAATTTTACGATGCATGGGATGAACATTACCACTTATTACGTAAACTATCAGCTGTTTGTTTATATTTTCTATTTATACTATTCGGTCGGCCGAGACGTCGGATTGGGTGTGAATTTACGACGGCTTTCATACTGTTGTTATCTAAATAAAGTTAAAGTTAAGAATATAGGCTAGCTGATATAGTTTTGATCAGTACGAAAAATCAACATTTCAATAAAAAAAATTACAAAAAAAACCCCACAGAATTAGATGGAAAAAAAAGATGAATAGCACAATACTATGTATAGTAAGTCTTGCTATACAAATCCTTGAATAGCCTTAACTATTTTGTACAGTTATGAGCCATGGTGGCTTTGATTGGTATACACATGTGAGATCCAAAAGGTATTTGGCACTAATTCTTTTGTGCAGCTAAAATGCAATATGCTCTTGGTCATTCAAAGTCCACTTTCACAACACATCCTTTGACAATCAGCCTCAGTGATCTAGTATTAAAGTTTATAACTGGTGTTATTGATTGAAATGAGGCAGTTGCACTATCAAGATTCTATTAGCTGAGTCTTGAAGTGATAATTTTATAACAAAAAGGAATTAAATGAATAACCTAATATACGTATCTTTATTTCTCACCAATAAATATGAAACAATGGTATATATCGATTAAATCCCTATCCATGACAGTGCCTTTATATTTATTTGAAGACCTAAAAGTGTAGTCTTCTGCGCAAAGGGTATCCTTAAAGGGTAGCCAATCGCGCTAAGAGTGCGCTCGGAGAAAAAATTACCCTGCCCTTTTCAATAGCTGCAGGAAACTATATGATCGGTAATACGTTTGTAAAATAGCGTATCCTTTCATGTATTTCTTCCACCTCAGAGCTTTTAGCTCTTTGATAGTAACTATTGTGGGCAGGATAAGCTATCAGGGTTTCCACGTAGGCCATATAGCAAATTAAGAGGTACAATTAAGCATTGCCTCTACTATGCATCGTACCAGAGGTATCCTAGACCTCCACGAGTCTTGCAGCATAGAGAAGACTGGGATGTATCTAGTATATCAAAATGTCCAACTTAAAGGGGCATTGGCTACGATTTCGACAAAAAATAAAATATATTTTGTTTTTGTTTCAAGCATTTATGAAAGCGAATTAAGAAATAATATTTCGCTATTAGTAGTCAGTTTGGTTCAATTTCGTCAAAACAAGCTAAAAATTATCACTGGTGTATTATTAACTTGCAAGTCAATAATTCAACTCATTTGAATCCGTATTCATACAACTTTTTAATTTGACCTTTAGAGGAGATGGGTTCGCATGTGATCATTATGTGGCTCATTCATGAAAAGAAATGAATGTAAACATTGAAATGAAACATGGGAGCCGCCAAGAATAACCATTTCGTTGACTGATCCGGCCCACAAAACAGTTTATACAGGTAAAACGATGATTTACATATGTTTTTATACGCCCGTTTACGGGACGTATTATGGTATACCGTTGTCCGTCCGTCCGTCCGTCGTCAACATGTCGGACATTCACTCAAAAACGCTTTAACTAATTTGAATGAAACTTTGGTGAATTGTTTATATCTATTGACGTGAGATCCCTTTAGTTTTTTATAAATTTTAGATTTTACGTTTCCGAGTTTTAGGGTTTTATTCATTACAAAAAGTGGGATTTTCCAGTTTTCGGACAATAACTCAAAAATACTTTCACCAATTTGCAAGAAACTTTGGTGAATTGATAATATATATAGACATGAGCTCTGTTTCGATTTTTATAAATTTTAGATTTTACGTTTTCGAGTTATGGGGTTTTATTCATTACAAAAAGGGGGATTTTCCAGTTTTCGGACAATAACTCTAAAATGCTTTGAGCAGATTTCCTGAAAATTTGGTGAACTGTTTATATCTATTGACGTAAGCTCCCTTTCAATTTTGATAAATTTCAGATTTTAAGTTTACTAGTTATGGGGTTTAATTAATTAAAAAAGGGGGATTTTCCAGTTTTCGGACAATAACTCAAAAATGCTTTCAGCAGTTTTCACGAAACTTTGGTAAATTGTTTATATCTATTGTTGTAAACTCCCATTTGAATCTATAAAGATAACCTCCCATTAGTTTTTTTATTAATTTCTGATATAACATTGAGAAGTTATTGAACTTTATTCTTTGAAAACACGACGGGCGTATCATGCGCTCATCGCGCGGCTGTTTATTAATCTATAACATGAAATCAAACAGACGTTGAAAAATCTGATTGTATATGCTCACTATCTATTTATATTTATATGTATGTTTATATCGGGTTATATGACCGTCGGCAGTATTCGGAGGTCATCTCACAGGCACTCGTCTCAGAAAGAAAAATTCCTATATACCTTTATATAACACAAGGTACTTAACTCGCGATTTAGAAAAATGTCAGCCGGTGGCGAAATTCCGTTATATGCCGATTTCTCGGCTGTCAACCCCACTAAAACTTGTTATGTCGTAAATTTAAATTGATTTATCGTCACAATGGTGTATAACACGCCTACTTTTGTTGTCGGAATCATCCGTAGCAATCCTACCCAAGTATGTCAATCGTAATTATTTCGTCTACCGACGACAAATTGGAAACACACAACTCGCAGTAAATGATTAATTATAAAAATTGTTTCAGAAAAACTGTTAGTTTTTGTCTGAATAGAACTTATCACCCAGATAGTAAAATTGTATAAGATACCGTGAAAAAAATCTAACAAGTGTTATTTGTGGTATGTCTAATAAGTTACGAGTTTCCTTTTTTAGACACAAAATTTCCCATGACGTCAATGTCATTCAGACTCTCTCTTGACTTTACGTATGAAATGAAACAAGATCAGATAACTCCGAGAATCATTTAGACTTTCCCATTAAATTGACCAATCGGAAACCGAGATATATAAAGAGACGTGATGCGTTTATTTCCAATCCATCGTCGGTAGACGAAATAATTAGATTGACATACTTGGGTAGGATTGCTACGGATGATTCCGACAACAAAAGTAGGCGTGTTATACACCATTGTGAAGATAAATCAATTTAGATTTACGACATAACAAGTTTTAGTGGGGTTGACAGCCGAGAAATCGGCATATAACGGAATTTCGCCACCGGCTGACATTTTTATACGACCGCAAACAAATTTTGCGGTCGTATATTGGTATGACTTGGCGTCGTCGTCGTCGTTGTCGTCGTCGTCGTCGTTCGAAGACACATTGGTTTTCGCACTCTTAACTTTAGTTAAAGTGAATGAATCTCTATGAAATTTTACCATAAGGTTCAATACCACAAAAGGAAGGTTGGGATTGATTTTGGGGGTTATGGTACCAACAGTTAAGGAATTAGGGGCCAAAAAGGGGCCAAAAATAAGCATTTTTGTAACTTCCAGACATAACTTGTGTGTTAGTGTATGGATCTCTCTGACATTGTACCACAAGGTTCCATATCACAAAGGGAATGCTGGGATTGATTTTGGGGTAATTGCCTCCAAATTTTAGAATTAGGGGCCAAAAAAGGGGCAAAAAACAAGCATTTTTCTAGTTTTATGACAATAACTTGTGTGTAAGAGTATGGATCTTCTGAAATTGTACTACAAGGTTCCATATCACAAAGGGAAAGCTGGAATTGAGTTTGGGGGTAATTGCCCAAAACGTTTAGGAATAAGGGGCCAAAAAGGGACCAAAAATAAGCATTTTTCTAGTTTCCAGACAATAACTTGTGTTCAAGTGTATGGATCTCTCTGAAATTGTACTGCAAGGTACCATACCACAAAGGGAAGGCTGGGATTGATTTTGGGGGTAATTGCCTCAAAATTTTAGGAATTAGGGGCCAAAAAGGGGCAAAAAAAAAGTTTCATGACAATAATTTGTGTGTAAGTGTATGGATCTTTATGAAATTGTACTACAAGGTTCCATATCACAAAGGGAAAGCTGGGTTTGAGTTTGGGGGTAATTGCCGTAAACGTTTAGGAATTTGGGGCCAAAAAGGGACCAAAAAACAAGCATTTTTCTAGTTTCCAGACAATAACTTGTGTTCAAGTGTACGGATCTCTCTGAAATTGAACTGCAAGGTACCATACCACAAAGGGAAGGCTGGGAACGAGTTTGGGGGTGATGAATCATAAGGGGGTTCAAAAAATTTGAGGGGGGATTTTTTTTTCATTTTTTTTTCTTTAAAATTTTCCATTTAAATTGGTTATTTCTGATTTATATATAAAAGCAAATAATAATGATATGGTTTGAATAGGTAAATTAAAAATTTTTAAGTTCTTAGACCACATTCATTCTGTGTCAGAAACCTATGTTGTGTCAAATATTTAATCACAATCCAATTTCAGTGCTGTATCAAGCTTGAATGTTGTGTTCATACTTGCCCCAACTGTTCAGGGTTCGACCTCTGCGGTCGTATCAAGCTGCGCCCAGCGGAGCATTTTATTCTAAATCGTGAGTTAAGTACCTTGTGTTATATAAAGGTAATATAGGACATTTTGTTTCTGAGACGAGTGCCTGTGGGTCATCTCGATGGATAATTAGATGGCGTCTGGTCTGGACGTTTTGAAATTAGGATATTCGTGTTAGTATGTCATAAATAAAATATGTTTATTTACAAAATGAACGTATCAAATGAGTTTTAAGACAGGAGCTAGATACCATAAACATACTATGTATACACAGGCCAGAGTCTGAGCTCGATTTGCTATATGATATAAAAACTAAACTGACGAAAAAAGGTCACTTATTCAAAATCATTAAATGCAAAATATACATTTTGCAAATAAAACATTTGACATAAAAGTTCATATTTAATATGAAATAATAATACATAATATTAATACGAAATTACATCAACTAATATCATATCAATTGAATAAATGACAAAGAATAGCAAAGGTGGGGAGAAAAATCTGCCCCACAAATAAACATATATACATATCTACTTCAAAAGATAACATTAAGGGAGGTATGTGGGTGGGAATTTTTAACAAATTGTTTGATAAGAATCACAAGTTAACACATCAAATGCTGATGATAAAAGGAAGTGACCACAACGCACTTACACGTGAACTCGTGCTGACCCCGCAATATCATTGACCAATAAGAAAGATGTAATTCAATCATGCACTGGTCAAAAGTGAAATTTCTCTGCACGTGAAAACATGTTATCTAATTTCAACAATTTATCGTTTGGTTAAGTAGGACACTCTGACCCTTTGACCAGACTAGAGACATCATAAATTTACAGTATAAATAGCTCACTCTTTATTTAAGTCTTAGTAATAAACAATTAAAACAGAATTATCTTCTCTGCTGTCTTAAATTATTTTATTCAGCTTAATTTTCAATTAGCAAATAAAATACTTTTTAAGACAGACAGCTAGATACCATAAACATACTATGTATACACAGGCCATAGTCTGAGCTCGATTTGCTATATGATATAAAAACTAAACTGACGAAAAAAGGTCATTTATTCAAAATCATAAAATGTAAAAAATACATTTTGCAGATAAAACATTTGACATAAAAGTTCATATTTAATATAAAATAATAATACATAATTAATACGAAATTACATCAACTAATATCATATCAATTGAATAAATGACAAAGAATAGCAAAGGTGGAGAGAAAAATCTGCCACAAATCCGCTCTTAAGCTGAACGAGTGGATCTCAAATCCACTCTTAGGCTGAAAGAGTGGATCCCCCACCCGAGGACTCTGGCGACGTGAATACAATTTATATATAACTTGAAAAATTTACAAGCATGACATTCTCATACATGTACACCAAAAAATAACACTTTATTTTTGTAAAACGTTTCCATATTGAGCAGAAATATTAAAAGTTCATATGATCATATACCAAGATATTACTTTTAAATTATCTCTTACTGATAAAAATGATTAAAGGTGTAAATCTTAATCCGGTCAGGACCACAGCAATAAAATTACAATATAATCGTCGTTAAGTATATGTTTCAGAATTCATATTTCGTCTTACATCTATACATTTAATAATAATATCTCCTAAATATTTTAGTACGGGCAATTAGTACATTAATTAACCGAAACTTTATCTTTAATCTTAAATCTTCAAACAAAATAGAAGTACATTTTTACGAAGCCCTGGATTTTTTCTAAATACGAAGTTGTATATCTGACTATTTCTATATGGGATCATGAGCGACTGATTCTCATACTACACTTGACATTTTTCAATCAAAATTGTATAAAGATCATAGATTTATTAAATTTTTAAGGAAAAAGGTTTTAAATTGAAATTAGTAAATAAGTATCTAATGTAGACCTTTTTAACTCTCAGTTATTTTTGTTATTATTGATATGAGACTTTAGAAATATTTTTTGCGAAACTCATGATTCGGTAAAAAGTTAATTTTTAGTCATAATCTTGAATATACAGCTTTTTAGAAATTTAATGACTGGTAAATACCACCATTCAATATTAATAGTAATAATTTATATCGATAATACCACTAAAATAACGGGAATCCACCAAACTTACTTATCCAGCACTGATAAGCTTGGGGACTTTCAATTTACACTTAAAATATACTTAATATGCATCGGGAATTTGATTTTCTATTGAAAAAAAAAATAAAATAATAATAATAATAAAATAAATAAATAAATAAATATATAAAATGAATTTATATTCATTTTCTTCCTGGCATGCTACAGAACTTATTCTGACCATACTGATATTCCAATGCAATACATTTTAAAAGGTTTATATTGTATATGATCGTAATAAAGTTGTAAAACGAAAAATATCTTTGAAATAATATTCCAGCTTTTAGTGATTTTTCGTATAATTTTTATTTACCTTGCGATGAACATGATGAAAGTTAAATGATGTAAATTTTAACCGAGTAAATATTTATAACTTTTGACACATACTCTAGATTTTTTCTGGAACCGAAATCAGAGTTTGGCATAGCCTCTACTATGCAATGTACCATAAATACCCTAGATCTTCACGTGTTTTTGTTGGGGGAGTGGAGGAGGGTACCCGGTATGTTACATTGTTCAACTTAATTATTTGGGATGTCAACTCGGTGAGGAATTACTAATCGAGTACTCATTGGTTTTACCAAGCCATACTCGAGTACCTATCTACAAAATGGGACACAATTATACACAATTCACACTTTGTTGATCGTTGTCTATTGGATGTTAACCTTCTACATTATTATCTTGGGTTTAATAAAAATCTTAATTTATAGCTCATTTAATATATGTACTAATTTAGATCAAATAATGAAATTTAGAAGTTAAAACAATCATACAACCAATAATTAAAAAATACCTATTGAATAGTCATACAAGATCATACAAGATCAAATAACAGTTACATTCAGTAATCGAAAGAAAACACAACGGCAAAGGCAGGATGATTGATAGTCAATGGTGGGTTTAACGATTCACCAGGGTCGCAAAAGGGTGCGACGAATTTGTTCTTATTAAGACATATAATCTTATCAACTATTTCAGGGGAGAGTTGGTTTCGCAACCTTTGTAACTAATAGGACTGCATACCAAATTATTCGGCCTAATAATTATCAAAAGTATTGTTTCAACTTTGACTCTACTATTCACCATCCAACAGATATCCTAGTCCTTCACTGTTCGAACTTTAATAATATGTGACTAGCCACATGATTTCCAGGCTTATGGGGTACCACGTCGAAAATGGGCTTATTGCATATTTTTCCAGTACACACTGAAAGAAAACATGATCAAACATCCTATCAAGTTATTATGACAGATTAGTGGAAATAACAGTCTAATGGGTCTTTTTTGTATATCGGCATAAGGAGTATAATAATATATATAATATATATATTGCATGTGCGCTGAGTAATTTCCAACAACCTAATTGAACACAAATTTCAAATGTACTTATTTTGCATTAATACAAACAGTTCTTAAAAAATTTTGCTCTTTTTTCAGAAAATATGATTTAAACATGCTATGAAATAATTTTAAAATTTGTCTCAATGGAGAAACTTGTAGTTTTTATTTGTTTCTTAAGTTTGACAGCGTAACAGTTTTAGAACTTTTATTTTACAAAATGACACCTCTTATATCAGCATTTCATACGGTGCATTTACTATGATGGTGCGATGATTCTAATTATGAGAACAATTCTATAGAGCAGAGAATTTTTGATTTTAACAATTTCTTTATATTAAAACATAAAACTTATTTAGCATTTATGTACTAGCAGCAAACAAAACACTAGAGGCCTGTGTCGCTCACCTAGGTCGATGTGCATATTCAACAAAGGACACTCTCCAACATTGTAGACAAGAAAAGAATTCATGACAAAAATCTCTTTTTTCTTGATCTTGTATTGCTGATCGTTTGGTCTGTTTAGTTTCTCTCTATCTTCTTTAGTTTTTGCTCAAAACACAAGAGAGGGTAAACAAATCCTCATTTAAGGGCAATCACTCCTATAAAGAGTGACAGTCTACTAACTATATCGGCAAAATTTGACTTGTTTGTAGAAATTGCCTTGCTGATAATTTTTGTTATTTAAAGGTTCTATTTATCTATTATAATTTTTATCACACAAGGCAAAACGCAAAAAAAATGGCAAAAATCGTCATTAAAGGGCAATAACTCCAATAAGGAGTCGTTGGACGATTTCCTCCATATTGTCTTAATTGTAGATCTTGTCTTGCTGATCGTTTTTGCTTATTTAAGTTTTAATTGGTAAAAATCGTCATCAAAAGGCAATAAATCTAATAAGGAGTCGACTGACGATTTCGACCATGGTAGACTCACTTGTAGATCTTTTCTTGCTGATCATTTATGCATTTTAAAGTTTCTTTGTATCTATTATAGTTTTCAAGATAAAAGGGAAACATTGAAAAAGATGGTAAAATTTGCAGTTTAAAGGCAATAACTCCTATTAGAAGTCCCCTGACAGTTTTGACATTATGGACAATTGGTAGAGCTCAACATTCTGAACATTTCTGCCTCTGTCAGATTTTCTCTATTTACAACGGTTTTCAAAATAATAGACAAAGCTTGCATTTTACCCCTATGTTCGATTTTTAGCCATGTCGGCAATCTTGGTTTTTTAAACTAGATACTAATACCCCGATGATGATTGTGGCCAAGTTTGGTTAAATTTGGCCCAGTAGTTTCAGAGGAGAACATTTTTGTAAAAGTTAACGGACGACGACGACGGACGCCAAGTGATGAGAAAAGCTCACTTGGACCTGTGGGCCAGATGAGCATTAAGTGAAACCAAAGTAAAATCATCTTATCTCTAATTTCAAATCCATAGATTTTTCTTAAGAATTGTATGTTGTTGATACATAATTTTCCGTTTTAATGATGTAAAATAAGGTCACCTATATACTCTGGTCAAATATCGGTTTTCAAGTACAAGTATTTGGTTTGACCCGGGCGGGGTTTGAGATCACAACCTTCCGCACTCGTTACCACTACAGACCACAGATGCGGTTTGGCCATACTTAGAGATTTTCCACATTAACAGTTGTACCAAAGGTAGAAATTAACATGGCCTCTACTATTCAACGTACCAAAGATGTACCTTAGACTTCACGAGTATGGCTGCAAAGGATGGAGTTTTGTGTTTTGTGTTCCCGTAAAGTCACATATTCCAACTTAACTATTGCCCGCTGGCCATACTAAGACATTATGCTTGTCTACCATGATATCAAAGGCAGATGTTTGCATGGCCTCTATTATCCATCGTACCACTGATACTATTGACGATCACGACTCTGGCAGCACAGAGGGGTAACCAGTATGACGTATAGGTAGATATGTCACAATGTACAACTTGGCTATTGCTGGCTAGCCGTAATAAGAGATTTTCCACGTTGACAATGGTACAATGGTACCAAAAGGAGAGGTTGGCATGGCATCTACTTTGAATCGTTCCACAGATACTCTTATTTGTCACGAGTCCGGCTGCATAGGATGGGTTAGGAGTACCAAGTATATCTCATTATTCAACGTAACTATTACCGGATGGTACTATGACCAAGGTGGCGAATTTCTTTGTGTGGCCAGCCGTCAAAAGTCAATTAGGAAAATGTCTGAGGTATTTTAGGTACGGTGCATAGTAGAGGCAGTGCCTACCTTAACCTCTAGTACTATGGCACAGATTTAAAATCTCTTAGTATTGCCAGCCAACAATAGTTGATCATGAGTTGGAATATATGACATACCGGATACCCCTCTCCAACCAATGCTGTTATTAGCGTGAAAGCTTTGGATATCTATGATACGGTGCTAAATAGAGACAATATCTAACATAACCTCTGGTACTATGGATCAGGGGGAATTTATTAGTTTGGTCCCAACATCACCCCATCCTAGCATATGCAGCTAGACTCATGAAGTTCTATGGTATTATGGAACTGTGCATAAAAGAGGCAATGAAAAACCCTCTTCCTCTTGTTCTATGGTCAATTTGGAGAATATATTAGTACCTCTCCACCATCCCTGAACCATCCCACCCTATGCAACCAGACTTCTGAAGTTCCAGAGTATATGTGGTTCGGTGCATAGCAGAGACAATACCTACCTCATGTACTATGACCAAGGTGGAGGAATCTCTAGCTATAGCCAGTCGGAAATAGTTTAGTAAGGCTTTGTAACATACCGGGAACCCAACTCCCCCAAACCCACGCTTTGCTGCCAGAATCAAATATGTCTGAGATATCCGTGTACGTAGAATGGTAGAGGGAATGTCTACTTCTGGTACTATAGTTATCACTATGAATGGCCAGCTATCATTAGTCGAATTTGGCTATGTGACATACCGGGTACATTCTCATCTCGCCTTATGCAGTCAGACGCCTGAAGGTCTGCAATATCATAGGTGCGGGAATACTTAAGAAATAGACATAGATGTAAATTGTTTCATTGATTTACTATTGTCTTTTCAGTTTTCCGGATAAGCAAAATTCTGACTTAAAACATACATCTCTTTGGCTTTATCGGAATTCTGAGATAAGTGTATTACCAGGATAGTAGTTCAAGAAATCTCTCTTAACAAATTTTTTTTGTTTATTCGGCTGCGACCTGTGTTTCCACTTTTTCTTCCATGGAACAAAAATGGCACCGATCGTTCGTCTTTTGTGGACGGGACATGATGCTTGTTCTCTCAGGAACGTTGATCAAAAACAAAAGATTTTCTTCAATAACATGCAGGAACAAGATTGTTTTAAATCAATGTTGTTATTTAAGTTTTTACTAATTTTAACAGGATTTTTTTTTTGTTTTACTTCCCTTCTGAAACTTTTATTCATCAAGTAATTTATAATCAATTTAACTATAACTAAGATATAATACCGATTTGGTTTGTCAATAAGTATTTTACCACAATGACGTCATCAACTTATGTGAAGGTTCCCAATGGCAAGAATAGTTCTTAAGGTAAATTGAAAAAATTATATAGTGCTGCATAAATATTATAACCTAGAAAAAATCAGCCGATGTTCCCTTTTGGCTCAGTTTGACGTCTATATAATATATGAAACTTGTCAAACAGGAATACTTTCAGAAATGGAGTCAATCAAATATCTATCAGATAGAAGTACAAAATAAATAAAGTGAAAATTTATCGTCATACTAAACACTTAAATAACAAAAATACATTACAAATTGTATCAACATTTCAAATTAACACGAAAGTACGATTTGAGAGTACTCGCAGTTACTGAAAGCTAGCTAAAAGCCAAAAACAATTAATAATAAAAAATCATGCATCAGAGACTAAAATCAACTAAAACACATCCCAGGGATTTAGTGTTTTAACGTCATGGACAGTCAAAGAAGACATGACTTGTGCAATACCAAAATAAAAGTATCGACAGGCAGTAGGATAGTTAGGAGTTAACCTGTTAATAAATATGTATAATGTAATATATAGATAGAGTAATCTGTATATAGAAAATGAACGTGGATGTGTATTTATACATCCCAAAACAAATTTGGAAAGAATACAAATCTAGTTATGTTTTAATTTGCTGATGACAAAATCGATATTTGTGCCAATGTAAACTATATTCAAAGATCTTATTACAACATTGGTAAGATAACCTTTACTAACAAGTTTGTTTAAAGGTTCGATGAGTTTACACGGATCACAAAGTGATTTCCGCGCTTTTAGTACAATATAAATAAGATATGTATGTAAAAAATGTCAGTGACTAAGGAAGAACCCTCTCTTCTCACATATAATGTGCATTTTCCAGTTGATACATATGTAGACAAGTAAGATCAAGAAGATTTTGCGTATGTTATGTGTAAAAACTTATTGTGCCAATGTTACTTCTAACGCTGTTCTAGTTATTCATCATATATTTTAGACTATTCTCGGTAAGAAAGTGCAAAGACCTGCATATGTTGAGAAACCTCTTCTAGAAGAACTGCTTAGCTGTTCAGAAAATACAGACGACTTCAAAACTGTCACCGGAATAACAATGTGCACTGATGATTTTTATGAAGGTATGCATATTTCATGAAGTAAAATGTATTCTTAGGAAATAGAAACCTTTATGAAAGTATTTAGGGGGCATTCTACATCAATGGTACTTATATTCTATGATTAATATTATTGAGATTATTTTAAGACGGTGCTCTGGGGATAAATGTTCAGAAGGGTATTGATTCAGGAAAAATCATTTTTAAAAAAATGAATGAAAGTATTTAATGGAAATCCTATATTTGGAGCACAAGCATTACCAGACTAATCTCTTAAATTTAGTATCATATATACTAAATTTAAAAAAAAAAGAATCAAACAGTAAAAGGAACAGGGTTTATATTATATTTCTTTCAACTTAATAGTTACTGAAACGTCTTCCGCAATTGACGAATAGGTCTCAGTCATCACGGCATTTTTAATACGACCTCCGTAACTGACTTTAAATGCAATATTTAACAAGTTTAAATATTCATTTTATGGTATTGAATTTTAATTTTGTATTGAAATCAAACAGGACAAGCCAGATTAGATGGGGCTTTCTGTGACTATGACGAAGAAGATAAAATGAAATTTCTGAATAATGTGAAAGCAAACGGCGTTTGTAATATTGAAATGGAATCTCTTGGATTTCTCGCCATGTGTAACCATGCAGGAGTACCAGGTAAATATCTTACACCTTTCATCGTACGAGAAGTTCAACTCTTCTTTTATTTGAATTTGAATCTTTCAGAAATGTTAAACATATACCCAATGTCATAAGTTCGTTTTCAATATAACATATTTGATATTTGTTTAATACACGCCCCGTGACAAATAGTTCATGCATATTTATGACTGAACAGGTTACACAAGAAAACCATAAATTTAGTTCAGTAAAGTGGGTATATCGGGATGAAGGAAGCGAAATTTAATTTTGAACACAACTGGAAAAAGAGGAAGATTATAATACTTCAGTACAATCATTATGAAAGAAGATCATGAAATAGATATTCTTTCCAGAAATGTTATGGTCACATGGTAGCTGATTTCATCAAGGACGAAGTGCATTTCTTTTTTAAATGATGCATGATTTAATAATTCGCTTTTGTTGAATAGTAGTTAAATTTATGTGTCACGTTTCCAGAAAGATTATGAGCATATGATGTTTTATATTGCAGGAGCAGTTGCATGTGTAACGTTACTTGACAGACTAAAAGGGGACTTCGTCAGTACGGATTTCAATCTTTTAAAATCCTGGCAACACAGGGCACAGACAATCGTGCTAAGATTCATCAAGCAACGACTAACTCAACAAAACAGACATAAAAATGGTTAAATCCTCAATGTTGTGAAATATCAATTTAAAAGATAAAAGAAGACAGTATTGAGCTCCGACTTGATATTTCTATTGTTTAGAATCTTAGTATTTCAGGAAGTTCCCTCTGATGAAAGACTAAAACTTAAGACTCTTACCTATTATGAATTATTCATATATTTTGAACACACATATTTTATATATATATATATATATATATATATATATATATATATATATATATATATATATATATATGAATGCTTATGAGTTGTCCATATGTATATATGAAAATTTAAGTTTTTTTTATCAGGTTAGCAACCAACTTCTGAAACATAGCGATTGGGTTTTTTTTATCACTTTTAACCCATGTTCTTTTAAAAACGCCTGAAGTCCGAAATAAGATAGTTGGTTTCAACTTGTTATGGAAGTCTTCGTGAATGCATTTCCTGGATATGTTTGACATTTTATAAGTTTTGAGCTTATCACAGTCTTAATTGGTGAGGCTGAACATCAATGATTAAAACAATTGTCTCACAATAAGATATTAAAGTCTTAATAAGAACGTTTCTTTACTCACTTGTCAGTTCAGAAACTGTATATGTACAACTTAATGTTTGTGTTTTTAAGTACGAATGATTAAAAGAATGATTTGTAAATCCCGTCCTCTTTTCCTCGAATGTGAGCTCCCGAATAAGACTTATCACCGGGTTTGTTCTTAGATGAGCAACACCACGGGTGCCACATGTGCCCTTCCGGAGCACCTGAGATCACCCCCGGTTTTTAGTGAGGTTCGAGTTGCTCAGTCTTTAAACTCAAACTTTTGTTTGTCTTTTCGTCATTTTTCGTTTTTTGCCATGGCATTGTCAGTTTGTTTTCGATTTATGAATTTGAATATCTCTTTAGTATCTTTCGCCTCTCTTTCATAGTAAAAACTTGATTCTATAAAGAAGACATCATAATTATATAAACCGATCATACATTTAAAACGTTTGACGTAGATAAACTATGGCAAGGAAATATTATGGCTTTTTCCAAGAAAACATTTTTTTCAATGACCGGCTTGTGTACGCTCTTTTATTTTTTGAAATTTTATTCCCATAACTAAAACTTTGAAAAAAATAGAATGTTGCAACAAGAAAAGCGTTTTCATACGGTTGCATAAAGCAGAACTGTTTTGTTACCATTCTGACTTTATTCTTTAGCTAATTGTCTAGAAACTTGACGGGTAAGCTTCAGATAATCATTGCAAATCAATCAACACTCTATCTACCATGAAATGTCTTCCGTGTTGTGTTGGTGAAAGTCCTAGCCAAATTCAGACTCTTATGGTGAAGATAACAGGTTAGTCTTTGTTCAGAATAACTGGAATAAACTTGCTGCTTCCCTTCTGACTTGGGACTAAGAGCTAAGTCTGTGTGATTGACCAAGAATGATAATGCTTTCGTAAATCCATTTTTCAAAATAGATACAGTTTTTAATGCATTCGATGACCATTTCGGTGTTAACATTTCAGAGCAACCATCGGACAGTCAGGTTTGTATAGATGTATGGAATTTATTTCACCAAATTATAATCAAAAGGCAGGCCAAAATAATGAAAGTTTAACTTTGCTTTTAAAGAGGTGCAACCTTACTTTCGAAAAAATATAAACCTACTCAGCAAAGAATTTATGAAAATATAGTTTATAAACTATGTCCAATAATGAAAAGCAGTGAAAACTTTCCTGATCAAGTTTTAAACCAAAAATACCTAAATACATTATACAGAATGAAATGTCCACATTACCCTAGCCACTAGAAGTATCAAACGGTATAAAAAGGGGGATGTAGTATGATTGCAAATGAGACAACTATCCACCAGATATTAATACGTGTAGAAGTTAGCAACTACAGGTCGCCGCAAGGCCTTCAACAATTAACAAACCCATTCTGCATAGCAAGCTTTAAAGGTCAGTTTCTTCTCCGATGATAACTGAATTTAACATAAAGCAATTTATGAGTTTAAATAAAAATATTACACTGAATTAATTACAATTCACAAAAGCACTGAACTTGGCAATTATTTGTTCGTATATATTGTAATATTGGTTTGGCAGCTAATGTTACACATTTGTCCAAATGTTCTGCAAAGACAAAGTTGTGTGTTACATTTGTTCTTACCAATAGCACTACAACCATGCACATTTAGTGAAACTATGGATAATTAATTGATTATTGATTGCTTAAAGTCAATTGGCGAATGTTTTATGAATATTCAATATCAGAACAAATTTCGAATTAAATATATTTGTTGGATGGGACTGACATTTTGCCTTGCAACATGTCGCATTGCAATTGTTCTTGTGCGGAAGTGGCTACAAATTTCTACATTCCACACAGCCAAACAGCCTATTTAGCTAGAGTGTTACTGTCGGACGGAAGAAGTCCAGGTATGACCATATTTCTATGCCGGTCAACTCTTTACGTAATCACACTAAAAAACCTTAAGGACAGATTACCTTAAGGATATGTCATTGTCAAGGTTTGAATAATAATAATAGTTTTTTAGTTTATAACAATTTTATTTGCTCAAAGATACAAAAAGGATCGGACACAAGTTTAACCAACTTATGAAGTCTTCTCCTTTACATAATATTACAATAACAATTATACAGAGCATGCACAGTTCAGTAGATATATATTAAAGGTAATAGTAAAATGAGGCAATTGCACAGTCTGAGAAGAAAAAGAAAAAAAGCCTAACACAATTAACAAGGAAAGGGAAAGAGAATTGAGAAAAATAGAAAAAAAAGTATATAGATAAAAGAAAAAAAAGAAAAATACGAAATAATACATATATAAAAAATAAATAAATAAATGAAATTCTGTGGACACGGTGTTTTGTTTATTCATATCTTATTTGATTATACTACAAGGAATCTTTTTGATTTTTTTTTATATATTTAAAGACTTCTTTAAAGATTTCACAGTTTTCCTCGTTTGTTAAAGTTTGGCTATAATAATATTTTAATGTAAAGAACACGTAGTATGAGCTTTTAATTTCGAGATTATAACCATGCTCTTTTCTTCCAGTTACTAAAAGAGAGCAAACAAAGGGACATTCAAACTCGTAACAGAGAAACAACGGTATACAAAACACAACATAAAAAACTAAAGTCTGAGCAATACGACTCCACTAAAACCTGAGAGTAATATCAGGTTCTCCGAAAGGGTAAGCAGATCCTGTTCCACATGTAACACCCGTCGTGTTAATATCAAGTGATTTTACAGCGCGATATAGTGAATTGGTAATTGGCTCTAACACCAAGACATTGCAAAATTAATAAAGCATCGGTCGTTTAAATTTTCTAACCCTGAAACTGGAACAAATGTGAAATTTTGAAATTGAAAAAAAATTTAATGACAAAGGAAATACAAGATTGTTACCGGTAAAAATTTCTCAGACATTCGGAAAATAAACAGCACAAAGTACAACACTTAAAACTAAAGTCTGCTGCAGTCTTTACGTTATGTTGATCTTTTCTGTTCACGATCAATATCGGGAATTGAAATCAACCCAATTGCTCTAACAGCAACCTCTGTCAACACTTTTTCTGATAAATTTCTCATCCTGAAAGAGTTTTCTCATATGGTATAATACATGCCCTCTTTCCTTTGGTATTCTATCTTCAAATTAATATTGATTATAGTTAATATGATTGATATTATTTCTTGATTTTATTTGAACACAAAATCAAGCAATAATATCAATCATATTAACTCATGAATGTTCCATATGCGGACCAAAAGAGTGAGGTCAGGAATCTAAAGATAACATTTAAAACACAATTCTTTATTCTTAGATGCATGATTTTTTTATTAGTTGTTAGTGGCTTTGAACTAGCTGTCAGATAACTGCGAGTACTCTCAGATCTGTTCATAATGTCTTTTGTTGTTGGGATGTACAAGTACCCTGCCACGTCCACTTGTATTTTGTCCATCTGATGAGTTAAACCTTTTCAACTGATTTTTATAGTTCGTTCTTATGTTGTACTGTTATATCACTGTCCCAGGTTAGGGGAGGTTGGGATCCCGCTAACATGTTTAACCCCGCCACATTATGTATGTATGTGCCTGTCCCAAGTCAGGAGCCTGTAATTCAGTGGTTGTCGTTTGTTTATGTGTTACATATTTGTTTTTCGTTCATTTTTTGTACATAAATAAGGCCGTTAGTTTTCTCGTTTGAATTGTTTTACATTGTCATTTCGGGGCCTTTTATAGCTGACTATGCGGTATGGGCTTTGCTCATTGTTGAAGGCCGTACGGTGACCTATAGTTGTTAATTTCTGTGTCATTTTGGTCTCTTGTGGACAGTTGTCTCATTGGCAATCATACCACATCTTCTTTTTTATATTTATAGATAAACAAGTTGCTATTTTTGAAACGTTGTGGTAAAACTACCGAGGTTCAATAAAAAATGCTTATGACGAAGAAATAATTAATATGTTTATTCAAACTAAATGGTCAAATAGCTGTATGTGCATTTTCAAACATTATAGACTAGAATATAATTCATGATTAGGATTTTTTTTTTCTTGTCATGCCGATAATTATTGTTGTTTACATTTTTTTTTATGTATTACAGTTTTTTGCATAATATACACAAAAAAAAATTGATAAAAATCATCATTATAGGTCAATAAATCCTATCAGGAGTCGACTGAAGAAACCGCTATTTGACTTATTTCCAGATTCTGTTTTGCTGACCATTTTTGCAATTGAAAGTTTTTACTCTTTCTATTATAGTTTTCAAGATACATGTAATAGGCAAACAAGCAAAATAAAGTTTTCAAAAACAATTTTTCAAGGGCAACAACTCCTGTAAGGAGTCGACTTGAGATTTCTGCCATGTTGACGTAATTGTAGATCTTGTCTTGCTGATCATTTTTGCTATCAAATAACTCGTCAAAGAAACCAGGCTTATTATTTTGTACCTTAGACGCGCGTTTCATCTATAAAAGACTCATCATAGCCTAGGAGGGCAAGAAATTATACAAGGAGTCGACTGAAGAATTCCGCCATGTTGACATATTTGTAGATCTTATCTTGCTGATCATTTTTGCTATTAAAAAACCATAAAAACAAGGCTTATAATTGTGAATCACAGACGCACGTTTCGTCTACAAAAGACTCATCAGTGTCGCCCATGTTGGTTGGCAGTCGGGATCATAGTTCACATATATTAAACTACATACTCTCATTATGATTTTGGTAAAATTTGAGTTCAATTGGCCCAGTAGTTTCGGAGGAAACGATGCTTGTAAAAGTTATCGGACGACGACGACGGACGCCAAGTCATGAGAATAGCTCACTTGATCCTTTTGGTCATGCGATATAAAAATGTAAGTAGATAATAAATTTGGCTTTTACGTAGAAACAGAAAAAGGCTTTCAACAAAACTACATTCTGTCGAGACTTGTACTTGAAGGGTTTTATATTCGAGCGACACCGATGAGGCTTTTGTTGACGAAACGCGCGTTTGGTGTACAAAATGATAAACCTAGTCCCCTTTGTTGGAGTTTTTATTTTTTTGGTATTGCCCAATAATTGTGTACTGGTTGATAATTTAATCTGAAATAATGTTTATCGTTTTGTACATAAATCAGGAAGTTGATTTTGTCGTTTGAATTGTTTTACGATTTGTCATGTCGAGGTCTTTTATATCTTGCTATACGGTATGGGTTTTGTTAATTACATCTACGTCATTTGGTCTCTGTTGGATAGATTTCGCATTGGCAATCATACCACATCTTCTTATTTTATATTATTTAAGTTATGCCCTTTATAATGTTAAACCTTGTGAACTGTTGTTTTCCGGATAATAATAATAAGTACTACTTAAGAAAATGTTTTCGGATTTTAACACAAAGTCATCACCCCGTATAACCCCGATACAAATGAATCCGGACGTTGACGCGTTCGAATCGAACACACCGTGTACCACGGAGTTCAGACAGAGAATAATAAACAATTTTAATGAAATACCAATATTTATTCTTCGGATATTTTGCGTCAATATATTCTTTGCTGTATTACTCATCTCTTACTGCAAGGTTTTTTAAAATATTTTATATCTTCGTAGGCAAATACCTAAAACGCACGAACTTGCCACTGATAAAAGCATGCTCACTTTTTTAATAGTTATAAATTTCAAGTTTCCCGTGCCTCATATCTTTTAAAACATACATTTTTGATAATATTATAGTTAAGACTTATCAAACTTGTAAAAACTATAAGTTTTTGTGTTATCTACAAACAAACAAGTGCATGTTTTAACATGTCTTTTTTCAAGTTCAAATTGTGTACGCTTTGTTTTCTGTACACTTTCTTATACTGTACGATTCGTTGCGAAACAATTGTATTTGTCATATGAATTTTGCATGTATCAAAACATGTTGTCATATGTGGATAACAATATACATGTTAAAAAATGATTTACCACCATAAGCCAACATATAATCTCCGTTGCATAGTTGAAATACACTTGGAAGTATTTGATTTGTTTTGTACATGTACATGTAAGAAGTGTCATAATCAATATGAAAGTGTAAATTGATTAGACAATACAATCGCTCAACAAATTACAGATATCACTGGCTGAGCGTACGACATTCAACCATAAGCAAATCCCCTACCATATAGGATGAATAAACGTGAGCTTATTATAAAAAAACAAGAGGCCTAATTTATACTACAACAAGAAATGAAAACAATCAAAACATGTCAGACAGCAATTAGAAAAAACAACGGATTATAGGCTCTTGACTTAGATCAGATTTTTTTTTCACTTTTGCGCAATTTCCTTAATAGGTAACGTAGGTAAATAAATGGATGATTCATAATAAATTTGTCTTATGTTATCAATTTTAAACAAATCGATCATTTTGAATTATACATTTTCCTTATTGAATTCGCAAAAAATATATTAAGTGATCAAGAGAAATCCCGTTAGCTCTTAAGGCATACATGAAACTGTGTGTTTTTTTTTAGCTTTGGTTCATTTGTATGTTTCGGACTTTAGTGTGGCGTTCATTTCGCTGAACTAGAATACATTATTGTCAAGGGCCCAGCTGAAGCCCGCCTCAAGGTGCGAGATTTTCTCGCTGCTTTGCAATCTAATAAAAATATAGAACTCGGATTTCGTTAAACTACCGTATGTAGTTTAACGAAATCCGAGTTCTATATTTTAATTAGATTGGCTGCTTTGAAGACCCATTTGTGGCCTTGGACTGTGTTCTGCTCTATAATCGGGTTGCTGTCTCTTTGACACGTTCCCTGTTTCCATTCTCTATTCTAATTGCGAATATTGTATTCTGTTTCCTAATTTTACTGAATATAAATTAAGTCATTGTGTGAAGTTTGCATCAACGCACATCTTAAACAATATAAATATATATGAACGATGTATTTTCTTTCCATATCGATAGAGAACACGTTTATCCTGCCTTTGAAATTCTTTGAGTGCCTGTCCAAAGCCAGGAAGGAGCCTGTAGTACAGTGGTTGTCGTAGTCATATATATGGTTTTTCGTAAATTAGTTTGTAATAAATGAGGCCGTTAGTTTTCTCGTTTGAATTGTTTCACATTTTTCATGTCGGGGCCTTTTATAGCCGAATATACGAACTTTTTTTTTCCATTGTTGAAGGCCACACGGTGGCCTATGATTGCTTACTATCACTTCATTTTAACTATGGAGGATAGTTGTCTCATTTGCAACCACCACATTTCCTCATTTATATATATCTAGGCCTAAATGCATCAAAATTCGATATGCGCAAGTAAATAGGAACGAACTGGTAGTATATATGAAGGTTATTAGGGTTGAATGGGATGAGAAAAGTATAAAAATCTAACTATTATGTCCTAACTTTCTTATAACGAACGCCAGATCGGTCAAGCACGCCTAAAATTTTCTTTATATACTGACCACCGAAAACGTCCGTCCAAAAATGAATTCGATGAGTAGTACTTTATCTAGTTTAGATATTGATAACCGTTATGGTAAACCTAGGACCGTAAAGAAATGGAATGTGCATTATCTAGTTTCCTTTTTTTTACCTGTAAAATGAATCGCGCAAATGTAATAAAAATCTGCGCACAGATGTAATGATTTTTACGCGCAAATGTAATGGTAATGGGCGCAAGATATCATTGAAACGTTATTGCTTAATTTCCCCGAACATTATAATGTTTTGCTACTGTAATGCCAAAATCCAAATGATTCATCATTCGTTCTGATTATTATTAGCATCTTAAACCTATACCCATCCTATATTATATTAATTTCATTCAAATTTTGACTTCTAACTTATTTTACCCCCTTTTCTTCATGAAAAATCATAAGCACCAATCTGAAGAACCAACTACTCTTAAAGGACACATGTAATTGCTTTTGTTTTCTCAGATAAATATCAAGACCACAGACGCATGCGTTAGACTAGTAATTGAAAAACTAAACTTTTTCTTGATTAGCCCGAGTGATTTATCATTCGAAGTAAAACCAACATTACCAAAGTCAGCAAACTGAAAGCATTTAGAAACACAAGTTTGACTTTCCAAACATCTGCCATATTTGAAATAGTCAGCACGATAAGTGTAACCATGCAGTTGAGAATTTCAGCGTTTAAATAGGAAGCTCAGGTTCCTGAGCTTTTTTCACTTAAAAAATAGGACAGAAATTACATTGTGGATTAGCACTGATGTACGTGCATTATGATTGAATGATTGGTTGTTGTTTTCTTAGTGTCTAATGACAAACATTTCATGCATGTTCAGGACGCGAAAAATTAACAATAAATACAATATGTAGGTCTTATAATAAGGGTTGGTCGGGATGAATTTTTGGGGTTGGGAGGTTGGACTGCCACTGGAAAATCAAATTTAGCCTCGCAAAATGCCACCTATAGACTCCTCCAAAAGTTGTTGCAAGGGTTCTTACCGTTCAGAGGGCGTGGCACTCTCTAATCGAGCCATCGGATTTCCGTTCGGAAAAAAGACAAAGGTATGACCATTTTCCTATAACCCAGTCAACCCTTTTGGTTTGCACTTGCATTATATTTACACTAAGAAATCCATGGGCTTGTTTACGCTATTGCTCGCAGCCATCAAAGAAAAATGAAGTCTAAATCAATTTTGTAACTTGTGGGTTACAATTTTGTTGCTACCTTCATGACCTGTATTATCAAAGAAAAATGAAACGTTTTGAAAGTTAGTATTAGTGACACTCCCCTAAAAAATGTATGGGTCCGCCCCTGTCAATGATACCGGTAAATAATGCGGCGGGGTTAAAACATGTTTGCAAGTCAATCCTATACCCAACCTGAGACGGTGGTGTAAAAACACAAGATAAGAACTGACTATAAAACAGTTGGAAAGGACTTGACTCGTCATCTAATGCATTCGGCATACAATGTTCCAACAAGCTCATCATTCTGATTGTTTTCGTTTAGGCGACCTTGGACCTACATCTGCATTTGAGAGAGGCTCAAAATCGTGAAAGTAAGAGATATTGACGTTTTATTGGCTGTAATATATATATATATATTTTTAACTTTATTTCATCTGGAATAACGTGGAAATTCCTAGTCTTCAATAAAAAAACTGCCTTCAGATGTGCTCTGGATAAAACATTTCAATTATGGCTTTGAATGACTGATAATTTCATGGTTGACTACTTCAACAAGAGTTACAGAGGCAAATTTACAATAAAACACAGAAAAAGGTGCTGCCGCCATCACGAATACATTAAAAAGACAGGGATTTGTGACGGTTTTTGTCAACGAATTGTACAGTGATTATTTGTAAGAGAGCAACGAACTTGACATATTTGGTGAAACGAACGATACAGTATAAGATGAACTTATTAAGAACGATAGCGTGTTTATTTGGACTTCTAGGGAACATTTGAAAGCACGTGGTAACTTTACGTGTAGTTCTTTATCAGTGCTTTAAGTATTGCTACACAAAAGTTAATGTAAAAACAGATATTGAACAATGTTTACCTCATAAAATGTAGAAAATTGCACCATGGCTATGCGTTTGCATCTAGCATTTTTATCTTACGTTTTTTACAAAATCTGAAACTTGTAACAACTTTATAATTGATTAGATAAACTACCATGTTCATTTACACATTGATATATACTCACATAAGTTCTAGAATCTGAAAGGCATTCGTTATTGATGCCATCCCAAATGTTGTCCTGATTATCGCTTCGAACGCGTCAACGTCCGGATTCATTTGTATCGGGGTTATACGGGGTGGTCATGAAACCTTAAATACAGGTAAAATTTGAATTTTGACATTTACCGTTTAGGAGTTATGCCTCTAAATTAACTTTAAAAAACAGAGTTTTGTCTTGTCTTCTGATGATCCTGCCTCCGAGTCTTTTTTTGGATTTTTTTTAATTCGATGTTTTGTGTTATTGGTGGTCGTTAATGTTCCACTTGAGAGGAACTTCAAAAAGAAAATTAAACACTATGTCATGGACAATTATCAACTTTCCATTTTGAAAGTGAACATGTACCATTGAAGAGTTATACTTCCAACGGAAATATTTTTGATCGCTAGATCACCCGTTATTCTAGTTTTAAACTAAAAAATCTATAAGGCATGATCCAAGTTATCAGAGCAACTTGGCCAATCGAGATCAAGGAAAAAATAGACGTGAAAAAAGGGTTGAATTAAAGTTTGACAATTCAAAATTTAACTTTGACCATAATAAAAGATATTTCATTATGTTTTAATATAAAGTAAATATTCTAATTATAATATTTTGACTATAAACGACAATATCTTGAACTATTGCAAAACAAAGAGAAGTATTTGTTCAATCCTGAAATAAAAATTCAAATTAAAGCGACAATAAGATTGGAAGATTGGTTTTTCTAACAGTTTGTTCCTGCATACAAGATACTTCAAATGGTTCTTCTGCAGATTACACCTTCCCACTTGTTATATCATCGGGTAAAAAACGTCATTAGACTTCACGTTTATTGAACCAATGCAATAGATAAAATGATTATTGCAAACAAAGTAACAATACAAACAATAGTCAGCAATAATTTTAGTAGTAAAAAATATATAAGCGACATCTTGCGAAGCAAAAATTACTCGCAAGAAACAAATTTGGCAGAAGGAAAAATATTTATAATGATAATAATAATAATAATCAGAACAAATACAATAGGTCTTTCCACAGAAAAGGTGGAAAGACCTAATTAACGAAAAAAGCAATTGTAAATTAACGGTCTTTCCCCTTTGAAACATGATTATTGATTGCTTTGTTTGTTTGTTTGTTTGTTTGTTTTTGCTTGCGTTGTTTGTTTGTTTTATTTGTTCAATGAATTTCTTAACATCTACAAGTCAATTGTTCACATTACAAGGAGAGAGAAAAAAAACCATGAGTAAAACACACATAAGAAATTTACCGTCCAGTGAGAGATATCTCTTTATTTATTAGGATACAGTAAAAGAAAGAAACATGTTCAATGACACTCTCTCCACCTTTTTTTAATAAAAAGAGGGCGGGACCCAAGTTCACATTTTGATACAAGACTCCACATCCTTGATTTGGTTCAGTTTGTATATTTAACTTGGAAAGTTCTTATTCTATTTCAGGTCCCGCTAGCGTCTCTCGAGTGGATTATAACGTCACGAAGCTTGTTCATATTAGCAAAAACATAGCATATTACTATCTTTTTAGGTGGAGATGTTGGACAGACAACATGTATAGCGATGGAATAACACACAAGTAATAGCTTCTCTGAAAAGCTAGCCGTCTCATAGCTGATGAAATTTGAAAATGTTTTCCAAAAAATAAACGGATAACACTAATTTTGAGATTTTCCAATAACTTTTTTTGTGGGGAATCACAGGCACTTGTCTCTGATTTTTCCATATATACCTTTATATAACATTAAGGTATATAAAATTATGACATTTTTTTCAGAGACAACCGCTTGTGGGGGAATGTATAAACACCGAAAAGGAGGGGGGTCCATTACTTTTTGAGGCCTTTTTCGAGTATACATTCCAACATAACCTTCGAAGCGTTCGACATAATTCGTTTTATTTCACTTTTTCGCATGATGGACTTGATATTGAGAGAAAAATAAGGCCTTTAGCGTACTTACCCTTCGAAGCTAAACATGCTGAATTAACATATTGTTTTGTGGGAGAGCGTTTATATGTTGGCATGTTACAGTAGATGTCTTTCTGTTTTTATTATCATAGTGTTTGTATGTGTATACATGATTTTAAATTCCTCTAGAAAACATCCATTTTCAAATAATTCAATGCCAACAGTATTTTCGTCTTTTAGATGTATTTCTATTTTCTTTCTCTTTTTCATATAGCATGTTTAGTATACTAGTCAATAAACCTCACAAACAAATATAAGACATTTGTTTCTGACTCTGTTCATTGTTTTCAGTTATATGTATTAATTCATTTTTTGACATAATTTTTTTTAACATTTATTCACAACTATTCTATATCTAGCTAGACTTGGGAGGGTTAAAAGTTAAAAATTGTAATGACATAATATGTCCATTGTAGAAGACTTTATAAATTGTAATAGGCATGCGCTGTTTGAAATTAAGAAGTACTTAAAGGGGCATTAGCTGTCAAATTCATGTTTACCGATTTGACTCAAATTCTCATATTTGATTTATCACATACTGAAATGTATATCCAAATTACAATAAGTCTGAAATAAACAGTTAACAATGCGTGGAGTTGATAATATATATCAACATTTCGTGTGTATTTTAGTCTAGACGCCATCAAATTAACCATCGAGATGACCTCCGAAGACTGCCGACTGTCACATAACCCGATATAAATATAAATATAAACATATAAATATAAATAGATAGCGACCTCGTGCAATTGGACTTTTCTAGGTCTGTTTGATTTCATGTTATAGGTAATCATCGTTTTTACCTGTATAAGAATGTTTTTTGTGGATCGAATCAGTCAACGAAATGGTTAACCTTTGTTTCACTTTCAATGTTGATATTATTTTCCTTTTAATGGCTGAACACGACTAATACATGCTTAACCGATCTCTAGCTAATGGGTTAAATTGAAGGTCGCATAAATACGGATTCAATGAGGTCGAATTATTCACTTGCAATTGAAAGCAAGTGAATAATTCATCAGCGATGTTTCTTAGCTTATTTGACAATTTGACAAAATTGAACTAAACTGGCTGCTAAAAGCGAATTATCATTTCACTATTTCATTTCCATTAATGATTGAACAAAAAAAATCATATTTTAATTTTTTTCGTATCTCGTAGCTTATGCCCTTTTAAGCAGTTTTGTAAGTCGATTTATTGGGTTGCCTGTCTTAATTTTTTATGTCAGAGACATGTGTATATATATCTCTGTTTATGTATACTTCACATCTCCTTTAATCATATTTAGAAATTAAAATATGTTAACATTCACAAATAATTGCTTTTAAAGTCTGAGAGTCGTTTTCTCTTTCTATTATTATATCCTCTCTCGTCTTATGTTCTTCACATTCTGCTGTCTTGCCACGGTAAGATAGCTAGGCATTGTCTAGCCTAGCGCAAACCCTCCTCTATGATTATTCCCGTATCAATCAATATTATTTTCAATCTAAAATAATTGATTTGGTTATATCCGTTTTTCAATTAAATTGTTACCTTCGGATTATCTTACTATTAGTATCAATATGTATAACCCATGCAGGAAAAAAAGCATGCGCGATGTGTCCCTAGGTTTTCATATACGTTTCAACTATAATGAGTCTAAACATTCATAACAACGAGCGACTGGATAAAATGTGGAATGATCACGTGTGCGGTTTTATACATTACAAAATTGCAAGGAGTTTCGGCTATATATAGATATTCATGATTGATAACGATGCAACTTTAATAACTAAAATGAAGAGTTCAAATCCGACACTCTGCGGGATTGAAGGACATTTACTAGGTTTCGAATTGCCCCAACCAATCAACAGACTTTTTACTATGAAAGAGTCAGTAATATCTTCCAATCAGGTAGTTAGAAAGCATTCAGTCCGAAAACTGTCCATCGTTCAACTTATAAGACTGTCTCCGAGGAGACGGTAATAACGTACTTCTTTTGTTACTGTAGGTAATTGATGTTTTGATCGGAGTTGACGAGCAGTGCATGTTTTTGATTTATTGTATCCTGTGTACTTTTAAAACACGTTTACCGATTATTTTCATACAATATACATATTTCAGCAGCAGTTTGTAACACAGATTTGTATTTCAATCTATGAGCAGATATTTCATTGTAGGATTTCACTGATATTTACGGAGCTCAAAAGCGATTTGTGCATCATTGAAATTTGTTCCTGCTACGACAATTCTTGGGAGGTAGCTACACAACGTTGTTATATAAAGATGTAATACATGTATACCCTGCTGACTGCAAATTTTGAGGTCAATTGGACATGTAGTTTCAGAGAAGATCAGATAACTTGCATTTGGTCTTTTTTTTTGTAATAACAATTAAAAACCAATTGTTCAAAGAACAATTGAAGGTCTTTCCACATCAATTTTCTAAATAATTGACAAGAAGCTACTACTGACGTCCAATCATATGTTTCTTCATACTGATTCAATAAATATATGGTTTCTAAATACTTTTGCCTGAAATAAGGGAGATACTTGTCAACTTCCGGTTTAGAAAATGTCACTTTCGGTCTCATATGATAGCTTTATTGACCCTGATTATAAAAATATATGGTTTCTATATACTTTTGCCTGTAAAAAGGGAGATAATTGGCTACTTCCGGTTAAGAAAATGTAACTTCCGGTCTCATATGATAGCTTTATTCACACTGATTCCAAAAATATATAGTTTGTATATATTTATGCCTATAAAAAGGGAGATAATATGGTACTTCCGATTTATAAAATGTCACTTCCGGTCTCAAATGATAGGTTAATGTATGATCATTCAAAAAATATATGGTTTCTTTGTACTTTTACATGAAATAAGTGAAAAAAAGACTACTTCCGGTTAACTCAAGGTCACTTCCGTTTGACATTTTTCAATGTCATATTTCACCAAACATTTTGCAAAAGATCTTATGGCTTCATCATGTACCAATCTGAAGAAATAATCAATTTACCTTAAAATAAAACATTTCAGGGGCAATAACTCCTATAAGATGTCACTGGATTGTTTCAGACAAAATGTATCATATCTTCATCTCAATAAAACAAACATTTTGCACTAGTTCTTTTATATATAACGTTAAAAATATCGGAGAAAATGCAAAAACAAGCAATAGCCAAAATTCAGAACATGACCTTGACATTTGACCTTGACTTCATTTTCTAAGTAAGGACCCAAGAACCTCAAATAAAAAGACTAGGTTTATACGGCTTACGGTTTATGAGTTACAAAAACTTTACGACAAACTTATTGGATAAAGGTAGATAACTCCTATAAAATATTTCTTAGGATGTAACGAGCAAATATAAAAAAGAATTTTTTCGTTATCTCTTTTGGTTAAGGAGGAGATGCACTAACAAGAAGAGGAGATAACTCTTACAATAAAAAGTCTTTGCCTTAACAAGATGAATTTTAAAAGCGCAATAACCATTTGATACAATATCCAAAATACCTAAGCGACATCTTGCGAAACAACTTTATACCGCAAGAAAAGGGTTTGGCGGAAGAAGAAAAAAAAATTATAATAATCAGAACAAATACAATAGGTCTTTCCACAGAAAAGTGGAAAGACGTAATTGAAATGTCAATTGTTCGTGAACAATTGAGAGGTCTTTCCTTTTTGAAATGTAAAATATATGTTTAGATAGATGTAAAATGCGTTGAAAAGCATTAAACACACATAAAACCCTTAGCAAATGGTCAAAAACATAAAATTCGTGATCTAGGTCATGACCTTGACCTTTGACCTAATGACCTTTCTCAAGGTTTTTATGGTTACATGAATTGATGATCATGGATGATCATTGGTGAAGATCCTAGGTGGCTACGACATACTGTTTCTTAGTTTTAGTGGCCAACCGACATCGGTTAATTTTCAAAGGGTATAACCCTACCAATGAGTCGTTGAATCTTTTCGATCTTAATGTATCAAAGAACCAGGGTCTGGTCCTGATCAAACTCCATCCTTTAGTTTTTTTTCTACCTGTT